>PVKU01000900.1:0-374921 GCA_004027475.1 Anoura caudifer | reverse complement strand
GGGTCTGAGAGGGAACAATGGTGCTTGCTCCGTTCTCTGCTGGATTTCAGTCACTTCCCCTGCTTCCTCCAAGCAAACTGGGCCCTTCTGGTGCTGATTCCGTGTGGGTGGATTTGTGTATGTTCTAAGACCATGTGGGTCTCTCCAATGAACTCTCCTGTGAATCTGAGAGTTTCTCCTGGCACCTCAACCTCCACAGGTGTTTTCAACTGGTGTTTTGAGGTTTTATTTCCCTGTGCTGGGACCCTGGGTTGAGCGGTGTGTCTCGCTCCCCAGTTTCACCTGGTTTATCTGCACATGAATGTGGAACCACCAGTTTGCCAGCTGCCTTGTGTGCCCCGCCCCACTGCACAATCCACTGCCTCACTGGGTCCGCAAGCCGCCTTCCTGTGTGCCTGAGTCCACCCCTCCTATCGGTCTGGATGATTGTGTCTTCTTTAACTGTTTGGTTGTCGGACTTCCATACAGTTCAATTTTCTGTCAGTTCTGTTGTTTTTGGTTTTTAAATTGTTGTTGTCCTTTTGGTTATGGGAGGAGGCATAGTGTGTCTACCTACACCTCCATGTTGGCCAGAAATCGGAAGTTAACTTTTAAAAAAACTGCTTCTGCCTGGCCTTTGCCCCAGGCTAACTAATCTGAATCTCCAGGTGGGGCCCAGGAATTTGTATTTTTAAAAGCTTCCTGGGGGTCCTGGCCTGGTTGCTCAGTTGGTTAGTATCATCCCTATACTCCAAGGTTCTGGTTTGATCCCCAGTCCGGGCACACAGGAGAATCAACCAATGAGTGTATTAATAAGTAGAGCAACAAATTGATGTTTCTCTTCTTTCTCTCCTTTCCTCTTTCTTTCTAAAATAAATAAATACATAATTTAAAAAAATAAAGTAAAAAATTCCCTGGGGAATTCTAATGTGTAGCCAGGGTTTGAAACAACTGCCTTCAAAACTGTGAACTTAAAAAAGAAAAAGCCCTGAGGATTAGAAGACAGCATTTGAAGGTAGATACAGAGGGTGGCTAAATAAGTTCCTTGTAAATTGACTGCAGTAATAAATCTAGGGCTGGAATTGAGTAGGCTCACTTCCACCAGAAGGGCTCTCAGTTGAGGGCGACTTTGCCTCCCAGGGACATTTGGCAGCATCTGGAGACATTTTTGCTTGTCACAACTTGGGGGTGGCATCCAGTGGGGAGGCCCCAGATGCTATGAAATATCCTACAATGAATAGGACAGCCCCCACAACAAAGAACTATTTGGCCCAAAATGTCAATTGTGCCATGGTTGAGAAATCCTAATCTAGATATAATTTTTGCAAAGCAAAGCCCTCTCTGACCTTGGATGCTGTTGCCTCTTCAAAGAAAGTGAAGGTTTTCTCCTAAACCAGATCCTCAGAAACCCTTTCAATCATATTTCAGGCTTCCCGGTCCCAGAAGTCACGTAGGGTATTGCTGTCTGTGGTTGGATGCATTTGGGGTACACCAGAAAACTGCTGATTTAGGGGAACCAGGCAGCCTTTGGAAGACATGGGCAGAGGTTCTTACACTGCCACAGTGTAATTACCTGAAGTAAAAAGCTGTAACCCAAAATTAATTTTAGACTGTAATAAAGAATAAAAAACACTTATTTAAGCAAAAGGAGCTGCAGTTCTGGAGACATAGATTCAGGTAGCAACCTAAGTTATGTTCCACCAAGAGAAAGGTGTTAGGTTGTAGTCGCTCAAGAAACCAGATGGACAGAGTGAGCTAAGGAGCAGGGTTTATTAGCGGGAGAATAAGAGGGAAATGTGGAGCCAACCAAGGGAGGTTGGGACTTGCTGGCGGGGGTGGTGAGTAGAGAAAGTGGAGCCAACCAAGGGAGGTTAAGACTCTCTGGATTGTTCTTAGGGCAGGGTTTTTAAGCCCAAAAATCCATGAACTGGTTGGGGTGTCAGAGTCTGATTGGCTAGGCCTGGTTTCTGGGTGCCATTTCTGCTGACCATTGTTCTTGATACGTCTTGCCAGGCTCAAGTTAAAGCTGCATCCTGTTATGCCAGATAGGCCGACCCCAGACCCCAATCTTAGCCAGGCATCTGTTTGTCCTGGGTAGGGTCGGCGGGCAGTTTCCCAGGCAGGCGTTTTCCCAGGCTACAGTTTCCCACAGTACGGTTTTCCCGCCTGGTGGTTTCCCATTCCTCCTAGGCCTACCTAGGTCTGTCAAAAGGGGAGGCCAACTTTTAGAGAGAAAGTTCCTGCCCGAGTTCCCAATTTTATGCAAATAAGGTTTCCAATTTGTGTGGCTTCTGATAGGACAGGGCAGGTCTCAGTCCTTTGGTAGAAGGAAGAAATCAGAGTTTTCCTACAGTTATTGACCCAGACAATATAAATAATTTGGGCATAGAGCAGGAAGCCAGGAGTTTGGTGAGTTTCTTCCTGATGTACAGAGTACAGGGAGCCCTTGGGGGCAAACGGTGTCTAGGATCCTGTTATTTATAAAGTTTAGGTCCTTTGTTGACCATGGGGAGACCTTCTCAGTAGATAAATTCCTTCTTGGGGTTCACATCAAATGACCTTCTTCTCTAGGTCTATAGCTCTTCAGCAGTTTTCCAGAAGCTGTGGATATTTGGCTGTTGGCATTGGGTGTTTGCCTTGTTTATACCCAGAATAGGATTTCAGCCTTATATATGATGAAGTTTGGGAACTGCACTATGGGCTAGGCACTGGAAATGTAAAGATAGCCACAGACTCAAGTATCTGAACAGACCCAGGCACATGGTACTTCAGGATGATAGAGGAGTGGCAGTGCCCTCTGGGAGGAAGGCAAGATGAGCACTTGGTATCTGCCAGTCACTGCTTTGATCAGTCTCCGTGCATCATCTCATTTTGTCCCCACACTGAGGCTCTAAGAAGTTGGGTGACTTGCCAAGGTCACATAGCTGGTGGTGAAGGCCAGGCAGCAGCTCTGTTGATTCATGACAACCCAGTTTACTGTTTGGCATTTACCAAGGGCCTGCCCTGCATGGTGTGTGTCAAGTGCTGTGGCCAACGCAGAGATGTTGTAAGACTTGTGTTCCAGAAGCTTGCAGCCAAGTGGAGTACAGCCAGCATTCTCATGAGAACTGTGACCAAGGGCACAAATCACAAATGCCAAGAGAGAGAAGTGCTCCTACAAAATGCTGCAAGGCAGCGATTTTCAACCTCTTCAATCTCATGGCACACGTAAACTGCTAAAATTCTGCGGCACACCCAAAAATGTATTTTTTGCCAATCTGACAAAAAAAGTTAGGTATAATTTTGACATACTCACACCGGACAGCTATTGTGTTGGCTGTTGTCATTTTTCTATTTGACAATCTAAGTGAAAAGTGTCCCTGACTAAATAGTCAGGTAACACATGTTGTAAAAATTCTTGCAGCACACCAATTGGAAGTTGCTGTCCTAGAGCATGAAGGGTGAGGTGGCGGTAACTAATGACTGGAGGGGAGCAGGTAAGGTTAACTGGAGGAGATACCTCCTAGCTCTACTAGAAAGATTTGTAAAGGAGAAGATGGGGGTCGGTGGGAGGTATCTTCTAGGTAGACAGAGTAGGGGTAAATAGAGAAAATTAAAAGCCCGTTCAGGTACAGTCACCAGAGGATCAGATTATCAGTGTATCATATCTGATTCCCTGGAGTTTCCAGGTTGTAGAAGGGAAGCAGAAGTCATCATGACAAGAAAATATTCATTAATGGACTTGCCACTCCATCATATCTCTCTCTCTTTTCAACCCTCACCTCCAGCCAGGCTCCAGAAGCATCCACATCTTGGTCCTCTGTCACTTCCAGGTCATAGGCCATACAGCACAAACAGTGGAAGTGAAATTGTAGCTCCTGTGACAGGGGAGGAACTTCATGAAATTAAAGCAAGGATGTTGGAAGAACTGTTTGAATGACATATCAAGGCAATGATAGATGAGGATCTGTTAATTGATAAAGAGAAGAGGAAAGAGACTTGAAAATCAAAGAATTGAAAAGCCTTTGAGAAATCAATAAGGTTTTTTTTTTTTTTTAAGATTTTATTTATTTACTTTTAGAGAGAGGGGAAGGGAGGGAACAAGAGAGGAAGAAATATCAATGTGTGAGAATGCACTCCTCCAGTCGGCAACCCAGGCATGTGCCTTGACTGGGAATTGAACCAGCAAGAAGAACTTTAGGTTTGCTGATTGGCTCTCAGTCCACTGAGCCACGCCAGCCAGGGTATCAATAAGGTATTTTTGTAAAAATATCCTCTTTGTGATAGCACTATGATAACCAAATGTTAACAGGAAGGATTTATCTTACTATGAAATAATCTACCTATGATTTATTCTTTGTTCTCAAAATTAGCACAGGATTGCAGTTATAACCTAAAATTTTGTTCATATTTACTATTGCTTTAAAATAGACATTTTGCCCTGGCTGGTGTGGCACAGTGGATTGAGCTCAGGCTGTGGACCAAAGTGTCGCCAGTTCGATTCCCACAGGGCCCATGCCTGGGTTGCGGTCCAGGTCCCCAGTGGGGGCTGCGTGAGAGGCAACTACACATTGATGTTTCTCTCCCTCTCTTGCTCTCTCCCTTCCCCTCTCTCTAAAAATAAATAAATAAAATCTTTAAAAAATAAAATAAAATAGACATTTTGATTTTTTGTTTATTAGGTAAAGTTCTAAACTAAACTGTTTTACTCTTAGCTATGAAAGTTTGCATGTAGCTTGTTCTGATGCTAATTCTCCTGGGTTAGAGATCTCCTGAAAGGAGGTTCTTCCCCAAAAGAAGGTGGGGGCCAGCTCACCAAGGGCCCTGAAGAAATCTTGTCCTGAGAGAAACCTGCTGGTTGTTTATAACAGGGCTCCTTTTTGCCTAACACCGACTTTGTTTCTGCAATTAGAAAATACTGCAGGCCTACTTCACCTCCTTTAGAAATGACAAAACCCCTTTAATCCTTTTCTTAGGAGTGCAGATTTGGGCATGGGGAGAATGCTTTTTGATGCCAAGCTTCTATTTTAGGTTCACTGTTGTTGCACACTCACATGGAGGGCTATTTTAACTCCTTTCAGCAGTATGGAAAATTCTCACTCATGTGGTACTCTTTCTAGCACTTTACCTTTCGGGGTGACCTCGGCTGATGAAGCACATACATTTATTCACACTGATTCATATACTAAAAGCTTGTTCTAGGCTCCCCAAAAGCCTGAAGACTTTGGGGTCCTTGGAGGTAAAGGGTCAAGTGGCTTTTGGCTCCTCTTTTCTCCAGCAGGAGACAGGCTGGTATTTCTATAGTGTTTTCTTGGTTTTAAATGTGACTTTAAGCAGGTGGTTATTTCAGATGATTGCTACAGCCCACATCTTGAACCCAGAGGCTGATGTTTTGAAGGTGCTGATCTCGGTCAGGGCAGGGCACGTGTTGCCTATATGATTCTTTTAAAAAAATTATTGACTTTTTAGAGAGAGAGAAAAGGAGGAAAGGTTGGAGCTAGGGAAGGATAGAGGGAGGGAGAGAGGTAAAGAAACATCAATTTGTTGTTCCGCTTATTTATGCATTCATTGGTTGATTCTCTTTTTTTTTTTTTTTGAAGATTTTATTTATTTATTTTTAGAGAGAGGGGAAGGGAAGGAGAAAGAGAGGGAGAGAAACATCAGTGTGTGGTTGCCTCTCATGTGCCCCCTACTGGGGACCTGACCTGCAACCCAGGCCTGTGCCATGACTGGGAATCGAACCAGCAGGCCTATGCTCAATCCACTGAACTACACCAGCCATGGCCCATTGGTTGATTCTTGTATGTGCCCTGACTGGGAACCAAACCTGTAACCTTGGTGTATGGGGACAATACTCTTACCAACTGAGCTACCAGGCCAAGGCCTTAGCCAGTATGATTCTTTTAGAAGATACATGGCAGGATAGTGAGCCACCTGCCTCCCAGCTGAGCACCTGATTGATCTTCCTGTCTTTCCAGAGGACTGAGTGGCAGGATTTCCCACTGGATTTGCCCACAGGACCTGCCTGGCTAGGCTATTTCTTTGCCCACAGTGCTGCCTCAGGTGGCAGAAGCAGGGGCAGGGGTTGTGGGCTTGGCTGGTTCTTGAGCAAGAATCCCCTGGGGAACCAGTTGCTGGTGCTTTGGAACAAAGCAGGCCAGAGTGAATCTGCTGATTAGCACCTCTCCCAGATCCGCCAAGAAAACAAGAATTTCTGGTTTGTGGACCATATATGGTTCCTGGACAGATATTTTTATCTTCTATCTTATGCTGGACTTTGACCCTTAAGGACTAAAGGTCCTAAGAAGCTGACTTAACCTTTGTACAGTTATATAGGCAGGAAGACAATGTACCTTGGAGGTTATGAACCATAGAGACAAGAAGAACTCCATCATTATTTTAATAGCTTACATTTAATTTTTTTAATTTAATGTCCATACATTATACTTTTTAATAAGTTATACCATCATTTACTTAACAAGTTCCCTTATAGGTGGGCTCATGAGTTTATTTTCAATCTCTTGCTATAGTAAATGACACTGTAGCAAATAACCTTGCAAAAACATATCTTCACATTTGTTCAGTTAGTTATAAGCATAAATTCCTAGAAGTGAGGTTGTTAGGCTAAGGGTATGGGCACATCACATTGCTGCAGACTTTGCCAGATTGCCATGTATGGAGTTTGTTGATGGGAATGTAAATGCTACATTATACGGAGCCTCATTTTCCCACAGCCTCAACAGCACAGTCTGTTACTAAACTTTTTCTTTGTCAGCATGATAAATGAACTTTGCAATTACCTTATAGATTTAACTTGCATATCTCTTATTATAAATGAAATTGAGCATCTTTTTATATTTTTAAGAGTCATTGGCATTTACTTTCTGGTAAGTTATTCAGATCATTTGCTCATTTTTCTGTTGGATTTAATTGATGTTTATACTGATTTGTAAGAACCCTTTGTGCATTAAGGAAACTAGTCTGTTGCTTCTGATATGTATTGATAAATTTTAGCCTTCTTTATAGATTCTTTTCCATGTGGACATTTAAAAACATTTTTATGCTGTCAACTTACTAATCTTTTTTTATTATGGCCTCTGGTTTTATATCTTACTTAGAAAGGCTTTGCCCATGAAGATATTTTAAGTTCTCATGTTTTCTTCTAGTACTTTCATAGTTTTGTTTTTTTATGTTTAACTCTTTGATCCTCTGAAATAATTCGGGGTTCGTGCATTGACCCCCCTCCCTCGCCTGTCTCCCTGTTCTCCTGCTGTGGGGCCCTTGCCAGCATCTCCACTCTGTCTTACCCTCTGTTGGAGCTGTGTGGGCCCCTCCCCATAGTCGCTTCAGGAGCAATGCTGTTCTCATTTGCACGTTGGTTGCCACCTTCCTCTCATTTCTTTCCGAGTACAACTCCTAGGTAGACCCTAATCCCAGATGGAGAAGGGGAGTTTCAGCCTATATTTGAGGGTCTCAGTTGAGTCCATAGCCTCCAGAGACCACCCCTCCTACCCCCAGCATCCCTGCTCCAAGGTTGCCTTTCTTACCTACACAGCCCTGGATCATGGTCTCAGTCCCAGGCTTTGTCCTTACACCACAGGTATCCTCTCCGACCTCCTTCTTATCTTTTTATTCCTGGCAAGCTCTACCCTTTATGCAGGTTGCTTAACTTGCAGGGGTGGTGACTTGAACCACAGGTGACTGTGCCACTGTACCTTGCATGTGCTGTAAAAGAGAACTCTGTACCTCAAGCAAAACCAGCAGTTTTCTTGCTGTTAACATTTAATTCATATTTCCAATTATGATTTAATGCTTTGTCATCTATTTTTTGTGATTTCAGAGTCTCATTTTCATCTTCTGCCAGAGCCAGTAGCAGTTGGAAAAGAAGGCTGTGCTCTTTGAACAGTGAGTATTGATTTTTAAAACCATAGATTACAAAATGATGAAGAAGCAGTTTGTAATGAGCCTGGGCTCTTTTGTGAGCCCCCTCGAAACCACCATCTGAGGTGGGTGATTTCTCTGGTTCAGTAAGACTGGTGAGAGGGGTTTGAGCCCTGAAGGTTTTCAAAGCTCAGATATGCACCCAAAAGCCTCCAATAAGCAGATCTCAATGACTTTGCAAGGAGCAGTCCTCTGACTTTGAAGGGAGTCAAGAAGACCTGGATGTGTGGGACCAGGATGCTTTCCTGGGGAGTTGGGATGCTTTCCAGGATGCTTTCACTCAAATCAGCCGTGGAGGCAGAGTGGACATGAATGTGCTCCACAGGAAGGGGACAGCATGAGGAAAGACAGAACATGCAGCTGTGTGGGGCTCATCTGGGGACAGGAGTTGGTTATGTGGGGCGCAGGTGGAGGTGTGGTAGTCCAGAGGTTGAGTTGGGATCCTGAGGAGTGGTTGGAGTTCCCCAGTGCAGCCAGATCCCTGGAGGGAATTGCGAAGATTCCTCTGGCTGCTGGTGGTAGAAGAACTACACTACGAAAGAGCAACCTTTACACAAAGGGGAGCAAGAAGTGAGGACCTGTACTTAGTGTGGTGGCTGACGTCCCTCTCCTTTCTCTCTCCTTTCCCCCACCAATACACACACACACACACTTTTTTTTCTCTCCTCAACTTTTAAAAGTGAGTAGTAAATGTCACAATACTTCACCCCTTAGTACTTTAGCAGACATCTAAGAACAGGGACATTCTCCTATATACAACAGGTAACCACAGTTTCGTTATCACAGTCAAGAATTGCATCCCCATTGCAATAGTATTATCTAATATGCAGTCCTTACTAAGATTTTCCCAATTGTTCTAACAGTTTCCTTTATAGCTGAAAATAAAACCCAGGATCCTCTCTGGGTTTCTTCACTACATGTAGTTGTTGTGCTTGTTCAGTTTTTTAAAACCAATTGCCTACTTTTGTTCTTCCTTATCTTCCTTTTGTACATCCTGGGTCCTTCACTTTTCTTTTTCCCTTTACTTCTTCACCTTTTCTCTGGAGACGGAGTCTCAATGCTGTCCCTCTCTTCAGGCCTGCAGGCGCCAGCCAGCCTTGAAGAGCAGCATGGACCTTGACATGGTGAACATGTTGGTAATCGCGGGCGGGACGCTAGCCCTCCCAATCCTGGCGTTTGTGGCCTTGTTTCTCCTGTGGCCTTCAGCGCTGATAAAAATCTATTATTGGTAAGTTAACATAATTGAAGTGTTCAAGGGTATCATAATACCCTTGTCCTTTTGGTGCTTGTTGTTCAACATTTTATCATGAAACATCTTAAACATACAGAAAAGTTAAAAAACATCCTTTTTTGAATTTTGGGAGTATTTCTGAAGAATTGGTGGTAACTGCTCACCATGTAACTTCTTTCAGGTTTCTGATAGCATCTTTGCCAAGGAGGCCACCCTCATTGCCAAAGTCACTGATTCTTTTAAGCAAGGATTGTGCGCATGTGTGGGAATTCCCTTGGTAGTTTCATGGTCCTTGGATTCTGATCCCGTGATGGTCTGACAGGTGCAGTGATGTGTGCTGATAAATGAATTAGAAAGAGCGGGACCTGGAGAAGGCATACAGGTGGGACAGAATGGTTTCAGATTTATTCAGATTTAAAAGTGTTCATTAGTAAAGTGGCAAAAAGAAAAAGACATTTCCAAACCATCTGTCATTCTTGTACCACCTTTGCAATCCTTGCCTTATCTGCATACCGCCTCTATTTTTATGTTATCTTTAGAATAAGTCACTTTTGTAGCTTAAATCAATTATTTTAAGAGCAATACAAATATTATTACCTTAGTGGAAAGTTTGCCATACTTGCCATAAATAGTAAATTAATATAAGAAAGTAAAAATAAGCAGAATGCCCAGTAAACAGTGTTCTTAAATTCTAGCCTAGATATTGCCACCTGCCAAAGACTCTGTGTCTCCTTTCTCTTTGGTGCAAAGTCTAAGAGGGGTGTAAAAGATGTAGCAGCTCCAACAGAGCCTTTCTCCTTGAGGGAGTTTCTTTCTCCTTAATCAGCTTAACAGTTGAAAAGGGGGGAGCTTTCTCATTGTGTGCTTCTGGGACTTTTCATGCCACAGTGCACTCACCAAATAAAATCGCCCTTCCTGCCCCCATCGTATGCATAGCCCTGATGAAGGAAATACCAAAACAGACCTGGTTCGTCCTTGTGCCATAGGGAAGCACACTGAGGTTTCACTCAGACTTCTGGGAGAACTGCCTCCTGTGCGTAGGAAGAAGGATGCAAGGAGTTTGGCGTGTGCCCTTTATTTGCCCTCCTTTCTGGCTCCCTTTGTTTCATTAGAGTGTGGAATTTTCCAACTGTCAGCCAGGCTCTGATCCTTGAAAAGAAGCTAATTGATCAGAAGGGAGCTTTTCACTACCTCACTCTCTCTTGGGAGGTGGTGACCCCTTCAGAGGCTCACTCAGGACCCACCTCTGTACTAACAAAGCTGAGACACTGGTGTGTTTAAATGTCGATGTCCTTGCTGCCCTAACAGCAGGAGTGCTTTGGGGCCAGGGCTCCCATGTAGCCTGACGAGGAGAGGCCAGAGTTGTGTGCCCCACCTGTCCCCGCAGAGGCCCTATGGACTCCACATGCAAATATCATTTTTCTTAAATCAAATTGGAATGGAGAATGCAGTTAGATGACATGGCCTGTTGCCGGAGCTGTGGCTGCATGTGCAGGTGTGATTACATAGAGCCTAATTCCATGCACCAACACTGAAAGCAGCCTCCCTGCTACACTGTCCCCAGCCCCCAGGTTCCTTGGGGATCAGGAGAAGGCTTCCGGAGTCAGAGCCGGCCCTCTGTGCAGTGGCCAAGGCACCTCAAGGTGTGGCTCTGTTGAGTCAGGGCGAAGCGTTTGCTGCCGACTACAGGAGCAGAGTCTGCATCCCTGTGGAATCAGGTTGGCTGTGCTCCAGGGACACTTGCAATTTGTGCATTTTCCTGTAATATGACTTACATTTCAATTTAATGTATCTCTGAAAAATAACAATAAAGGATGTGGAGAAGGCAATACTTGTGAAATAAAGGCTCTGGGTGCTGGGAGCCTTTCTCAAAGAGGAGCCCCATGGAGGCTGCTTTTGGGGGGCTTCAGTGACGTCTGTCCCTGAAACGGGAAAAGTTTGGCTTTAATACCAAGATTGTTCATCTGTGAAAGATCTTGTTCCTGAGACATTCATTTATCCCTATTTAATTTTTCTCCTTGTTTCTGTTCTGTACACTCGCAGCTATTTCTAATCTCTGCCTTTGTGACGTTTATGATTTAGACGTAATTTATTCTCCATTATCCTTAAACAAAGAAGTTGGGTTTGTTTGTTTTCCATCAGAGCCATGGGTCTTTCATAATTTTTAACTGACCTTGTAGCTTAAGGAGTCTTCTTCCCACTCTTTCATTGAGAGGATCGTCTGACATTGCTGAAAATACTGGTTCTTCAACTTCTGTTTCCAAAGCCTAGATGATGTTTCCCAGGGGATGTACCAATTAAATGAAACACATGGATTAGTGCCCCAGGGCTCTACCTGGTGATGTAGAAGGCTTCAATGCCTGAGCCTAGCTCTCAGGCTGCCTTTCCAGCCCCTTCTCCCTTCCCTCTTGGGTCGAGTCATGCTTCCTTATACCTGCGCCCTGGCCTCCACCTTCTGTGTGGTCTCCCACCGTTAGGTGCTGAGTATCCAGGTGCTTCTGCAGCGTCACCTTCCCTCCAAGGTCCTTCCAGCTCTTCCTTGATCTCATACTGCTCTTTGTGTTAGAGTTGTAGAGAATTTGAAGATTATAAAAAGGTAACACAGAGAAAATGTAAATTATCCGTCATCCCCAAGGTCATTTTGTTCAATTCCTCTTTTGTTCTCACCACCTTTTCCCCCCACCTCATCTGTACATAGTTAAATTTTTTTAGCAGAATTGGAATCAATAGTATAAAAAAATTGGGTCCTGTGTTTTCATTTGATATCATGCAATACACATTGTCCTGTTATTAGATATTCTTTGAAGATCTCATTAAAAAAAAAAAAATCCTCACCCAAGGGTATTTTTTTAAATTGGTTTGAGAGAGAGAGAGAAAGAGAGAGAGAGAGAAGCATCAGTGTGAGAGAGAAACATTGACTTGTTGACTCCCGTTCACACCCCAGCCAGGGATCAACCTGAAGCCTAGGTGTGTGCCCTGACCAGGAATCGAGCCCATGACCTTTTGGTGTATCTGATGATGCTCCAACCAGCTGAGCCACCAGCCAGGGCTGAAAACCTCATTTTTAACAGCAAAATATTGAATTGTCTGGATACATTGTAATTTATGTAACAAATTTTCTATTTATGGGCATTAAGGTTAGTGCAGATTTTTTTCCTAATTTAAATAACACTGTCGGACATGTTTAGAAATACTCTTTCAAGATATCTGCTTATGTTCTTGGAACAGATTTTTCCTGGAGGTATAATTACTAGGTTAAAAGGCATGAGGCTTATAAAGACCCCTGATGCTTAAATTCCAAGCTGCTTTCTAGAAAGGTCGAACATTATAATTGTTTTTTTAAAGACATTATTCTAATTTAGAAGTTCATTCAAATGCATTTCTTGTTGTAATATTCATTTCTTTAATTGGTGGTGAACTTGAACATGTTTCCTATGTTTGTCAGTCATTAATTCTCTTCTACTCTGAGTAACCTTTTCATTTATTTTGCTCATGTTGAATTGGGGGTCTCAGCATGGTTCTTACCATTTTGTAAGCTCTTTATATATTAAGGATATCAATCCGTGGCTGTCATATTTGTTGCAAATTTTTTGGCTTGAATTTTGGCAAGTGGTTTATTTACGAGGACAGAATCTTCTTTATATAATACTAGTAACTACCATTTATCGAATACTTACAGGTCCTGAGCACTGAACAAAACTGTGCGTATGGCTTATCTCTTTCAGTCGTTACCATGTCCTCAGTAGAGAGCAACGTTTCCCCTTACAGATTAGATTCAAGATCATATAGTCAATAAATGAATGGTCTGGTATATGAGTGAATGAACCAATTTGTATCAGGCGCACAATTTAGAATTTTGAAATAAGTTTTCTTTGTCATAAGAAGAGCTTTAAGCTAGTCAATTTCATTATATTTTTAATGTTTCAAATAGGCAACACTTTCATCGCAAAAGTGATAAACGTCTTCTTCCCACCTCTGCTGCCTCTCCGTCTACTTCTCACTGTTTTCCCTACCTCTGTTCCAGATGCTCATCTTAAATAGTGTCCTGTATATGCTCCCATGCTTTTTGTGTGCAGATCCAAATAGATATAAATTTATATTCTTATCTTCCCTCTGCTTGTTTTGTATAGAGGGTTAAAACCAGTCAGTTTAGTCTGTTTGCTTTTGCAAGACCTGGCTACCTCTTTGGTACAAAGTATACCAGAGAGTGAATCTTGGGTTGAATTAGTTGTCTTTCATCTTGGAGAGATTCTTCATGCAGAGAGTTCAATTTGCTTAGATGGTAATTTTGTATTGAGATCAATTTCAGGCCAACCTCCAGCACTGCCAAGTCTTATGTAACCAACAGAAGCAGAGCCTTCAACCAGCTTCCATATACTGTAGTGAATGAAATCAGAGGACCACTGCAGATAGTTCTTTAAAAAACAAGTTCTCACTTTCAAAATCTCTAGGAAAAAAATACATATTTTCTGGGGATGGATGGAATTACGAACTTTATTGAGCTTATCTACTGGAGTGAAAATAATGTCTGCACAAAACCATGTTTGTTACTATTAACTTCTGCACCACAATTAAAACCAAAAGAATTTTTAAAAACTGTCAACTCCATCAAAACTCACTACTTCCATATCTTCTTTAAAACCATATCTTTCTTTAAAGCCATAGTAGCACTTCAATATAATTAAGAGTCAAATGATGAAATTTGGTTAGTTGGAAAGTTAATTAAACTTCCAGCTTTTTCTTTTTTTTTTTTAGTATACAATTTTTATATTTAGAATTATCCAGCTGGACTCAGTTAAATGATCCCAATTTTGTTGGCAACAGCCAAAGCATCATAGTCCGGAGCCAAGTGAACATATGCCTTCTTCTCCCCATCAGGCCTGATCAGGGTGTTGACCTTGGCCATGTCAATGTCATACAGCTTCCTCACAGCCTGTCTGATCTGGAGCTTGTTGGCCTTGACATCCACAATGAACACAAGTGCATTGTCTTCTTGTCTTCTGTCTTCTTCATGGCTGACTCAGTAGTCAGGGGGAACTTGATGATGGCATAGTGGTCAAGTTTGTTTCTCCTGGGGCTGCTCTTCCGAGGATAATTAAGCTGCCTTTGGAGCCGCAGGGTCTTAGGCCTCCAGAAGGTGGGCGATGTGTGGATCACCTTTTCTTTGCGGCTGTGGATGCCTTTTAGCACTGCTTTCTTTGACTTCAAAGCCTTTGCCTTTGGCTTTGGGAGGTATAGGGGCTTCCTTCTTCGCTTTGGGCGCCATCTTCGTGAAAAGGGCCTCTACCTTTTTCAAGAAGATTTACAAACAGGAAAAATTGTGTTTTTAGCAGAGATCAGTCCACTGGAATCGCCAACATCGGACAGCTGTTAGAGTATTAAGAGTCCTGAGATCATAAGAAATGCAGGCTCCTTTGGACTGTCTTCTGGTGTTCTTTCTTCCCAGAGATTTGTGGGTGTGTGGAGTGATAGGAGCGACTGCAACCTTGGTGAGAGTCCAGTTCTTCATCTCCACCAGTAGAAAACTGCAAGCAGCACTGCCCATTAAGTCTTTTGATGCTTTTCCTGCCAATTAAAGTGTCTCTGCAGAAAAGTCCCACTCCCGGATGCCTGTGCTGTACGCAGCCACAGCCCTGCTGCCCACGTCCCTGGCTGCTCGCCCTAGGTTTCAGGTGTTGTTGAAGATGGTCCACCAGACCGCAGACCAGCTCTCTGCAAAAGAAAACCATCTTTGCCTTGGCCTTTCTGGGGTCCTTCCCAGCCTTACTGCCAGCCATTTTGATTCTACAGAAGCTCAGCCAATCCAAGCAGATAAGGGCTAGTCAGACCCCCAGTGAGACCCCACCGCTGACTCCTCCTTAGCAGTGCCATTCAACTGCTAGAAATATGTATTAACAAGAGGTTATTATGTGTCATGCTTCTTAAGAAAACACCCCTATCCCCTTCCTAGTTTACAGAGATTATGTAGTGACATATATGCCACAATATCCATGTGGTATGAATATTGGCATTCTTTTACTTAGTGCCCCTTGAGGGTGAAGCTCTGGGGGCCTCTAGAGACAGACATGGAGGAGGAAAGCCAGGTCTCACCTTGAAGTGAGACTGTAGAGAGGACCTGTGCCCCCACTTCTCTAGAGCTTGCTGACTTGGTTTGGCATAATATTTTTCCTTCCCAGGTACTGGCGGCGGACGTTGGGCATGCAGGTCCGCTATGTTCAGCATGAAGACTATCAGTTCTGTTATTCCTTCCGCGGCAGGCCTGGGCACAAACCTTCCATCCTCATGCTCCACGGGTTCTCTGCGCACAAGGACATGTGGCTCAGCTTGGTCAAGGTGCAGTAGAGAAAAGGGTTTCCACTTGGTCATACAGTGATCAGCAATGGTAGAAAGCAAAGGAAAACCAGAACTGTGGCTCAGGTTATCTTAAAACTAGTGTAATATTTGATTCAGTTTTATCAGACAGAATTTATTGAGTTGAATGTTATTTGTAAAATCTGTCCCTTAGAAATCATTTCACCATATAAGTATTTCTTAGGAAAGGTTTCTGACACTCAGCTTCATCTCAGAACTGTCATTATCAGGGTCAAGCTTTAAAAAAATCATTTGTCCTTTTATGCTCGAAGTTTCTCCTCTTCCTTTCCCTGCTTCTCCCTTTTGCCACCTCCTTATTTTTTATTTTCAGATTTTATTTATTTATTTTCAGAGAGAGGGGGAGGGAAGGAGAAATAGAGGGGGAGAAACATCAATGTGTGGTTGCCTCTCATGCACCCCTCACTGGGAGCCTGGCCTGCAACCCAGCCAGGCATGTGCCCTGACTGGGAGTTGAACCAGCAACCTTTCAGTCTGCAAGCTGGTGCTTAATCCACTGAGCCACACCAGCCAGGGCCAGATAAGCATCTTTCATATAATTGGGTGTCTTTTTATTGATAACTGATGCTTCTGAGGTTACTGGTTAAAAGTGGCACACATTTAAAACAAAGAAGGTGTTTTAGGATAATAATCACCCCAGGAATTACACCTTAATGCAAAGAAAAAAAAAATTGAAACCAGAATGAGGGTGATCAGACATGGTTCTTAAAGAAAGCCTTGCTCCTGTGGGCTCTGGAATGGCCAGGCCTCTAGGAGAACAGAACCAGCCCTTCTAGTTCCCAGTCAGTGGCTGAATGGCTGGAGTAAGTGTGGAAGGGATGGGGCTAGTACCTGCCAGCTGGTGTCAAAAATGAGAGTTGCATACCTGCTGCCCAGACTTTTGTCCCCCTTTTTCAGTCATCCTCCTGGTCCCCTTCCATCTATGTATCTATTAGCCTTTGGGAACCTATGCTTCCTATGAGTCTACTGGCAATATTCATTACCATCAGATGTTACTAGGGTAAAACTCTGGGTGGCCCAGGCCCATATATCCCCAGGGTTGGCTATCCAGGTTACTTGGTAAGTAGGTGCAACCTTCCTAGGAAAGTGGGCAGACATTTTCTGCACACCACATACTGACTCTCTGGGCCTGTGTGTTCTCAGTTCCTTCCGAAGAACCTACACTTGGTCTGCGTGGACATGCCAGGACATGAGGGTACCACCCGCTCTTCCCTGGATGACCTGTCCACAGACGGGCAAGTCAAGAGGATACACCAGGTAAGCAGAGCTCCACCAAAAATTGGTCAGATTGTGGGTGCTGTCCACCATTGCATGCCCAAGCCTGGAGAGCAGGTAGAAGAGTTTCATACTGACTCATAATGAGTCTTCAATGCATTCTGTCAAGAAATTGCAAACAAAGTGGCACCCTAGTGGTATCCTTGGCCCACTATGGAGGGCCAGGGCTTATTGCAGCCTGTTCTCCTATAAACCTGTTGCAGTTGTTTATGACAATCTGAGCATTTTCTCAGCTCTTTGACAATGGAGTTTAGTATCTCCCAAGACCATTTGCCTAGAGTCTGTTTTTTTGCTTACCAACCTCATGGTGACAGCAATAGCCCTTCTGCCTAGTTGAGGAAGATGGGGAAGGTGAACTTTTATTTTGTTCTATTTCAGTATCAGTCTTTAGCCCCTCTCTGGCTGGGCTTTCATGGTCATGGGGCTCATGGACCATTTCAGAATTTAGTAGTCCACAAGTTCCAAACTGACATTAGATGTTTTCCCCAGACAAGGATATGTTACTGCATCCCCCTACCCCACTAAACTGTGTGTTTTGATGAGGTCAGGAAACTTGTCTCTTTGACTTTTTGTTGTATCTTCTGTGATTGACTGTAGTTCCTTACACATAACAGGTATCCAGTTAATATTTCTTAGGTAACTGGTGTTTATCTGAAACATCAGTGGATGGTTGGTTGGATAGATGGTTGGATGGACAGGTGGATGGGTAGATAGTTATATGAGTGGATGGTTGGGCAGATGAGAAGGACTTTAAATTAGGGCAGGGGTCAGCAAACCATGGCCCATGGGCTATATTAGGCCTGCTGCCTATTTTTGTAAGCGAGGTTTCATTGGAACATAGCCAGGCTCATTCCTTTATGTATTGTCTTTAGCTGCTTTTGTGCTATAGCAGCAGAGTTGAGTAATTGCAACTCAAATCATATGTCCATGGAACAGAAAATACTTACACTAAGGATGTTTATAGAAAAGTTTGCTGACTTACAAATTAGGAGAACCTTTGTTGAGGGCTCATACATGACCCCTCAATCACTTGTGCCAGAAAAAGGTAAGTGCACACCTGCCTCGGGTTCTTCTGGGTAATGGACCTGGTAGAGTTTCAGACCTCCTTTTCACTGGTCTCCATAGGCAACAGAGGCTTTTTGCTCTGTAATCACTGTTGTCACTGACTACGGCTCAATAACCAAGCCCCCTTCTCATTTTCCTTCCCAGTTTGTGGAATGTCTCAAGCTGAACAGAAAACCATTCCACCTGATAGGTTCCTCCATGGGCGGCAACGTGGCTGGGGTGTACGCTGCTTACTACCCGTCAGATGTCTGCAGCCTGTGTCTTGTCTGCCCTGCTGGTGAGTTACCAGGCTACAATGTCCCCATGAGTGACTTGAGCACAACAGAGTCTGAATCTTTGAAGGAACAGGTGTCAGTGTCTGCTCTGACTGGTTCTTAACATCATCTTTTGTTGTGACCTTTGGAGATAGGCAATGCTTTTGTGATAACTAACCAAACAACAGTTATCCGGCCATAATCACAACACACTGACTTTTAAACTACAGAGCCAGACTTGTCCCACAAAGAATTTGGTGGTTAATTAAAATGTGTATAGTGCCTTGTAGTACAAAAATGCTTTGAAATGTAGTGATAATATTAATGTCTAATATTTATTGAGCTCTTCGGAGCTAAGCTCTTTATATAGAGGTAATTCTCACCATAGTCATAACTTTATGAGGTAAAGGGACTATTATTATGCCTCTCCTCTTTTTAGCTGAAAAGTCAGAGACCTTTATTCATTACAAGATCTTTTTTTAAAAAATCAGCAAACTTTAGTTTCTCTGTTCTTATCTGTGTACATGTCAACTTGAACTATAACATGTCCCCAGGAATCATGATCTGAAGTTGGATTTTTAAAATTCATGTTTCTTACATAAGTCTTTAAACTTGGATGTATAATGTATTAGAGAGAAACATCTTAATTTTTTCTTTTTCCTTCTCTTGCTTCCTTTCTCTGTGGTACCTCATTGGAGTTTGACTTACGTAAATTTTAAATGTACAATCTCAGTGACTTTTTACATATGTAATTATATCCAGATCAACGTATTATTAGTAGGAACATTGAGGTACAAAGAAATTACTTTAGTGCCTGAGCCAGTATAGGTACTGATCCTAGGCTGTCTGGCTCTAGAATCCAAGCTGTGACTTTTCTGGAAGTCCTTCTGTGTTTTCTACCTCCTTTGTATGATTCGTGTCCACTACCTGCTTTACTTGCTAGAACCCTGCTTTAAGTTGAACATGTGTACCTTCTACTAAAACATAGCTAAACTGGCCTTTAAAATCTTTTGGTTACTCTGAAAGTAAATAGTGTTCAGGTCTGTTAAGGACATTGAAATTGAAGTCAAGCTCCCAATGGATTTTCTCGTCTCCTCTTCCCAAACACCATGTCTGAAATCATTTGGTCTTTTAAGTAACAAAGTTTGAGAAGTGGAGAAACATCACCTATGTAAGGTTATTAGATTTTAAATCACTTATGGAAGATGAAATCTAACTGGCTTTTTCGAGTATATGTTCATTTCCTCAAAGAGTTTTACACCTGAGTTTCAATTGGAAATTTAAAATTCTTCGTATGTGAAAATGGAAAGGTAAACTTTTTTTACTTTGAAATAATTTCACATTTGCAGAAATGTTACAAAGATAGTACAGAGTTCCACCTGCCCTTCATCCAGGTTCCCCCATTGTTCACAGCTCACATGACCACAGTAAACTTGTCACGACTGATAAACCAACACTGGTACATCACTGTGAACTAAACTCCAGGCTTTCTTTGGATTTTATTAGTTTTTCCACTAATGTCCTTTTTCTTTTTTGTGTGTGCTTTTTTAAAAAAATGATTTTAATTGTTGTTCTTGTACAGTTTTCTGTCTTTTACTCCCATCCCAGCCCACTGCCTCAGCCCTCCCCTCCTCCCTCCCATTTCTAGCCCCCCTAGTTTTTGGCCATGTGTCCTTTATACTTGTTCCTGTATAATGTCCTTTTTCTGTTCCAGGTCCAGTGCAGGATACCACATGACATGTAATCGAGGATTATTTTTAAAATGGAAGGAAATAAATAATGTGATCTGCCCTCATGGCATTATGAAAGCCACATTATATGCCCATGTTAGATTTAAAGGAGTTACTGAATACAGAAGGTGTATAATGTGTGGATTTCTGCAGCCTAGAATTGAGACCATTGCCTTTCTAAAATCTAGTTCTTCAGCTAAGTTATACACCTAGAGATTTGCTCATTGTTGGAGTGAAAATTAGTTTTGCCTTCCTGTATGCACCAGCTTGTGTGAACTCTGTCACATCACGCTCCAGGGTGCAGGGAATAATGGTCTATCTCTCCAAGCTTTCCAGTCTCAGTGATTGCCTGATGCTCTCCTGGAGGAAGGGAGACTGTGCAGAGGGCAGCCACTGTCCCACCGCAGGGGTGGCTCAAAATCGGACTTGCTCTCACCATGTTTTGTATATTGACCTCAAATAAGGGATTACTGCCCTGATCAGTGTGGCTTGGTTGGGCTTCGTTCTCTAAAGCAAAAGGTCACCAGTTCAATTCTTGGTCAAGGCACATGCCTGGGTCACAGGTTTGGGCCCCAGTCAGGCATATATGAGATCAATGTTTCTCACATTGATGTTTCTCTCCCTCTCTCCCTCCCTTCCACTCTTTCTAAAAATAAATAAATAAAATATTTAAAAAGAGAGAGAGAGAGATTACTAAGTGGGTCCTGGCCAAGGGGAGGAGTAGTCAGTTCCTTAAATTCTATGTTTTCTACCATCATGCATTTTGTGAGATCTGCCCTCAACAACACAGATGTGAAAGGGGCTCAGGCAAGTCATCTTCTAGACTGATGCTTCTTAAACTGTCATACAGATAAGTCTCCAGACAGCTGTTAGAGTGCAGGGTCTGACTCAGGAGCTTAGGGGTGGGCCGAGAGTCTGTGTTTCCTATAGGCTCCCAGTGCTGCTGGTCCATGGACCACAGCTTGAGTCACCAGTCCCTAAAATATCTTGAAGGATTTCTCTGTGTTTCACTTCAGAGTGTGGTTTTGAACTTTGAGCAAGGATGGCATTACCAGTTAAAAGGGAATCTGGTATAAAAAAAACCCAAACACCTGAAATATATTAGCTCTTGGTTGATACTAGAAGTTCCCTCTACAAAATGGGGGTTGTTAAGAGGGTGGATGAATTGCCAAGTTGTCTGTGCTTGAACCCCACAGGCCTGAAGTACTCAAGTGATAATCAGTTCATGCAAGAGCTCAAAGAAATGAAGGACTTGGCCTCCGCAGAGAAGATTCCCCTGATCCCAGCCACCCCAGAAGAAATGAGTGAATTGCTCCAGCTCTGCTCCTATGTCCGCTTCAAGGTGCCCCAGCAGGTAATGTGATCTCAGCAGCAAAATGCCTGCTTTCTGCCAGAGGCTTAGGTGGCCAGCACCAGCTTCTTTCATGCACCCCTTCCTGTCCTTATCTCTTTATTCATTCACCAGTATCTGTGTGGTGGCTGTGACACATCAGACACTGTGCTGGCTGCAGTGGTGATTAAATGACACAGAAGTGTTCCTGGGTGGACACAGGCTAGTGGGAGGCAGACAATTAATAAGTAAACAAATTATTACAAATTATAATACGTTTTCTAGGGGAAATGAAGCTGGTGCAATGGGTAAAAACAGGGAGGCAGAGGAAGAATTAATAATCCTCTTTGAGGGAATAGCATGTTCAGAAGGGAAAAAAAACATAGGCAAGTTCAGACACTAGAAGGATCCCATGGCAATTGGAGCCTAGAATACGAGGGAGAGAATGGGACGGATGATGTTGAAAGGGAGCTATGGGCTACATCAAAGAGTCTTGACTTTTTAAAATATATTTTATTGATTATGTTATTACAGTTGTCCAATTTCCCCCTTCACTCCCCTCCACCCTGCACACCCCCTCCCACCCACATTTCCCCCCTTTAGTTCATGTCCATGGGTCATACATATAAGTTCTTTAGCTTATACATTTCCCATACTATTCTACCCTCCCCCTCTCTCTTTTCTACCTATCATCTATGCTACTTATTCTCTGTACCTTTTTCTCCTCTCTCCCCCGCCCATTCCCTTATTGCTAACCCTCCATGTGATCTCCATTTCTGTGGTTCTGTTCCTGTTCTTGGTGTTTGCTTAGTTTGTTTCTGTTTTTTTTTTAGGTGTGGTTGTTAATAATTGTGAGTTTGCTGTCATTTTACTGTACACAGTTTTTATCTTCTTTTTCTTAGATAAGTCCCTTTAACATTTCATATAATAAGGGCTTGGTCAAGATAAACTTCTTTAACTTTGCTGGATGGAGCCATTTTGGATGTAGGACCTTACCTTTCATGACTTGGAATACTTCCTTCCAGCCCCTTCTTGCCTGTAAGGTCTCTTGAGAAATCAGCTGACAGTCTGATGGGAACTCCTTTGTAGGTAACTGCTTTCCTTTTCTCTTGCTGATTCTAGGATTCTCTCCTTCATTTTAATCTTGGCTAATGTAATTATGATGTGCCTTAGTGTGTGCCTCCTTGGGTCCAACTTCTTTGGGACTCTGAGCTTCCTGGACTTCCTGGAAGTCTATTTCCTTTGCCAGATTGGGGAAGTTCTCCTTTATTATTTGTTCAAATAACTTTTCCACTTGTTGCTCTTCTTCTTCCCCTTCTGGCACCCCTATAATTCAGATGTTAGAATGTTTAAAGATGTCCTGGAGGTTTCTAAGCCTCTCCTCATTTTTTTGAATCCTTGTTTCTTCATTCTTTTCCGGTTGGGTGTTTCTTTCTTCCTTCTGGTCCACATTGTTGATTTGAGTCCTAGTTTCCTTCCCATCACTATTGGTTCCCTGTACATTTTCCTTTATTTCACTTAGCTGGGCTTCATTTTTTCATCTAATTTGCAACCAAATTCAACCAATTCTGTGAACATCCTGATTACCAGTGTTTTAAACTGTGCATCTGATAGGTTGGCTATCTCTTCATCACTTAGCTGTATTTTTTCTGGAGCTTTGATCTGGTCTTTCATTTGAGCCATTTTTTTTTCCTTGATGTCCCTGTTACATAGTGAGTGGTGGAGCCTTAGGTGTTCACCAGGGTGGGGTAATCCAGTCGCTGGGTGGTGACACTGTATGTGGGGGAGAGGCCCAAGAGTGAACAATGGCACTTGCTCCACTCTCTGCTGGATTTCAGTCACTTCCCCCACTTCCCCCAAGCAAACTGGGCCCTTCTGGTGCTGATTCCCCTGTGGGTGGTTTTGTGTACATTCTAGTACCCTGTGAGTCTCTCCAGTGAACTCTCCTGTGAGGCTGGGAGTCTCTCCTGGCACCTCAACCCCGACAGGTGTTTTCAATTAATGTTTTGAGGCTTTATTTCCCTGTGCTGGGACCCTGGGTTGAGCAGTATGTCTCGCTCTCCAGTTTCACCTGGTTTATCTGTGTGTGAATGTGGGAACCACCAGTCCTCCAGCTGCCTTGTGCGCTGCGCCCCTCCATAATCCGCTGCCTCGCTGGGTCCTCCAGCTGCTGCCTTGTGTGCCTGGGGTCTGCCACCTACTGCTTTCCCGAGACCCCTCTCAGCCCAGCAGCCTGACTCTGCCCTTCCTACCAGTCTGGATGAATGTATCTACTTTAACTCCTTGGTTGTTGGACTTCCATACAGCTCAATTTTCTGTTGGTACTGGTTGTTTTTTGTTTCTAAATTGTTGTTGTCCTTATTTTGGTTGTGCAAGGAGGCACAGTGTGTCTACCTATGCCTCCATCTTGGCCGGAAGTCGATTTTTTTTTTAATCTCAGGACTACTTTATACTCTCAAAAATTATTGAGAACCCCAAAGAGTTTTTATTTGTGGCAGTTATAACTATGGATACATTTATCATATTAGAAAGTAAAACTCAGAAAAACTTAAAACAGAGTCACATTATCCCTTGTTATGTAGGCTCTGAAAAATAATATGCTTTTGAGTGAATGAAAGTGAAAAAGGCAAGTAACATTTCGTATTATGAAAATAGTTTGACCTCACAGACTCCCAAGATCCACTTTGAGAACCACTGGGCTAGATCATGGAGGACCTTACAGGTATGGGAAGGAGTCAGGGGTTTTCTAAGTACAATAGGAGAACCCTTGAAGGATTGTAGGGGAGTACAGACAGAAGCAGGAAAACCCATTAGGGTGTCCTTGGGGCTTAAAGATGCATCTGCATGTAAAGATGATGGTCATAAGGTGGTAGAGTGGAGACAGGATATCTGAAATGCTTTGGGAGGAAGAACAGGGAGGACTTACTGGCAAATTGGAACTGGAGGATGAGGGAAGGTGAGGAGTCACAGGTGACTTCTGGTACTTGGGTTGGATAAATATAGCATTTTCTGAATAGGAGAAGGAGAGGGAGTATGAGTTTGGGGGACAAGCTAAAGGCTTCATTTTGAGTGTGTTAAGGTCAAGTTGCCTGTGAGGCCTCCAAGTGCAGGTGTCAAGTAGGCAGTTGGATATACAAGTGTTGCCAAGGGAAGTCTGGTCCAGAGCTAGACATTTTGAGCCACCAGCCAATGATTATATTAAAGGACCTGGGTCTGCATGAGGTCATCTTGGGAAAGAGTGGAAAACCAAGAGAGGATGGTCCATGGCCAAGGCTTCTTAATAACAAGTCATCTCTCTCTGTTGTGGGAGCTGGACCCTGCCTCAGGGTGGGGTAGGTCCTGCTAAGAGGCAAAAGAATGGGCTCTATTCAGAGGTTGTGAACACAGCTCAGTTAATAGGTATATCCCATCTCTGAGAAGCTCCCAGAATTTGATTCTGTGGTACATTTTATTCTTGAAATCCTTTTTAGTTGTGAAGCTGCACTGATTCCCTCCCAGCACTGATCTCTTCCCAGAATAGAATAGACAAATAGTATTTTTAAAAATTCCAAGTTTTGAGTTGTCAGGGATATGAAAATAGCAGGAGAAAATAAAGGGCAGCTCCAAAGTCTTTCCCTCCTGGAAGAGAAGGTGCACCCAAGCACCCAGCCCACTGTGTCATATTGTGTTATGATTGTCTGTCTGTCTGTTTGTTTATATCTTCCACTCTGAGCTCTGTAAGATCAGGGACTTTGTCTTAATTGCATGTTCTATCCCCAGCCTTTGGCATACTACTTGCATGGAGTAGGTGTTAGGTATGGATTGGATGGATCAATGGATGCAAGGATGCCTGGATAATGCAGGGATGGGGAATAGATGTGTGGGTACATGCAGGATAGGTGGCTGCATGAATTGATATATTTACATGCATAGGTGATTTAGGACACATGATAGATGATTGGCTGAATGCTTGGTGACTGGATAGGAGGATACCTGCAGAATGCAGGGATGGAGATTAGATGGATTGATAGATTCAGGTAGATGGATACATGCGTAGACATATGCGTATATGATTCAGAGATGTGGGAAGGATGGATGGATAGGTGGGTGGAGCAGAGGTGAAGGAAGGATGGATGGATGCAAGATGAATATGATGCATGGGTACAGAATAGATAAAACAAAGAAAATGTCTGATGTTGAGCGTGGTGTGTTGGGCAGCTTGCCGTTGGTCTCACCTCTGGACTTCCACTTCTAATACTGGTTAGATTCTAGTCCTGTTCCAGAGGGTTGGTTTGGTCCAAATCAGTTATGGCTGATTTTCCCACTTCAATCCATGCACTGGACTTCTGAGTGCCTCCAAGAGGTTCCAACCATTCCCAGGGAGATGAGAGCAGTGCTGGCTGATAATGTGAACCCTGGACCCTACCTCAAGAGCCCTGAAGCAGGAGGAAGAGGAGGGCTGTTTTCCTTCTGCTATAACATGCCATGGGTCAGGATCTGGGTTCAAGAGATCTGGCCTGTCCATTGCTGCAGCCTTCATAGACTTCAGCAGGGATGGAAAAGACAGTGTTGAATAATAAGCAAGGGACTTTGGAATCCTTCCCAGATATTCCCAATAGTTTATTTCTTTTTCATTTAAGAGGCTCATTATCCCCAAAAGTTTAATTTTTTAATAGACCTTATTCTGCATTTGGATATTATTGAACAATTACTTAATGTTATACTATATCATGGGAATTCAGAGGACAAGGCCTTGAAAATTTTGACAATACCATGAATATCTAGACTTTTATTTCCTTCATTGTTCCAGAGCCATGAGAAGCCTGAAGAAATGAATCTTCTCTTGCCTTCTAACTTTGGATTATTTCTCCTTAGATTCTGCAAGGCCTTGTTGATGTCCGCATCCCTCATAACAGCTTCTACCGAAAGTGTGAGTAGCCCTGCCTTAAGCTTTGAGCTGTGACAAGTGAGGCTTTGCGGGTGGCTGGCTTTTATTTCTAACATTCTGAGTCTGCTTTCTCAAGCCCCTGAAGAGAGGAAGTGGTGGCTTGAACTCGATGACTGTCCTGTACTGTATAGGGGTGCCCACGGGCGCAGCCCAGCATTTGCTTACTTTGTTTTCTTTTTCTAAAAAGTGTTTTTGGAAATCATCAATGAGAAGTCGAGATACTCCCTCCATGAGAACATGGACAAGATCAAGGTCCCAACGCAGGTCATCTGGGGGAAACAAGACCAGGTATGTAGTGTGTCCCTGGGGCCCCTGTGCCAGTTATTCCAGCATCTGAGGAAAAGCAGGTGGCTGTGTGTATAGTCAGCCTGGCTGGCTGTTTCCGATACCAGGAAGAGGTGGGATACACCCAGGTCAGGTGCCAGTGTATGTGGCAGCATCGTTCTGTGAGTTGAGAGCAACAACATTGGTCTTTTAGAATGAAAGGCAGTTATAAATCATTTTTACAAATTATTTTTATCAAAGCTGTATAGTCACATGTTATAAAGAACTTCAGAGACTACAAAGAGGTTTAAAATGAGAATCCCACATCCCAATTTCCATTTCCTTCAGGCAATACTTACTGTCCTGTGTATACGAGTTTTTTAAACTTTCTAAGGCAGGGGTTGGCATTTTCTGTGAAGGGCCAGATAGTAAGATTTTTGACTGTGATAATAAAATTTTTGCCATATGGTCCGTCACAACTATTCAACTCTGCTGCAGTGGTGCTGGCACAGCCATAGACAACATGCAAAACAGTGGCACAGTGGAGTTCCAGTGAACCTTTTTAACAAAACCTGCAGCTCTCCGTGTCTGCTTATAGACCAGAAGCCAGCACTTGAGCTCTTTTTCCTGTCTTGCAAGATGGCAGGTAAAAAAATTAGGAAGCTAGATACTAAGGGGAAGAAATCTGAAGCCAAGAAGGCCAATGCTGGTGACAAGGTTAAGAAGGGTAACCTCAAGGCCAAGACGCCTAAGAAGGGGAGGCCCCACTGCAGCCGAAACCCTGTCCTAGTCAGAAGAATCAGCAATGTATTCGAAAAGGTCATGTATAAGAGGAAATATTCTGCAGCTAAATCCAGGGTTGAAAAGAAAAAGAAGGAGAAAATTATGGCTGCTGTTATTAAACCAGTTTATGGCAACAAGAATGGTGGTACCCAAGTGGCTAAACTTTGCAAAATGCCTAGAAACTATCCTACTGAAGATGTGCCTCTAAAGCTGTTGAGCCATGGCAAGAAGCCCTTCAGTCAGCATGTGAGAAAATTGTGGGCCAGCATCACTCCTGGACCATTCTGATCATCCTCACTGGGGCCTCGGAGGCAAGAGGGTGGTTTTCCTGCAGCAGCTGAGCAGTGGCTTGCTACTTGTGACTGGACCTCTGGCCTTTAATTGAATTCCTCTGTGTAGAACACACCAGAATTTGTCATCGCCACCTCCACCAAAATTGATATCGGTGGTGTGAAACTCCCCTAGAATCTCACTGACACTTACTTCAAGAAAAAGCAGCTGCACACACCTAGACACCAGGAGGGGAAGATCTTTGACACCGAAAAAGAGAAATACGAGATTACAGAGCAACGCAAGGTTATCAGAAAGCTGTGGACTCACAAATTCTGCCAAAAATCAAAGCTGTTCCCCAGCTCCAGGGCTACCTCCGCTCTGTGTTTGCTCTCACAAACAGGCTTTATCCTCACAAAATGAAG
This sequence comes from Anoura caudifer, assembly GCA_004027475.1. NCBI lineage: Eukaryota > Metazoa > Chordata > Mammalia > Chiroptera > Phyllostomidae > Anoura > Anoura caudifer. The sequence goes on along the minus strand of PVKU01000900.1, from coordinate 347,099 downwards.
TTCTAAATTTCTTTTGAAAAACCTAATTAAATAACTGATCTGTTAACAAAAACCAAAAAACTCTGCAGCCAGCATCTGCCTATTCCTGTTCTCAGCATGCACACATATGCATAAAAAAGTTGTATCTGTAAGTTTTTCAAACATGCTTTATACACTGTTTTGTCCCTTCATATTTATAAGAAATATTATCTTGGAAATCATTTCATATCAGCCCATACAGATCCATTAATTCTATTTTTTTAATATTTTGAAATAATTTCTAATTTACAGAAAAATTGTAAGAATAGTACAGAGTACTCCTGCATATGCTTTACCTAAATTCACCTATTTTTAACTGCTAATTTATTAAGGTAGGATGATGCAAATATCACCTACTTGTGCACCCCACCAGAACCCAGTTGTAGGATACTGTCACTCCCAAAAGTTCCCCCCGTCACCTGCAGTCATCTCTGCTCTCACCCCAGATCCTGCAACCACTCATCTGTTTTGTTCAATAGTCTTGACTTTTTTAGAATATTCATATCGTGTCATGTAACGTGTAATCTTTTGCATCTGGCTCCTTTTACTCAAGCATGTTTTCGAGGTTCACCTGTGTTGTTGCAATAGTTCATTCCATGGAATCTGTTACCCCACTTTATTGATTACCAGCGTTAACATTTGCCACACTGGCTTCATCATTCTCATCCATCTAGAAGTATGTATTTTGGACCATTCGGAGTAGGTTTTTTACATTATGTCCCTTTATCCCCAATACTTCAGGGTATACATACTAAGAACAAGAATATTCTCTCACATAACCCCAGTACATTATCACAGCCAGGAAATTTAATATTGATGAGGTACTTTAATCTATGATCCATATTCCAAATTCATCAGTCATTTCAGTAATATCCTACATAGAATCCTCTTCCTCCTGGCCTCTGAACCAGGATTTAATCCAGGGTCACATACCACAGGTCACATCTCTTTAGTCTCCTTTAATATGAAACAATCCCTTAGTCTGCCTATGTCATTCATGATGCTGAGGTATTTAGAATTAAAGGCCAGTTATTTTATGAAATGTTCCTCAATTTGAGTTTGTTTGCTCCTACCTCATGATTAAATTCAGGTTATATTATATTCCCTGGCTAAAATATCTTGTGTTACAAATGTTAGATCCTCAGACACTCAGCAGGCTGTTGCCTGATTTCTTCATTGTCGGTTTACTGTTTCTCCCCTTGCAACCAATCGGCAGGTTGTGGGAAGACGCTTTGAGGCGGTGCAGGTGGTCTGCTCCTCGTCAAACATTCTGTCTAGGTTTACCACCCATGAGTGATTCTTGCTCAAAACAATGTTTTATGTCCTTCTTTTTTTAAGAGCTGTATAATACTCCATTGTGTGGTTCTGCCATCATGTTTTAATTAGTGCCCTTCTGACATTCAGGTTATTTCCAGCTTTTTGCTATTTTTTTTAAAAATATGCTTCATGAATTTGCATGTCATCCTTGTGCAGGGGCCATGCTAATCTCCTCTGTATCATTCCAGTTTTTAGTGTGTGCACTGCCGAAATGAGCACAGCTTTTTGCTATTAAACAGTAGCTGAGTGAGCACCATTATGCATGTGTTTGTGGAACATGAGAGCATACCTGAAGGGCAAATTCCTAGATGTAGAATCACTGGGTCAAAGAGTATGTATGTGCCTTTTTAAATTTTAGTAGGTTTTGTCAGATGGCTTACGTCAGATGGCTTTTGTCAGACGGCTTTATCCTTTGCCAGGGCAGCGTAATAAAATATCACAAACTGGGTGGCTTGAACAACAGAAATTGATTGCCTCTCAGTCCTGGGGCTAGAAGTCTGAAATGAAGGTGTCAGCAGGTTGGTCCTTCTGGGAGCTGGGAAGGGGAGTGTATTCCATGTTTCTCCCCTAGCTCTTGATGGTTTGCTGGCAATCTTTGCTGTTCCTTGGCTAACAGGTGCCTTACCCTGGGTGCCATGCCTTCATCTTCACATGTTCCTCTGTGTCTCTGTGTTTAAATGTTCCCTTTTTGTGAGGAGGCCAGTTTCATTGGATTAGGGGCTTGCCCTGTTACAGTATGACCTCATCTTAACTAATTACATCTTCAATGATCCTGCTTCCAAACAAAGTCACATTTTGAAGTACCAGTAGTTAGAACTGCAACGTATGAATTTGGGGAAGACACAATCAATCCATAATAAACCCTCCAAAGAAATATAAATTTATATCCAAAAGCTCCTTTTTTCCTTCTTTTAAAAAAATTTTATTGATTGATTTTAGAGAGAGAGAAACATCGATTTGTTGTTCCATTTCCTTACGCATTTATTGGTTGCTTCTTGTATGTGCCTTAACCAGTGAATGAACCTGCAACCTTGGAGTATCAGGATGATGCTCTAACCAAATGAGCCACCCAGCCAGGGCCAGAATCTCCTTTTCTGGTTTGTTTATAAAGTTATTCTAAAGTTTAATGCAAGAGGAGGCAGTGAGAAATGGCCCACCGGCACACAGAATTATAGTGTATATTAAAGAATATCCTGGAGTCTTTGCTGTTGAATATTATGAGGAAAGGATATTATAGAAAAGCTATCATCATTGAGACAGTTTCTCTAAGGACCCCAAGGTGAAAGCCACCATTGTGAGCCCTGCCAGTGCGGTGGCACATACCAACTGTGTCTGCTGGTGAAAGCACAGGCAGGATGTCAGGCTGTAGCTGCCAAGGTTGGTAACTATGGGGGAAAGGAGAGGAGGCCGGAAGGAGAAGCCAGGCCCTCGCCCACCATGTGGGAGGGAGCGGGAGCCGTGATGTGATGACATCCACAGAGTGCAGCTGCCCCGAACCAGCCAGGTGTAGCCCCGGCTGCACAGTGCAGAATGAGGGTGTGGGGAGGAGGGGGTGCTCACGTGCTCCTTCATGCAGCAGCCAAGATGCTCAAAGAAGCTTTGTGTGCCCCTGAGAAGTGGGACTCAGGCTAGGCCAGCGGGTGTCATTCAATCAGAAATCAGAGGCAGAACAATGAAGGCCTTTCTTCATTCTAAAAATCCCAAAGATAATTTCCGTTTCTCAGGCACAAACAAGGAGAAAGAGCTGAGAACCCATCACCCTGCAGAGACACTGCAGAAACTAGATCACTGGCTTTGGAGTCAGGAAGTCTGGAGTCCAGCCCTGCCTTTGCCCTTTATCAGCCTATGACCTTGAGCAAGTCACTCGGCTGCTCTAAATCATAGGTTTCCCTTCTACTACTGGGGTGATTGTGAGGCTGAAGTGAGACAACATACAGGGTGGGGCAAAAGTAGGTTTACAGTTGTTCGTATGGAAAATAATACAATAATTAATAATAATGCAAGAATAAACTGTTTCATGTGTTTACAACTACAAACCTAGTTTTGCTTTACCTTGTATATGCAGGTGATCTTTCTTCAGTTATCAAAAATAAAAAGGAGTTACTTATTATTTACAGCCTTTGCCTCTGATAGCTGACTTCTGCCCAAGGTCCAGAATTGCCTCCAGGACTCTGGGAAAAGAGCCTAACATTCCATGGGCTTGCTGTAAATATGATCAGATCCTTATGCATTCTATGGACCATCCTGAGGGCAGAGGCCTCAGGGCCCTTTATTTCATGGCCTTTTGCTACCCAAGCTGGCTTTTTCCTACTCTGTCATCAACATTTGGTGTCACAGGCCCACCTCCAGCCAGGTGGAGTTCAGGCTTCCTCTTCTTTGGACCCCTGTAGGCGGGCCACGGTACTGCACACCTGCAGGGGAGCTGTGTGCACTATGGTCTTTGTGAACGGCGCCCCCTGGCTCAGGCAGTACACAGCCACACAACTGAACCTGGCAGACCTTCCCGAGAGCATTTCCCCACAGGCGTTCAAATATTTCTCCTCTATGTTCAGTCCACCAGAGGGGGATAAACTTGGGGAGATAAACAAGGTGTATTTCTCTTTATATCCCCTTTCCCTGACAGCACAGTGCCTGCTACAAGATGCCCAGAGTACACAGAGAACGAGGGGGCAAGAAAGTGAATGAACAAACTAGCGAGGACGAACCTGCCAGCTGACTGCCTATACATTTAAGTCAACTAACAGATATTTACTGAGCACCTAGTATGTGCCTGACACTGTATTAGACCCTGGGGATGCAGCAGGGACCAGGACAGGCATGATCTGCCTCCAGCATCTTGCAGTGCACCTGCCACTATAACACATGGCAGGGCTGGAACTCGGGGCAGGTGTGTCGCACAATGCAGGTTCAATATTTTGTTTGTTATGGATATTTTTATATTAACATTTTTTTTACATATTGCATCAAAATAGTAATTATCTTGATGACTAAGTTTTTTGGCACCTGCCTAAATTTTGTGCCAGAGGCATGTGCCTCACTTCCCTCACCCTTGGGGGATGAGGGAAAATTCACCATTTGCCTAAATGTCCTGCCAATAAATAGCTGATATGGTTCCCATAGATGTGCCTACATAGCTCATAAGGACCCATCCAGCTGTTTCATGTGGGTGACCATGGGAATGCTAGATTTGACAGCGTAACAGTGTCAAAGTTAGATGCTCAGGTAGGTGTTTCTGCCTGTGAGTTACAGTTTCTGATCTATGTAAGATAGATATTCCATTGCAAGTTTCTATTTTTCATGCTTTGACCTATTGACTCCATCTGCATCTCCTCTGCGTCTGTTTCCATAGTAACTGGGCTTGGCTTCTCAGACAGATGCCACAGCAGCCTTATCTGTGAGTGAGTGACAGTCAGAGGGGTTTGATTTCTCTACCGGGTGCTCCCCTCTCACCAAGCTCCCTGTTAGCTGTTTCCTTTTGGGCCCAGGGGTTCTCTGCATTCTAACTTACCCCTTTTCCAAATGGTTGGGAAATCTTGATTTTAATGATGTGGGATGATGAGAAAGAAGATAAAAAACAGATGGCCCTCAAGTTTGTTGGGGCTTTGCTTTTGCTATTAAGAATGAGAGACAGGGCCTTGTCTGGGATGAGTTGAAGGTGAAGGTGATTAAGAGAAGGGGTGTGAATGCAAGTCCAATGCCAAGCAAGGGTGCCAGGGAGAAAAAGTGAGTTGGACTGCCATAACAGCGAGGCAACCCACATGGAAGTGATAGGAAATGAGTTGTTTGTAAAGTGTCCACCCTGGAAAATGGTGGCTTTCCCATCGGAAAAGCATTGCTCGTTATGCACAAATCTCAAGGCCTGGGGTCATACAGCTCTGCAGACTCCAGAGGACCTTAGAAGAGAACTTTCTAGCATGTGATCATTAGTAATTAGTGTTCACCTCTTGTATCTTCCCTGTGTCTTTCCCACAATTGGTCCACCCCAATGCAGCCATCAGGTGCATTCTCCTGGCCCAGCCTGATCATGTCACTGTCTTTCACACAGCCCCCTGGCTCCCCTCTGCCCTCAGATAAAGGCCCATCGCCCAACATGGTTGGAAGAGTGGGCCCCCCCCTCCCCACCCATCTCCCCCACCCCCGGGTCCTCCCCACTTCCTCTGTGCTGTGTCTCAGCCCCAAGATACTTGCTATACCTTATATTTGCCATGGGCCCCCACCTTCTTCCATGAATTCTACTCTCTGCTCCCTCAGCTTCCTGGACCCTTGCCCATCAGAACCCTTGTGACATCACACTGCATTTGTCTGCTGACCTCTCTGTCTTCCCTACCAGACCAGAACCTCCTCACAGGCAGGGCCTGTAGTTTTCCACTTCAGTAATGCTGGCAGCATCACAACTCCTGGCACTGAGTTGCAGTATAAAACATGAGACATGCTGTCACTTCCCTCAGAGAGCCATAAGCCCTAACACTTAAATGACTTGGTTCTAAAAACCAGGTCTCAGTAGGAGTTCTGTCCACTGAGTGCACCCAGGTATCTGAATCTTTTCCACGTGGTTTCCTTTCTTGTCCTGCAGGTGCTCAATGTGTCCGGGGCAGATGTGTTGGCCAAGTCGATTGCCAACTGCCAGGTAGAACTTCTGGAAAACTGTGGGCACTCAGTTGTGATGGAGAAACCCAGGAAGACAGCCAAGCTCATCGTTGACTTTTTAACTTCTGTGCACAATCTCGAAAATAACAAGAAGCTGGACTGAGGCCTGGACTGCAGCCTGCAATCCGCACACCGCATTTGCTCCCACCTCCCAAATCTGATGCAGCCACCATTTCTCAGGGATCCTGCCCCAAAAGTGTTCAGAGCACCGGCATCCCTGAGGAAGCCAGTCCCCTGTCTTCAGTCAGATCCACAGAGCTTTGGGGGCCACAAAAAAAATCTCCAAGATGTTTTTCACAAAATAGAAACTCATATGGGACAAAATAAGAAAAGCTAGCCTTCAGATCTACCAAGAAGTCTTCAAGTTCATGTCGCAAAGCAGCCACTTTAAACCGTAATCACTCAGGACATCATTTTCTTTAAAACATTCCTTACAGACTGAGACATGAAGTATTTCTGTTGCTTCAGATGTTCTTCCCTACATGGTCAGTGGCTGTTGTAGGAACATTATTCCCTATTTGCTGAGCCTCTCTTGTTTATATCTTAAGTTTTACATAGAGACCCAGTCCGTCCACTGCAGGACCAGGTTGGAAAATGGCAAGCTGCAGAAAATATTTACACACACACATATTGTTTCACCTTGGTCAGCCCTGGGAGCAGCAGAGAACATACTGACACGTGGGGGCTTTGATCAGCGCCCACATGTCAGGTATACCATGAGGGAACTCAGACACTCACCGAGTGAAGAACACCTGGCAGGGTGGGTTTCCTGGGAATAGTGTGTTCTTATAAATAGGACTAATGAAGCAATAATGTTCTAGGTATCTAAGTAATCAGACTTGAGTTCTAAGTAATCAGACACACAAGCACCTCGTGGGCCTCTTTTCCATGTTGCTGTGCTACTGAAAACACTGGGATGTAACATACTGGTTTGTTAATGAATTCTGTGGACAGTAATGTGATTGGAAATAGGTCTAAACAACTGTAAATGACCTCAGTGACATGAAATAAGTGTCCTGAGCCTAGATCAACTACATGGAGACAGTTCCTATTTCTAAGCTCTTAATTTTGTGCAACATGGGCAGATTTTCCATGAACTGTGTTAAGTGTGTTTTAAAGTAAGGTTTACTCTATAGGCATTGGAAGGCCTTGCTTGGATGATTTACTAGGTTCATTTTAAGAAATCATGTTTAGAATTTTTATGTAATTGAAATGGTATATCAAAAACAGAGGCAAGAGTCATCAAAATTTTCCTTTTGATCCTCTTCTGTTGCATTTAGGAATCCAAAAATCCGCAGGAGCTTGACTCTTTCAAATCATTTCACAGAGAATCTCTCCAGCCAAGTAATTCTGGAAATAAAGCAAGATGAACTTAAGTTTAAAGTGGTATTCAGGACTTGGTCTGAATATTTTAATTTATCAGAAAAGAGTGAGGCCCTGGCTGGGTAGCTTAGTGGGTTAGAGCGTCCTCCTGATACGTCAAGGTTGTGGTTTCAGCTCCTGTCAGGGCACATATTTATACAGGAATCACCCTGAATGTACAAATAAGTGGACCAACAAATCTATGTTTCTCTCTCTCTCCCCACCCCTTCCTCTCTCTAAAAATAGCTTTAAAAAAGTGAAATATCTTACAAACAAATATGAAAATATGATCTATCAGACTTGTGGGACGCAGCTAACGCAGTGTGCAGAGAGGGCTTTACGGACAGACCTCTATCTATCTATTAGAAAAGAAGAAAGGCTGAAAAATCAGTAATTCAAACTCCCATTTTAAGAAGTTAGAAAAGAAATAGTAAATCAAAACCTAGAAAAAAATAGAAGGAAATAGTACAGATGAGGGAGAAAATCAGTGAACTAGAAAGGAAGGTAGATAGACATGCTACTTATTCCAATCTCCCACCTTCACCCAAAGTTCTGGGCAGAGGGAGGTTCCAGGAGAGGGGGTCGGTCTTGATGGGTCTAGGTGGTGAGGGATGGTTTCCTCAGGGTCATCGAAGAGGCCCAGACCTGGATCAGAACCTCAGATCAGAAGTCCTACAAGGTGGGAATAGTCAAGGGCTCAAACAGAAGACAGACTTACAAGGTCAGCCCCATCAAACTGCTGTGTCCCCTGCATCAGTCATTCCCAGTGTTACCTCTGCCCTGGACAAGAAGCCCAGACTAATGGCAAATTGAGTCCCAACCACTGCCTGCCCCTCTGCCTCTTCAACATCTGCCCAGAAAAATCCATCCTTAGCACCCATAGGCTGACTCCAAGCAGTTGGGCTAGGAGCCCACTTGTGATTCCTGGGGCTTTCCATTGTTATTTCAGAAGCTTCTGGTGATGAATGACCCCTCTCTCCTTTCCAAGACTGTCATGAAAGGCACATACCACAGGACCCAGCATGGTGTGGCTCAGGGGCAGCCAGCTGGCTGTACCAGCAGGCTCTTCATAATCACAAAAGGGGAGAGTGAGGCACAAGGGGGAGCTGTGCTTTTCTGCTTTGGGTTCTTCCTAGAACAGTGGGACCGGAATTGCAAGGGCCAAGAGAGAACCTTGAAAACCCACTTCATGGGCTTGTCACAAATGACTCTTACATGGTCTGCTCAGGCTTCCAGGCAATGCTTTCTGGTGACAGAAGAGGAGGTGGGGGCTGTGTCCTGCTGCAGACCTGGTCCTTCCTTGTCCTTCCCTGCAGCTCATTTGCCAGTGATCCTGAGCTGCTATTCACCCCAGGGAACCTTTTTGGTTTGTCCAAAGGAGACTTCCAGAAAGTACTGGGAGATTGTAATGTATGTCAGGCCAGGCTTGAAGGCGCTAGTCTAAGCATTTTCCATGTAGCACCTTATCAGGCTTTCACACAGACCTAAGAGGTTCATATAACCTATGCCAAGGAAGCCAAGGCATGGAGAGGTGAAACATCTTGCCCAAGGTCACACAGGTAACAAGTAGAGTGAAGCCTCTTGGTGTAGGATTGAAAAGTGACTTGCAAAAACAGTGCTTTCATTGGTTCACACATGAGCTCTCTGGCCCAATTCCCAGTGAGGTCTGGGTCCCTTTTGGCTCACCTGGACGAGGCCAGTGTGTGGCAGATTCAGCCACAGGTCACTGAGGCCATGCGTTAGGCCCTTGCTAAGGATGATGACTCAGTTGTTCATTCAGCAAGTAGCTAAGGCCTTCCCATTGCCCAGCCTCCTGTTGGCAGGAAACAAGCTCGGCTGGATTCCAGCATCATCCTTCTAAAGATGCTACAAGGAACAGCCTGCCCTCCTCAGTCCAGCCTCTATAACAACCAGGATGGGTGTCATGCCCTCCCTGGAAGGGCTCATTCACCAGCTAGTACCCTCATCCTTCCCCCATTCTCTGGAAATGATAATCAGTGTTAGTCCGATTTTCTGGAGAGAAGTCTCTGCAGTTCTGGTTGTCACAGGGTCAGAACTGAAAATCAGTCAGGAGATGTGGCCCTGCTCATAGCTGCTTGGGACCAATGCAGGCACTTTTGAAGGGGGAGGTCAAGGCACTGCACTTCTTACCAGCCAGGGGCTTTCCCACTGCCTTCAGAGAAACTTTAGATTTTAATTAAACATAAATTCTGAATTTAGGCTCCCTTATGTACTTCCTAAGTCCTGGGTATTGATCTCAGGACAATCACAGGTTTGTTAGTTAATTAACATCATTCTAAAATGATGTGTGCACTTCCAGTCAAGGTGGAGGCATAGGTAAACATGGCTCACCTCCTCCCACAACCACAGCAACAATTACAACTAAACTGAAAAACAACTGTCACCCAGAATTGTCAGAAAATTGAAGTGTAGGAAGTCTGACAACTAAGAAATTAAAGAGGAAACATTCATCTAGACAGGTGGGAGGGGCAGAGACATGGAGACACAGAACGGGCAGTCCCATACCCATGTGTGGTGGATAAAAAGTAGGAGGGATATTTTGGGAGCAAAGGATCTCAGCCCCACACCACAACTCCCTGACTAGGGTTTCAGTGCCAGGAAGATAAGTCCCCATAACTTCTGGCTGTAAAAACCAATTGGGGTTGGGGCAGCAGAAGAAACTATGGGATTCTCAGGAGCCTCCTCTTAAGGGGCCCACAACAGACTTACACAGACTCACTTTCTCTGGGCTGTAGCACCAGGCAGCAGCTAGAAGGGCACCAGTGGCATACAGGGAGAAACTAAAGGGTCTGGCATTACAGTGAGTTCTGGGGTTCAGCTTCCTCCCAGACAAAACTCCAGAGGCCAGACAGTGGCATTGTCCCCTCTCTGAGCCCTCCCCATACAGAGCCACAGAGTGGTGACCATATTGGAGACCTGGTTCACATAGGTTGTCCTGCCCTGGTGATTACCTAAGGCTCCACCTCATCCAAGTTACCCACGTGCTTTTCTTCAATAGGCCATGCTACAGTAACAGGGAGTCAAAGCAGCTCTACCTGGCACATATAAACAAATACAGGGAGGCTGCCAAAATGAGGAGACAAAGAAATATGGCCCAAATGAAAGAACACAACAAAACTCAAAAAAAAAAAAAACTAAAAACTAAACAAAATGGAGATAAGCAATCTCTCAGATGCAGAGTTCAAAACACTGGTTATAAGGATGCTCAAGGAAATCCCTGGGTACTCTAACAGTATAAAAAGGACCCAGGCACAAATAAAGATTACACTACGTGAAATGAAGAAAAGTGTACAGGAGTCAACAGTGGAGTCAATGTAGCTGAGAATCAAATCAACAATTTAGAACATAAGGAAGAAAAAAACATTCCATCAGAACAGCAAGAAGAAAAAAGAATCCAAAAAGCAAAGCTAGGCTAAGGAGCCTCTGGGACAACTTCAAATGTACAAACATCCAAATCATACAGGTGGCAGAAGGAGAAGAGAAAAAGCAAGAAAATGAAAACTTATTTGAAACAATAGTGGAAGAAAACTTCCCTAATCTGGTGAAGGAAATAGACATTCAAGTCCAGAAAGCATGGAGAGTCCCAAACAAGATGGACACAAATAGGACCACACCAAGACAGATCATAATTAAAATGCCAAAGCTTAAAGGTGAAGAGTAAACCTTAAAAACAGCAAGAGAAATGCATTTAGTTACCTACAAACGATTTCCCATAAGACTGTCAGCTGATTTCTCAAAAGAAACTTTGTAGGCTAGAAGGGACTGGCAAGTAGTATTCAAAGTGATGAAAAGCAAGGACCTACAACCAAAATTACTCTCTCCAGCAAAGTTATCATTGAAAATTAAAAAACAGATAAAGTGCTTTCCAGACAAGGTAAAAATAAAGGAGTTCATCATCACCAAGCCATTGTTATATAAAATGTTAAAGGGATTTATTTAAGAAAAAAAGGAGATCAAAACTATAAACATTAAAATGGCAATAAATTCACAACTATCGACAACTAAATCTAAAAAATGAACTAAACACCCTGGCTGGTGTGACTCAGTGGTTGAGTGCCGGCCTGTGAATCAAAGAGTTGCTGGTTTGATCCCCACCGGTCAGGTCACATGCCTGGGTTGCAGGCCAGGTCCCTGGTAGGGGGCACACAAGAGGCAACCACGCACTGATGTTTCTCTCCTTCTCTTTCTCCCAACCTTCCCCTCTATAAATAAATAAATAAATAAATAAATAAATAAATAAATAAATAAATAAAATCTTTTTAAAAAATTTCAAAAACAAACTAAGCAAACAAGCAGAACAGAAACAGAATCATAGATATGGAGATCATTTGGAGGCTTATCAGTTGGGAAGGGGAAGAGGGAGAATGGGGGAAAAAGTACAGGGATTTAGAAGCACAAATTGGTAGGTACAGAATAGACAGGGGGATGTTAAGAATGGTATAGAAAATGGAGAAGCCAAAGAACTCATATGCATGACCCATGTACATGAACTAAGGGGGGATTGCTAGAAGAAATGAGGGGTGCCAGGTGGAGGGAGACAAGTGGGGGGGAAAATTGAGACAACTGTAATAGCATAATCAATAAAATATATTTAAAAATATAAAATAAAAAACAAAGAAAATGATGGATGCAGATTTTAACATTCACAGGTACAAGCCTTTTGCTTTAGGGGGTTTCCTATATTAGTTAGAAAAGTTTTTTATTAAAAGTAGCAATTCATTGGGTCTGTTTCAGAAATGTTTGCTGAAATACTGTTTGGCCAGGTTTGGGTGCATTTCTTTTTAACTCTTAATCTGTCTCCATGTGTCTCTACCTCTGTCTCTTGCCTCTCTCCCACCTCTCCCACGTCTCTGTTTCATCACCCATATCTGTCTCATATCCATTTGTCTGTCTCTATCACTGATGCACACAGGCACACACAGACACACTGTCCCCTAACAGTGGGAAGTCTGACTCTTCTGATCCTTTATCTTTTAAATTTTCCAACATCACTCCTTTAACCCTACAGCCTGTTTTTTCTCACCATCCACTTCTCTCTCCCCATCCCACTTCCCCCCAAGTTAGTTGATGTTCACATGACCCCTCCATTCCCTGAAAGGAGGAAAAGAGTAGAAGGGTTTAGGAGGAGAGGGAGTGATCACATGTGGGACTGTGGACATGTCTTCAAACTGCCGGCCATGGTCCGAGCCAGGGGGAACGAATGCTGGGGCTGCTGTCCAGGTACCCCCAGTGCTGCGGGGCCTGGGGATGCTGCTCTCTGGGCTGGAAATGACCAGATGTAGGCCTGGGGTGGCCTGTAGGTGATGGTGTAAGGATCCTGCGTGACCATGGAGGGAGAGGACATCTGGTGGCTCCTTTCAACAACAGGACAGCCCCTGTCCCTTGGTCTCTAGAGGAATCTTTCCTTCATTAGTTTCTGGATCTTTGGTCCCTAAACCCTCAAAGCAATGACTAGGAACTTTAAGGCACATCTAAGAGGCTGCCAAGCTCTGCAGGGGACAGGAGAAGAAAGGGTTCTTAGGGGCAGAAAGTGGTACTAAGGTGACAATCCCAATGCCCAAGGTCAAAACTGGCTGGCAGGGGGTAACTTGCCGAAGGGCAACTGTTAAGGGGCATATAGGTCTACAACCTCTTACCACATCTCACAGAGCCAGATGTGACTCCCAATTCAGAAATTTTGTGACTTTAGAAAGGCATTATAGTATGTACATTGTATATTAACATAAGACCACCAGTAGGGTCTGGGACCACCATACATGATCCAATGTGTTGTGTTTTTTTTTTATACTTTTAAAATATATATATTTTATTGATTATGCTATTACAGTTGCCCCAATTTTTCCCCTTTGCCCCCTTCTGCCCAGTACCCCCATTCCCTCCAGCATTCCCCTCACTTAGTTCATCCATGGGTCATGCATATAAGTTCTTTGGCTTCCCCATTTCCTATACTATTCTTAACATCACCCTATCTATTTTGTACCTACAAATTTATGTTTCTTTTTTTGTTTTTGTTGTTTTTACTTTTTTAAAATTATATTTTACTGATTATGCTATTACAATTGTCCCATTTCTCCCCCATCATTCTGCTCCACCCTTCACACCCCCTCCTACCCACATTCACCCCTTTAGTTCATGTCCATGTTTCATAAGTTCTTTAGCTTCTACTTTTCCCACACTATTCTTGCCTTCCCCCTGTCTATTTTCTACCAACTGTCAATGCTACTTATTCTCTGTACCTTTTCCCCCTCTCTCCTCCTCCCACTCCTGTGTTGCAAGCCCTCCATGTGATCTCCATTTCTGTGTTCCTGCTCCTGGTCTAGCTGTTTGCTTAGTTTGCTTTTGTTTTATATGTGGTTGTTAATATCTGTGAGTTTGCTGTCTTTTACTATCCTATTTTTGATCTTCTTTTTCTTAGACAAGTCCCCTTAACATTTCATATAATACGGGCTTGGTGATGATGAACTCCTTTAACTTGACCTTATCTGAGAAGCGCTTTATCTTCCCTTCCATTCTAAATGACAGCTTTGCTGGATAGAGCAATCTTGGATGTAGGTCCTTGACTTTCATGACTTGGAATACTTCTTTCCAGCCCCTTCTTGCCTGTAAGGTCTCTGTTGAGAAATCAGCTGACAGTCTGATGGGAACTCCTTTGTAGGTGACTCTGCCTTTATCCCTTGCTGCTTCTAGAATTCTCTCCTTCATTTTAATCTTGGCTAATGTAATTATGATGTGCCTTGGTGTGTTCCTCCTTGGGTCCAACTTCTTTGGGATTCTCTGAGCTTCCTGGACTTCCTGGAAGTCTATTTCCTTTGTCAGATTGGGGAAGTTCTCCTTTATTATTTGTTCAAATAAGTTTTCCACTTGTTGCTCTTCTTCTTCCCCTTCTGGTCTCCCTATAATTCAGATGTTGGGATGTTTAAAGATGTCCTGGAGGTTCCTAAGCCTCTCCTCATTGTTTTGAATTCTTGTTTCTTCATTCTTTTCTGTTTAGTTGTTTCTTTCTTCCTTCTGGTCCACTCCATTGATTTGAGTCCCAGTTTTCTTCCCATCACTATTGGTTCCCTGTGCGTTTTTCATTTTACTTATTGTAGCCTCCATTTGTTCCTCTAATTTGCGACCAAAATCAACCAATTCTGTGAGCTTCCTAATCACCAGGCTTTGAACTGTGCTTCTGATAGGTTAGCTACCAGTGCTATGAGCTCTGCATCTGACAGGTTGGCCACCTCCTGTTCACTCAGATGAATTAGCTCTGGGGCCCCAGTCTGTTCTCCCTTTTGAGCTATCCTTGGTTTTGGTTTTTTTGTTTTTGTCTGGTTGCGGCTATTCCATAGTGAGGAGCGGAGCCTTAGGGGTTCACCAGGGCGGGGCAGCCCAGTCACTGGGTTGTGATGCTGGATGTGGGGGCGGGGTCCGAGAGGGAACAATGGCACTTGCTCCACTCTCTGCCAGATTTCAGTCACTTCCACTGCTTCCTCCAAGCAAACTGGACCCCTCTGGTGCTGATTCCCAGGTGGGTGGGCCTGTGCACACTCCAGGACCCTGTTGGTCTCCCCAACGAACTTCTTGTGAGGCTGGGACTCCCTCCTGGCACTTCAGCCCCTCCAAGTATTTTCAACGGGTGCTTTTAGGCTTCACTTCCTGGCACTGGGGCCCTGCATTGTGTGGTCTGTCTTGCTGCCCATTTTCACCTGGTTTATCTGTGTTTAAATGTGTGTCCGCGGTCCGCCACCTTGTGCGCCCCGCTTGGCCACCTCGCGTTTGGCAATGCTTCCACCTGTATGCCTGGGGTGACTGTGCACCTGGGACCACCAGCCACCATCTTATCCCGCGGCAAGCCTACTCTGCTGGCCCCTGACTCCGCCCCTCTTACTGGTCTGGGTGAATTGTTGTTGTTGGACTCCCACACAATTCAATTTTCTCTCTGTCCTGATTGGGTTTTCTTTTTTTTTTTTTGGTTCTATATTTTTGTTGTCCTTAATCTTGGTTGTGAGAGGAGGCACAGCGTGTCCAGCTACAAATGTATTGTTAAAGAACAAAAATTCAACTGTGTGTGAGGATCTAATTGGCTTTATTAAGCAACTTATGAACTGGGCAGCACCCCTTCTAGGAACTAGAGAGGTGCTGTGATGAGTTATACAGAATTGAAAGTTTTTATGGGCATAAAGAAGGTGGGACTAAAAAGATAAAAGAGTGGATTATTTCAATCAAGGATACCTTTCCTTAGGGAAAGGTGCAGGTTTGGGGGGAAGGTTATCAGGCAGATTACTTCAGTACTATTGATCAGGAAATTACAGACTGATTTGTTTAAAATCCCACTCCTGGGAGAGAAGCTGAAACTGCAATTTGGTTAGTTACTAAGTTTTGGTTTGGTGACCTGGCTTAGCAAAAGTGACTCCATTTTGGCCTGTTATTTCTCTTTTTGACAGTATTCATATTTCCTCTGTGCAGTGTATGAATATCTGCAGTAAATGGGACAAAAGTTATAAAAAGCTTTTTCTCAGTTCAGATTAAGCACTGGCACCAAGTGAAGAAAAATTTGGTTTCCAGATTTTTTTTGGATTTCAGGTGTGCAGATAAAGGAGGGGAAACTTGTTCTCCCTGCTCCCTCTGTTCTGCCTTGGAGGAATTGCTGTAAGAAACACTCAAATCTGTAGAGAATTTTTATAAGAGTTTATCTGAGTCAAATGTGATGACAGTTGCTGGGAAGCAAGATGTCAAATGCTCCCCAAAGAATGGCAGTTTGCAGTTTATTTTATGCATTTGGAATTAAGGAAGCAACACAAGAAAATAACATGAAGCTGGGAGAAAGCAAGGTGGGGGGATCCAATTACAGGATAGTTAATAAGATTTATGTGCTCTCTTGAGGGTGGTTATGTCTTCAAGGAGTATTATTTCTGGCATTTCAAAGATGTGTTAACCTAGATGCATACCCTTTCACTAAAGAAGTGATAGGCTTGGGGCATGACTCTCCAGCATGACCTGCCCAGTTAGGAATTTATGATCAGCTCACTTTGTGAGGTTACTTTCCCGTTTTCATCCACTGAGGGGACATCTGGAGGAAGAGTCTGGTCTCCCAATGTGGGAGAGGTGTGCAGACAGGTGTGGTAAACAGCTCCCTCTTGTGACCATAAGGGAAAAGTCCTGCTTTTTCTTTAACTATGATAAAAATGAGGCCCTGACACTTTAAAATAAATTAAAATGAATGCTGAAAAAATGTGAGCAACTCCTCTCCACTCCAAACAACCCCACCCTTCCCCCAGCAGTCCGAGGGGACACCTTCTAGTGCACACAAACACATGCTCCGAATAAATGGTTGGTTTATGTTTCTAACATAAATTGGATCATACTGGATATTACCATTTCCCACTCCACTCTTTGCTTACCCTTTTCCCTACCTCTATACTTGGGGGCTCTTGTAGGACAGAACCCACAGGTACCCCAGATCCCTGGAACAGGGATGCAGAGTCCTCCAAAGAAAGTGGGGGTGTTGGGGTGTGGACCACCGATTCCCTAGGTGAGGATCTCTGAATTTTAAGAAAGGATCTTGGGCCCTCCAGAAACAGGCTGCCTACAGATAGATGGTTATCCCCTCACCAAATTATCCGTCCTGGGTCCTTTTTAAGAGAGAGGTTTATAAGGAAAGTCTCCTCCATTATTTCAACACATTTCAGAAATGCTGGGAGGGTAAATACCTTTGCTCCAGCTCCAACAAGAGCGGCGCGTGACTCTGCAGGAGTGAAAGCGTCGTCACGGAGGTGGCCAGGGACCAGGGTGTCCTGCTGCTCTCCTGGCTGAGGGGCATGGTTTGGACTTAACTTCTAGTGGGTGTTTGTTTGTTTGTTTGTTTGTTTTTTGCCATTAGCTGGTGAGCTGCCCTCAGAGTCCCTGTCCATAGTGGGAGCTGCTGTCCTTCCCAGGTCCCCTTTAGTGACTGCTGCACGCACCTGCTCCCTGCCACCTGCTACGAGTGTTGGCTGCAGAAGGCTCATAGATGCCCCCTTTCCCCAGAGAACCACCCTCAGATGACTGGAGATGCCTGAGACATATGCCTCATTCTCTTCCTCTTACCTCCTAGGGTTACCAGATAAAATACAAGATGCTCAGCTAAATTTAATCTCAGGGAAACAAATGCGTTTTTAGTATAAGGATATCCTATTCATTGTTTATCTGAAAGTCCAATTTAATTGGGAAACGTGTATTTATTTTTTTCTTGCTAAAGCTGGCAACCCTACAGCTGGCAGTCAATGACTGACTAGGGGAGTATAAAGACTTGGCCCTTAACCTCCCAGGCTGAAAGCTTTCTCCTATCACTTATGCTCCAGGGCTCCCATGGGGTTAGGCTAAGATAGACTTCAGCTGAATCCGCATCTTGCTTAGCTTCTTCCTCTGCCCCATCCTGTTTTCCTTCTCCCTTATGTGTTTCACTTGAGAGCTACCTGTCCCTCCCGACCCCTGACGGCCAAAAATAACATCCACGAAGACCCCTAGGAACTCCAAAGCACTGCCTGTTTTTCAAAGCTTTCTGTTTGGTAACAGTGTTCAAGGTTGTCTCGAAGTGTTACCAGACCAAAATTCTTGTGCCTCATGCTTTGAAAGGCCAAAACTCAAAATGTTAGGGTTTGGAGTAAGGAAAGTTTTGTGGATCAAGAAGATACTAACCAAGAAGATGGGAGACCTAGTAGTGCCTCAAATCCATCTTGCTCACTGGACTAAGTTAAGGGTTTTTAAGGGGTTGGCAGGAATAGGTATGCTGAAGCACTGGTAGGGCACGTTTTAACTGAAGAAACTTGGAACTTGGCCATCTATTGTAAAGGGACATGAACACTGGATCTTGCTGGACAATGGACCCTTGTCTTCTGAAAGGGTTCCAGTGTTTAAGTCCCAGTTATGTCCAGGTGCTTTGGTTCTGTGTGCATCAGTAGGAGTCCGGGTGGGGGAGGGGCTTTGATTCCAGGTATAGAGGGAGGTCAATTTCTCTCTTCTGTGATGCCCCTCTGTATGGCTTGAGGTCTTGGTCTATTGTCTCTGAAAAGCAACTTAGTATCTCATTAAACAGGAGGTCCCAGCCTCGCATTCACATGGGAGGGATAGAATGCAGCATTTTAGGCTCTGGTGCCTCTCACCACCTTAGGCAAATGACATCCTCTTCGAGCTATTTTTTCCTTATCTGTGAAAGACAATAGTGACACTGCAGAGTAGATAGATATTGGGTTGGACAAAATGTCTGTTTAGTTTTTTTCCATAAAATAAAACACACATCTTCCATTTTCATCAAAAAATGTTATTGATTTGGATATTTTGACTACATTGGCTATCTCCCGTGTGGTATAACATTGATTGTTCTCAATGTCTTGATTTGATCACTGTCAACTTCAACTAGTCTACCTGACCGTGAAACCTCATTGTCCAGTGAGAAATTTCCAGCATGAAACTTCAAAAATCACTTTTGACACTTGGCATCAGTCACAGCACCTGCTTCATACACTGCACGAATCTTTTTCTTGCATTTCAGTTGTGTTTTATTTTTCTTGAAATAATAAAGCATTATATGCTGAAATTGTTGTGTATTTTCTTCCATCTTCAATATAAAAATGGCTACACAAAAATTCACCAATTTTGGTAAGTTTTTAAAAAATGCGCAGTGATGTGATGGCTGTCATAATACAATCTCACAAAATTGTTTTGAATGAAGTTAAAGACAACTATGCCCTACTAGAGCCATCTTACAGAAAAAAAAAATGATCTTTTTGGCCAACCCAATAGGAAAATAATGTGAGTAAACTATCTAGCACTTGGTGGGACTCCCTAAATGGAAACAACAGCTGCAGAAGTTTTAACTTCTGACCATTTTCATTTCCTTTGTCCTGTCTTCACAATCCACTGACATAAGTGAACACGATTTCCACGGAGAATTGTGGCTGTGGATGTTAAGAGACTGCCATTCTCCTTGGGCCTCTGTCTTGCCTTTTTTTCCCTTCAAAGCTGTGAATGCTCTTCAACTTTAGCAAAATCCATTTGGGTTTGCCAGGCAGCTGGTTTAGGGAACTCTCTCCCATTCCAGAGTGTTTCCTGGGTGCCAGATACTTTACTATTTTTTCCTCACTCTGAGGGAGATGCTACTATTCTCTGTGTGACAGATGAAGAAGCTGAGTAAGTGGCAAAGGATGGACCTGGAGCAAATTTTGGCAGCTTCTAAAACCCAAGAAGCTGCCAAAAGGAAGCTTTCTTTTGAGAAAGAGAATGCCAGTCTCTGGGTCTTTGTTGATTTCCTCTACCTCTCCTTAGATCTAGAACAAGTCCTGTCTCCTCTGAGGGGTGAGGGAAGGGAAGCAGAAGCTGTAGGACTGGAGAACATGGCCACAGCCAAGGATTGAAGCTTCGGTAAACAATGGACAGTGGGATTTTGAGAAAAGAAATAGACAGAAGGTGACAGCAGGCTCAGGCTCAGCTGTGCAAGGCAGCCCTTTGCCCCCAACCTGGGAAAAATTAGCACAACCATTTATGAACTACTACTTTCAGCAAATATGTGTTGAGTGCCAAGCACTGGAATGCAGTGGTAAGCCAACACAGACAAGGCTCCATCCTCATGGGGCATACACTCAAGATTTGGCAACCCCAGTCTCTTCCTATGTACACACTAACTCATACTGTTACCAGGGAGACTCGAGTTAGGGCACTCCCTCTCCTTGGCTCTTGCTCACAAGAGAATTCAGGCAAGAGACAACATGTATGGTGGAAATGAGATAGTAAGTTTATTTATGAAATAACAAGCATGAAGCTGCAAGTGGGCACCCAGCTAATCTGAATGCTCTGACTACTGGGATTTTTAGGGGTTTTATGCTTGTAACCAGCTTCTAGGTTCCCCCTCCACCTTCCCTCTCTAGACCTTGGGATTAATATACAGCTTCAAAGGCTTTCTTCCCCAGATAGAGGAAATGATACATACAGAATTTCACTGCCCGCCTCCCCCCACCCATGCTATGATGGTTTTTCTTGTGATTTTTGAACACCTTGGCAATCTTCGCTCACCAGGCTCAGGACTGCTGAATTAATGAATGAGACATGTCTCCCTCCTCCTCTCTGCCTTGGTTTGCTATCTGTCCTGCCTAACATTACCGCACAATTGGTGGTAATAAGGTACAGGGGGGAGGGCACCATCTAGTCAGATGGCCCACTCCACCACTTATAACTGTGTAATTTCTGGGCAAGTAACTTAGCTTTTTGGGCCTCAGTTTCCACCTCTGTAAAATGGGGATGATCATACTACCTTAGTACTGTGTCAGAGTTCCATGAGATAACACACGTAAAGTTTTTTGCATAGTGCTTTAATTGACTCAAGCCACACTTGGTAAATATTAGCTGTTACTTTTATTTTATTTTTAAAAATATTTTATTTACTTATTTTGGAGAGAGGGAAAGGGAGGGAGAAAGAGGGAGAGAAACATCCATGTGCAGAGATACATCCATCAGTTGCCTCTCACATGCTCCCAACTGGGGACCTGGCCCACAACCCAGGCATGTGCCCTGACTAGGAATTGAACCTGCAGCCTATTGGTTTGCAGGTCGGCACTCAACTCACTGAGCCACACCAGCCAAGGTATATTAGCTTGTTACTTTTAAATACAAGTACTATGTTTCACGAGAACAGAAGCTGTATCTTCTTGGGTTTCAATGAGTCGCCAGTACCCAGCACATAACAGTACTTAATAAATAAATGCATAGACAAAACTTGGCTTACATCTGGAAATGGAACCATCTGGGTCTTTTTATATCACCCTAACTGAGCCACAGAGGCATCTGGAGCGAGTCCTGTCCTTAGGAGGACTTGACATAAGATGTACTCAGCAGAAGAGATGCTAGACATAAACTTGCTGACTGAATGCATGTATGAATAAATGAATGGCTGTGAAGATCGAATAAACATGTCCTGAGTCCAGTACCCCATGCAGGTATTTGCACACACGGCTTTCTCTGAATTGGGCACCAGAGTGCATCAGGGTCGACGGGCATCAGCTCCAGACCAGAATTCCCGCCCCAAGCCCTGGGACGTCACGCAGGGACGTCATATCCGCGACTAACTGTCGTGCATCCGGGAGGCGGAGCAGGTGGAATCCAAAAATAAACACTCCCGAAGTTTCTTGGGCCCAGGCTCGGTCCTCTGTAGGGAAGCTCCAGGCCTTGGCGGATTCTTGCAGTGAACAGCAGTCCTGGAGGTGTCAGCATAGTCCCGCGGAGAGCTGGTAGGCGGAAGACCACAGCAAAGCGACAGTTTTCCTTGAGCTGACACAGTCGGCCGCGCTGGGGACGCTGGACGTACAACCCAGGCCGCATGCGCGAGGCGGGTGCTGCTTGCTGCGCCGAGCGAGTCGAAGTACCTTTCCACCCCGGCCGAGGTCGCAGCAGGCGGTAGGCTAGGCCCAGCCGCGAAGCTGCTTGGGCCTCTGTACAACGCGGTCGCGGAAGCGGAGAGTAGCGGTTGCGAGGGCTGAGCTGGACCACGAGTGCAGAGCGCATGCGTCGGGCGTCAGGTGGGAGTTAAATTCGTAGCTGACATTTGTCAAACAAAATTGTGCCTGACCTAAGTGCTTTAAAAAATAGTTCAGTTCAAACAGAGTGTGTGTGTGTGTGTGTGTGTTTGTTGCTTACCGTGTGTGATGCCCTGTTTCATGGTCTTGGGAAACAGTGAATAAGACTGATCCCTGTTTCTTGTGAAGTGTACATTTTGTGGGGATGGAGAGGGGAACACAAATAATAATAATTACATAGTTATGCTCCAAGGGGGGGGGAGAAATGCTGTAAGAGAAGAGTAGAGTAGGTGCATAGGGTGGGAGGAGTTGCCATGTTTGATAGCCACTGGGCCAAATCGAGGGTGAGATTTGAGCAAAGCCTTGAAGGGGAGCTAGGGAGTGAGCCATGTGGCCACCTGGAGGAAGAGTACTCCCAGCATGTGGAAACGCTAGGAGCAAGGCTCAGAGGCGAGGGAAACTGGTGTGTGCAGAAGAGCTAGGAGGCCTCTGTGGTGGAAGGGATTGAGTAGGGGAAAATGGCAGGACATAAGGGACTTTAGCTTACTCGGATGAATCAGGAACAATTGCGAGATTTTTAGCAAAGGAATATCCATTAAAAAAGGCTAACTTCAAAGATTTTTATGGCAATGACTATAGAAGAGCATACATTTTTGTGGTAAGCCTGGTGAATTTGGGCTGCCTCGGCTTCAACCTTTTTAGTGTCAGGACAGCCTGTAGAGGGCAATGTTGTCCTTGACCCTGAAGCTCAGGCGGGAGGTGACAGCTTAGGACTTGCTCTTCAAGTCTTTTTTAAAAATATATCTATTGATTATGCTATTACATTTGTCCCATTTTTTTTCTCCTTTTTATTTCCCTCAGCCCTTCACCACACCCTCCCAACAGCATTCTCCCACCTTAGTTCATGTCCATGGGTCATGGGTATAAGTTCTTTGGCTTCTCCATTCCCTATACTATTCTTAACCTCCTCCTGTCTATTTTATACCTAACATTTATGCTTCTTATTCCCTGTACCTTTTCCCCAATTCTCACCCCTCCCACTCCCCACTGATAACTCTCCATATGATTTCCATTTCTGTGATTCTGTTCCTGTTCTATTGTTTGCTTAGTTTGTTTTTGTTTTTTTTTTTTAGGTTCAGTTGTCAATAGTTGTGAGCTTGTTGTCATTTTACTGTTCATAGTTTTGATCTTCTTTTTCTTAGATAAGATCCTTTAACATTTCATATAATAAGGGCTTGTGATGATGAACTCCTTTAACTTGACCTTACCTGGGAAGCACTTTATCTTCCCTTCCATTCTAAATGATAGCTTTGCTAGATAGAGCAATCTTGGATGTAAGTCCTTGGCTCTCATGACTTTGAATACTTCTTTCCAGCCCCTTCTTGAGTGAAAGGTTTCTTTTGAGAAATCAGCTGATAGTCTTATGGGAACTCCTTTGTAGGTAACTATCTCCTTTTCTCTTGCTGCTTTTAAGATTCTCTCCTTTAACCTTAGGTAATGTAATGATGATGTGCCTTGGTGTGTGCTTCCTTGGGTCCAACTTCTTTGGGACTCTGTGAGCTTCCTGGACGTCTGTTTCCTTTGCCAGATTGGGGAAGTTCTCCTTTATTATTTTTAAAAGTAAGTTCAATTTCTTGCTCTTCTTCCTCTTATGGCACATGATTCAGACCTTGGAACATTTAAAGTTGTCCCGGAGGTTCTTAAGCCTCTCCTTATTTTTTTGAATTCTTGTTTCTTCATTCTGTTTTGGTTGAATGTTTATTTCTTCCTTCTGGTCCAAATCATTTATTTGAGTCCAAGTTTCCTCCCCTTCACTGTTGGTTCCTTGTATATTTTGCTTTATTTCACTTTGCATAGCCTTTACTTCTTTCTGTTTTTTTTTTTTTTTTTTTTTTTTTTTTTTTTTTTTTTTTTTTTTTTTTTTTTTTTTTTTTTTTTTTTTTTTTTGGTGTGTGTGTGTGACCATACTCAACCATTTCTGGGAGCATCCTGATTCCTCAGGATGCAGTTCAGATGCAGTTTTGAACTCTGCATCTGATAGGGTGACTCTCTCTTCCTCACATAGTTCTATTTTTGTAGCTTTCATCTGTTCTTTCACTTGAGCAACATTTTTTTGTCTCATGCGCCTGTTACATAGTAAGGGGTAGAGCCTTAGGTATTCACCAGGGCAGGGCAGCCCACCTGGCTATGCTACACCTGCATTGTGGTGCTGAATGTGGGGGAAGGGTCAGAGAGGGAACAATGATGCTTGCTCAGCTCTGAGCCAGTTTTCATTTACTTCCCCTGCTACCCATAAGCAAATTGAGCCCTTCTGGTGTTGATTCCAGGGTGGGTGGTTTTGGGTACATTCCAGAACCCTGTGGGTCTCTCCAACGAAATCTCCTGTGAGGCTGGGAGTTTCTGCCACTGCCACAACCCCCACGGATTATTACGGGCAGAGGTTTTGAGGTTTTATTTCCCCATGCTGGAACCCTGGGTTTTTCAGTCTGTCTTGCTCCGTAGTTCCTCCTGGTTTATCCACATGCAAATGTTGGGACTGCCCGTCTGCCAGCCGCCATCTCACCTGCCTGGTCCTCTCTTGCTGCGCCTCCTCTCTACCCAGGCTGCCTGTCTTTGCCCCTCCTACCGGTCTAAATGTTTCTTTAACTCCTTGGTTGTCAGAGTTCCAGACAGTTCAGTTTTGTGGTAGTTCCAGTTATTGTTTGTTTTTAAATTTGTTGTCCTTTTTTTCGGTTGCATGAGGAGGCAAAGTGTATCTACCTATGCCTCCATCTTGGCTGGAAGTCCTCTTTTTTTTTTTTTTTTTTTTTAATGTACAGTTCATTGGCATTAAGTACACTCACATTGTTGTGCAACTATCACCATTATCCATTTCCAGAATATTCCGTTAGTCTTCACTGTTATTGGCACCCTAAGCCACAAGCCCAATCTCATTCCCCCTACCTCAAACAGCTAATGCCATCAAGGCAGTCAGTAACCCCTAAAAAATACCCATCATGCTCCAGGGAACGAGTTAAATAATTGAGGGTTTTGTTCTCCCTGCCCTTCTAGTCAGGGGAGACTAGTGATTGGGCAGGAAGCTCCAGGTAACCATTATTGTGGTCCTGAAACCAAAGATACTCTTGAACATGTAGGCCTGACACTTCTGCCATTCATTCAATCACGTATTCAGTAAGTGTTAAATATCCACTCTGTTGTAGACATGGTAAATATTCATGTTTGTCCACTGGATAGGTGGATGTAACTCCTTGAGCCTTATTTTCTCTGGTGGCCATCATGGAGTGGTTGGAACTGGGCCTGATCCACAGAGGTTTTTGCAAATGCTGGTCTATAGCTTTGTGGCTTTTGGTAAGTCCCTTTCCTTGGGTGGGCCTCTGTTTCCTGGTCCCTTTATTAGGGGAACCAGATATTAAACAAATGGACAGTGTTAAGAGATTATATAATAAGGGAACCTAATTTAGAATAGAGTGTCAAAGAAGGCCTCCCTGAAGAGGTGAACCTCCTGGAAGAGCTGAACTCTAAGCTAAAATGTGAAGGCTGAATAGGATCTATCCAGAGGGAGAGTGAGGTAGGGGTGGAGCCACAGACAGGGATTCTCTACAGGGAGATCAGTACGTTCTGGGTTCTTGAGAGTTTCAGATCTGTGAGAAATGTCATTGAGTGCCCATTCCAGGAATTCCTCCTCTCAAACCCCTTGCTGTTCAAGCTTCATCTTTCCTAGGGCTGCCAGACCTGTGCTGACCTAGCCCCCAGACCGAGAAAATTTGCAGATCCAGCATGGATGGGGACAGCAGAACTACGTCCCACCTCTCATTGTCCTGTTCATGTTCTGTGCTGACTGACAGTAAACAAGAAGAGGGCTTTCAGATCCAGATTTTACTCTTTTTGCTTTTACCTTTTTTAATTAGGAGGCATACCAGAGTGGTCTTGAGGGCGCTCAGAAGTGGTTGGAATTTCTGTATGCCCTTGGGCAGTTGTTAACCTGTTTTGGCGAAGACTCATTATCCTCTTCTCAAAAACAGGAATAACAATAGCTTTTACCTCATATGATAATTTTGAAGACGTATCTTAAAGCATATGAAGCATTTAGCACAGACCTGGGTACCTGGTAAGGAAAAATATTTGATGGGGTTATAGTGTTAGAATTTAAATAAAAATATAGTAGGTTGACATATAAAATATAGAAAATTCCTTTGTGTCTGCATGAGTAACTTTAGTTTGACCAAAATTGGATGTTACTGTGCTTAGGAGTTCTTTAAAAAATCACATAGGTAAAATTCTCATTTTAAAAGTGAAAAACAGCGGGTACCTTGCTAATTAATTTCTAGCCCCCTTGACTCTTAATGTAGGTGTAATCAGCATTGGAAAAGATGCCAGCCCCAGCGGCCACATACGAAAGAGTAGTTTACAAAAATCCCTCTGAGCACCACTACATGAAAGTCTGCCTGTAAGTTCAGTCTCC
Source organism: Anoura caudifer (assembly GCA_004027475.1). Classification (NCBI taxonomy): domain Eukaryota; kingdom Metazoa; phylum Chordata; class Mammalia; order Chiroptera; family Phyllostomidae; genus Anoura; species Anoura caudifer. Next base: position 320,747 of record PVKU01000900.1, on the reverse strand, counting down.
TCATTTCTGTTGTTTATTATTATTTTTTATGAATCTAAATAGCATAAAATTTAATGCAATGTATTTTTCTTTTTAATGTTTTTACAGAGAATTTCAAGATCATGCAGTTGGACTGAATGCTGCACAGTTCAAGCAGCTGCTGCTTTCAGCCCTGAAGGACCTGTTTGGGGAGGTACGGAATCACTTGGTAGATCGAACACTCCTAAGATCGTTGTAATAAAAACTGAAAGAACACTTTTCTAAACATTTTATAACTTTAAAACCACATTTGAAATTTCAGAAGCCGACTTTCAGAAATGGCAAAATTTTGGCAGGTGTGTTCAATATACTTTCTGTTTAACAAGGAATTTGTTGGACAAATACTTATTTTAGTGCAGTGCTACTCAAAGCGGGGTTCAGGCTCACAGCCTGCAGACTGTCTTTTTGCCCATTTCGAAGATCTGTGGCTCACAGCAGAATGTAAATCAGCACATCACTTCCTTTACTGAGAAAGTCTCCATATGAACAAAACTGAGCTGAACCAAACAGCACACTTACTAATGTTGTTGATTTACATTCTGATGCAGCTTCTTATCTTATCACACAAGCATTCTGAGCAGTCTTGTTCTAGCATTCACTTGAAAATGGAGTTTTGAGAGAGAACTAAGGTGATTTTCCAGAAAATATTTTTTCTTTTTAAAATAAATTTTATTGATTATGCTATTACAGTTGTCCCATTTTCCCCCCTTCACTCCCCTCCACTCTGCACTCCCTCTCCCACCCACATTCCCCCACTTTAGTTCATGTCCGTATGTCATACTTATAAGTTCTTTAGCTTCTACATATCCCATACTGTTCTTACCCTCCCCGTGTCTATTTTCTACCTACCATCTATGCTACTTATTCTCTGTACCTTTTCCCCCTCTTTCCCCCTCCAACTCCCCTGTTGCTAACCCTCCATGGGATCTCCATTTCTGTGGTTCTGTCCCTGTTCTTGTTGTTTGCTTAGTTTGTTTTTGATTTTGTTTTAGGTGTGGTTGTTAATAATTGTGAGTTTGCTGTCATTTACTGTACATATTTTTTGTCTTCTTTTTCTTAGATAAGTCCCTTTAACATTTCATATAATAAGGGCTTGGTGATGATGAACTCCTTTAACTTGACCTTATCTGAGAAGCACTTTATCTGCCCTTCCATCCTAAATGAAAACTTTGCTGGATAGAGCAATCTTGGATGTAGGTCCTTGACTTTCATGACTTGGAATACTTCTTTCCAGCCCCTTCTTGCCTGTAAGGTCTCTTTTGAGAAATCAGCTGATAGTTTGATGGGAACTCCTTTGTAGGAACTCCTTTTCTCTTGCTGCTTCTAAGATTCTCTCTTTATTTTTAATCTTGGCTAATGTAATTATGATGTGCTTTGGTGTGTTCCTCCTTGGGTCCAACTTCTTTGGGACTCTCTGAGCTTCCTGGACTTCCTGGAAGTCTATTTCCTTTGCCAGATTGGGGAAATTCTCCTTTATTATTTGTTCAAATAACTTTTCCACTTGTTGCTCTTCCTCTTTTCCTTCTGGTACCCCTATGAACATTTAAAGATGTCCTGGAGGTTCCTAAGCCTCTCCTCATTTTTTTGAATTCTTGTTTCTTCATTCTTTTCTGGTTAGGTGTTTCTTTCTTCCTTCTGGTCCACAATGTTGATTTGAGTCCCAGTTTCTTTCCCATCACTGTTGGTTCTCTGTACATTTTCTCTTATTTCACTTAGCTAGACTTCATTTTTTCATCTAATTTGCAACCAAAATCAACCAATTCTGCGAGCATCCTGATTACCAGTGTTTTAAACTGTGCATCTGATAGGTTGGCTATCTCTTCATCACTTAGCTGTATTTCTTCTGGAACTTTGATATGTTCTTCCGTTTGGGCCATTTTTTTTTTTTGTCTTGATGCACCTGTTATGTAGTGAGGGGCAGAGCTTTAGGTGTTCACCAGAGCGGGGCAACCTAGCTGCTGGGTTGTGATACTGTATGTGGGGTAGAGGTCCGAGAGCGAACAATGGTGCTTGCTTAGCTCTCTGCCGGATTTCAGTCACTTCCCCCACTTCTCACAAGCAAATTGGGCCCCTCTGGTGCTGATTCCTTTGTAGATAGGTTTGTGTACGTTCTAGGACCCTGTGGGTCTCTTCAGCAAACTCTCCTGTGAGACTGGGAGTTTCTCCCGACACCTCAAGCCCCACAGGTATTTTCAGTCAGTGGTATGAGGCTTTATTTCTCCGCACTGGGACTCTGGGTTGTGGGGTCTGTCTCACTCCCTAGTTTTGCCTGATTTATCTGTGCATGAATGCGGGACCACCTACCACCTGCCACCTTGCACACCACGCTGCACTCCACAATCCACTGCCTCGCTAGGTCTGCCAGCTGCCACCCTGTGCGCCCCGGGGCGCACCAGCCACCGCTTTGTCTTTAGTCCTCTTCACCCCGGTTGCTGACTCCACCCCTCCTACTGGTCTGGATGAATGCATCTTCTTTAACTCCTTGGTTGTCGGACTTCCATACAGTTCAATTTTCTGTCAGTACTGGCTCTTTTTTGTTTTTAAATTGTTGTCCTTCCTTTGGTTGTGCGAGGAGGCACAGTGTGTCTACCTATACCTCCATCTTGGCCGAAAGTCACTTTTTTTTCTTTTTGAAGATTTATTTTTTTACTTATTTTTAGAAATAGGGTCAGGGTGAGAGAAACATCAATGAGTCTCCTACCGGGGACCTAGCCTGCAACCCAGGCATGTGCCCTGACTTGGAATCAAACTGGAGACCACCAGCACTCAATCCACTGAGCCACACCAGCCAGGGATATTTGTTGATTCATATGTTCTATCAAATCAAAATCTGCTAAGCATCTCATCAAAATTAAAAACTTTTATTCCACAAAAGACTCAGTCAAAAGGATGAAAAGGCAAATTACAGACTGAGGGAAAATATTTGCAAGCCACATATCTGACAAAGGACTAATATTTAGAATGTATAAAGAAATCTCAAAACTCAAACGGTACAGTTAAGAAAAGACCAAACAATACAATTAAGAGACATGAATAGGACATCTTACTCAAAAGGATGTACAGTTGGCAAAGACATACATAAGTGAAAAGCTGTTCAGCATCATTAGCCATTAAGGAAATGCACAATAAAAACAGTAAGATATCACTACACACCTAACAGAATGATTAAAATAAAAAGTTGTGATAATACTAAATGCTGGTGAGGATATGGAGAAACTGAATTACTCATACTTGGTGTTGGTAATGTAAAATGGTATAGCCTCTTTGGAACACAGTTTGGCAGTTTCTTAAACAGACTAAATATGTACCTACTATACAGCCCAGCACTTGCATATCTGAGCATTTATCTTTGAGAAACAAAAAAATGTTGACACAAAAATATGTATATTCATAGAAGCTTTATTAGCAGCAGCCCAACAGTAGAAATAAGTGAGATGTCCTTCAGTGGGTGAGTAAACTATAATACATTCATACCATGGAATATACTCAGTGATGAAAATGAGTACACTATTGGTAAATGCAACAACTTGACTAAATTCCCAGAGAGTTATGCTACGTGAAGAAGCCAATCCCAAACAGTAACATACTGGGTGATTTTATTTATATAATTTTCCTGAAATAACATAATTACATGGTCTGGAGAAAGATTAGTGGTTTCCTGAGGTTAGGATGTCAGGAGGAATAGGTATGGCTATAACGGGGTAGAAGGAGAGAGCTGGTGGTGGTGTGGTTCTTTAACGTGATTATGGTGGTTACATGAAACCACTTATGTGGTAAAATTGCATAGCACTGTACATACACACACACAAGCAAACAAATGTGAGTGCATGTGTGACTGGTAAAATCTGAATTAACTCTGGTTTATCAATTTTAGTTTCCTGGTTTTGATATCATACTATAGTTATACACGATGTTAACTTTGCGGGAGACTGGGTAAAGGGTTCAGGGAACCTTCCTGTACATTTCTTTGTAATCTCCTGTGACTCTAATTTTTGAGAATCATGCCCTGGCTGGTGTGGCTCAGTGGATTGAGTGCCTGCCTGTGAACCAAAGGGTCACCACTTTCATTCCCAGTCAGGGCACATGCCTGGGTTGTGGGCCAGGTCCCCAGTAGGAGGTGCATGAGAGGCAACCACACATTGATGTTTCCCTCCCTCTCTTACCTTCTAAAAATAAATAAATAAATAAATCTTTAAAAAGAAAAAAAATCAGAAGTTTAAGGAAAAGCTTGGGGTGGTTAACACACACTACAATATACAGAGAATGTATTGTAGAATTGTACACCTGAAACCTATATAATTTTATTAACAGTGTCACCCCAATAAATTCAATAAAGTAAGATAATTAGAAATAAGTTTAAGCAAAAAATCTGTGTATCCTCTCTATTTCATGTATAAAACCTCTTTCCTCTAAGCAAACAGACATGGCCTTTGTCTTATGGGTTAATGGTCTTGGTTAGGTTTAGTAGGTAACCATGTTGAACGGTTAATGGCATGAATGATGAATATTATGGAAAAGGAAATACGTGGGTCCTGTATGTGAGAGACAATAGCAAGTGATTGAGCTTAATCTTGGGGATCTGGGAAGGAACAATTTAAATGAAGATTTAAAGGGTGAAGAGGCATTAGCAGACCTGGCTACATAGCTCAGATGGTTAGAGCATCATCCTGATGTGCCAGAATTACAGGTTCAATCCCTGGTCAGGATACATGCAAGAATCAGCCAATGAATGCATAAGTGGAACAACAACTTGATGTTTCTCTCCCTAAATAAATAAATAAATATATATATATATATATATATTTTTTTTTTTAATAAAAGAAGCATTAACAATGTGAAGAGTTACAGGAAGAACATTCCAGCAGGAAGGAGTTATAAATAAGCATGCCCAGTACTCTAGCACTATTAAATAAAATACTGCTTTTTTGGAGGAGAAAAGCAATTAACAGGAATAGTTATTAGATTTCAAGATTGATGATGATGATAATAGCATTATTCTATACTTAGGTTGATGCTGCCTTACCCTTGGATGTCATAACTTACGAAGAGAAGACCTTGTCAGCCATCTTGAGAATATGTAGTAGGTATGACAGACGCTAAAGCATTTCTAGTATAACGTGGATGAGAGACAGATGGGGAAGTAGAGCAAAAATGCTCTCTTCTGTGAAGAAGAGCTTTGTCATTGTGAACTCTGAGCAGCTTTTGGAAGTTTAAACTGGGGAGAATGTGAACATTCATTTAGCAGGAGCTTAGACCCTAGAGAGCAAAACTTGTGACTTACTTATAACTTTAGTGTTTCCCAAATGATGGTTGTAAACTCAGAAATGTTAGAAACATTCCTAATTGGGGTTCATTTAATTCTCTGCCTGTGATACACTATGCTTTAAATTTTTCTCATTTAAATTAGGTTTTCTGGACCATTGCAAAGAAAAGTACTAGGGAGATGTTGCAGGGACAAATCTTCCGTAATGTTTTCTTGTTTTTTTCTCAGTGGTCTTGTCAAATTGTGGAGCTCTTTGACCCTTTTAGGATCCTATAAAGGCAAGAAATGTGCTTTCAAAGTGATTCAGGTAAAGACTATTCCTTCACATATTCCAAACAAGGCCGAGTAATTGATCAAACTGCTTTTTAATATGTGTTCCATTTTTGTGCTTGTATAAATCTAGTTTGGTTAACATCACCCAGCTAAGGGGGGCAGAGAGAGGAATCCAGAACTTCATTCCTTCTGGCAATGTTAGACAAAGCACTTTAGGTTATGTGGGAGGAGTTTTGGGATAAAACTTGGAACTTGGCTTGTGGAAAAATCTTAACTTTTCCTTTGTTGCATAATGACTAGCATTGGAATGCTCTTTCTGAGCTTATCATGACCACTTGTTTATCTAAGGCTACCTCTCAGGATGTTCATTAAGATACTACTGCATCAGCTTGGATTATCCTGTAAAACTGGGCATGTTTCTGCATTACCCTGTGTTTCAGTGCAATTTTCTCCTGATACCGTATTAACATTTTTCTTTGTCTTACAGGTTTCTCCCTTTCTCCTTGCATTATCTGGTAATAGTAGGGAACTAGTATTGGATTGAATAGTCCTCAATTTCAGAAACACTCCTCTGCTCTCAAAGTATTTTTTTTGGTGCCAGCATAATGTTTGAAGACTGAAGCAGGCCAAGAGCTCCTGTTGATGGAATTTGAGGGGGCTGAAGATGTTGCCAGTGATCTCCAGCCATCGTCTTTGTTTGGTTAGGCTTCAGAGGAGAGTCTGCCTGAGCCAGCCAGTGGGAAGCAGGCAGCACTTTCAGCACATGCACATCAGAGTTGGAGACCGGGCTGAACTCAGCAGGGCCTTCACACGGAGGGATGTGGTTGCCTTCTCAGAATTAACGGGGGATGTCAATCCTTTGCATTTAAATGAAGATTTTGCAAAATGCACCAAGTTTGGAAAGACAATTGTACATGGAGTTTTGATCAATGGACTTATCTCAGCTCTCCTGGGTACTAAAATGCCAGGACCAGGCTGTGTATTTCTTTCCCAGGAAATTAACTTTCCAGCCCCTTTATACGTTGGAGAAGTTGTTTTAGCTTCAGCAGAAGTGAAAAGGCTGAAACAGTTCATGGCTGTTATTGCTGTGTCATGTGTTGTAAGAGAAAGTGAAAAGACTGTTATGGAAGGCTGGGTTAAAGTTATGGTTCCAGAAGCTCCCAAATTCTGAAATATGTGTTTAAAGATGCAGGTTCAGGCATCCGTGTTAGTGTTACTGAAGAGCCTCTGAGGAAAATGGATTGCTGTTCTTCGAAAAGGAATGGCCGGCAGATCCAGCATCTCACATGGGGGAGGGGAGTAGGCAGCAAGTTGTTCACATGCCCACTTTATAATTTGGCCTGTGATTCCCACAAACTTAAGTATATTTATCATGTCTAGGCTTATAAAATTGAAAAAATATTGGGAATGTTATCATTTAGCTAAAGGTTCTACTTTTAGGATTTCATATCTACTTTTAGATTTTCATTTGGATGACACAATATATCTCTATAGAATAAATTTCTCACTGAATTTATAGCTAGCTAGTATTTTTATTGAAGGCAACAATGGATGTTGGGTCGTCTTTGAACACCTATCTTTTACCAGTAAATATTCTTGAATACTGTTCCTCAGCAGTTTCCGGGTCAGAGCTTTTTGTAATTTGTTACTGTTTACACCAAGATGACATCTTGCTTAACCTTCAAGTGGTACTTGCCTTTCAGATGGTTTTCCTGCTCTCAGAGAAGGTTTATGTGCAGATTTGTAAACTCTTGGTCTAATCTGTAAAATGGGGGCAATAACACCGCACAGGGTTGTTGAAGATGATGGACACAAATAGCAAAGCACAAGGCTAGCCTGTGGACAGTAGCTACTACTGTTGTTCATTCTCGCCTGTGAAGGAGTTAGAGACTTTCCTGACTTTATAGTTAACTGGCCCACAGGTAAACAGCCCAATCTTTTAGGATGTCAACCAGTCTCTTGGCATTCTAAGCCTGGAATAGATCTTGAGTGCAAAGTTTCTATTTTAGTAATCCAGATTGCTTTCACCCTTCCTTGAAAATATTGTGAGTTGCCCCTTTGTGTAAATAATATATGCTTATTGTAAAAATAAAATTATAAATAAAAAGTATAAGGAACACTGTGAGGTCCTGTTTTTAAGAGCTTAGGGGCATTGCAGAGAAAATGTGCCTAATATGTTAGTATTAAATAGTCATCCCCACCACAGCTAACCCTTTTTAAGACAAAAATCTGTAATGGAACATACATGTGGTCCACCTGGCTCTGTGGCTTTAGATGCTGGCTCTGACCACAGCTAGATGCTTTGATCAGGAAGGTACAACCAAGGTATAATTAGTTGGATCAACCCACATTTCCTGGAAAAAGTTCTTTCTTCCTGCTGGTAGGTCAGTAACTACATTTTTTATTATTTGTTCACATTAAGGGAACAATTAAATAGATTACTTGAAAGAATGATTCTAGTCACTAGAGGGCAGTGATGTGCATAAAGTGAGTATTTTAAACCTGTTTAATATTGTACTATAGTCTGACCAAGATGAAAGTAACCAAAATCAACTTGAGAAGCAAGGACACCATTCTCAGGAGTTTCAGAATGGGCAGCATTCACAGGCTCAGATCCACCTGAAGGTTTGCTAATAGATAAAACACTACACATGTTGAACATTTGATATAACACTGAAAAAATGGGAACTTGCACAAAATAGAGACTTGAAGCCATATTCAAATTCTACAGAACTCATCCCCTGTGATTTAGAAGCAGTCTTGAAGTATGGATTCATAAATGGAGTGTGAAATGATCATTAGTAATAGCTACCATTTTTTCAATACTTAATGGGCTGATTTTCTACATTAATTCTTCGAACAACTTCGTAAAGTTAATCTTACGTTGTTCCATTTTACAGGTGAGGAAACAGACTAATGCCATGTGGCTGGCCCAAGGTTGTACAGTTAGTATGCAGTAGAGCTGACGTTCAAACGGGCCTACCCAGCTCCAAAGTGTTTCTTTTTTTCCATTGCCCCGTGTTTCTCATAATGTTCTCATTACTAGGGCACGATCAGTTTCCATAATAGTATCATCTCATGTGGCATTACATATTTGGAAACATCATTCTATAGAATTTTTTTGTATTCAGAATGTTCTAGATCTTACTCCCTGCTACAGTAGTAGCATTTTCCTATATACTATTACTTTATGGCTTCCAGCCATACCTATTCCTACCCTTTCTCTCAGTTGACACTCAGTGATTGTCTTCAGAGCAGAATTACTGAATGGGTTATTCTAAAGATGAAAAATGTGTAAGCCAAGTATTGTAGGGTTGGGTGGGGTGTCAAACTGGCTTTTAGCTGATTTATACTGTGAAATTCAAATAGTTTCTCAAGGTCATTTCCATTGTTTTTAGTGCTCCCTAGGTGTCATGGTCTTTGATCTCAGTAAATTAGTAAAAAGTTGAAAGAGACAAGTAGGCAAGAAGTTAGGGATTCTTTCCTGTAAATGACTTATTTTTACTTGGAGCCAAGATTCTCAATCCAGCTCTTCAAAGTGGCTATAAGCAGAACTGGTGGGTTGCCTTTTCCATTTTGAACTCTACCTATGAGCTGCCAGAAAGAATGACTTCTAATGAAAACATGGGTGACCCTCAAATTAGGAAATCCTCTCCCAGGTAACAGCGGTGGCCTTGACTGAGGTCACATTTGTACTCACGTGGAAGGGAGTACAAACGACTGACTAAAATAGCAGGCCAAACTACTAGTAATTTCCACATAGGGGCATCATAAGACTGCAATTTATGCAGTGTTTGGTTATCACAGGAAGATACACTCATCTTTAGCAATTTCAGCCTAATGTACTGGAAAATTGCTTAACAGATTTTTATATTCTACTGGAAACATTTTTAGATTGGTAAAATACCACTTGTTTTTCCAAGCAGCAGATGTTCAGTAACAACAGGGAGAAAGCCCCACCACAGCCCGCATTCATCTTGTGGACGTAGGTATTCGTGTAGAGAAACGGAGTGCTAAGTGCACACCGGTACCTCTTCGGTAACCACAGGTTTTCATTTTGCGCTAAATTATTAGCCATTTTCTTTTATGTTCTTAGAGTATGATTCAGAGACCAATTTACTCCCAGAGAAAATTGCTATTAAATTACATTTATTAAATTTTTATATTAAAACATACTCCACCAAGGGTTGACTGTCACTCTGAGCAGCTGTGCTGCCCGGCCTGCCTCATATGTCGATATAATTTATTAACTGGTTCTATCTGAGCTGAACGGGAGCACTGTGGGATTACTTTTGGGTTGCAAATGAGTATCTCCAGGGTCCCAGATGTTTTACATCCTTTGCTCTTGGCTTGTCTTCATTTGAATTACAAACAACAGAGACAAAAATTCCCATCTTCAGTGAAATTTCAGGATGGAGCAAAATCAACTGGAAAAAACCTTTTAAGTTAAAAATCACAAGAAAACCCAAGACTAATATTGACGCTACATAAATAGAACTGGATTAATAGGAAGTTCCATGGTCATTTTCTAGGTTACGCTTAGTGATAACACAGTTCATACAACTTTATAAACCCTGGGAACAATCCTCTGTGATGTGATGGACAATATCTACACATAAGGGAAATAAAAATGATCAAATTTGAGTTGAATTTTTTCATTTTTCTATCCAGATCATAAATATTAAAAGAAATAAAGTCATTTCAAGTTGGGAGGTATTGCTGCTTAGGAAGCACTGAGTTTTCCACGAGTTTCTATGATTTGATTTGTGGAGCAGTTGCCAGTTCTAGCAGCTTTATTATTAAAACTCATCTTCAGCCAATCTGGCCAAACGTCAAGTTGTTGCATAACCTGTGGGCTGTCTAACCTTTGGCAACATAGAAGAATGTAAACCTTTTTGCCCTGATAGTCCTTAGTGGTAGTGTACATGGGGAAAACTAAGGTACTGCATGCCTCATTGGTTTTGCCCAGGCTGAGAGACTGGAAGCAAAGCTGATTTGATTCAGCTCAGCTCTACACGGAGAGGGTTTCTGCAGATGCTGTGAGAGCAAGTTGGAAAGTCAAACAGATGTTGAGGCACTCAGGGTTTGGAGCCTAGTCTCCAATGAATCTAGGGATCCAGTTAAGTCCAATGTCCTCAGAGGATTAATGAAAAGGCACTGCTTTGGGAAATGAAAATGAAATTATAAGGTTGACCACTGTATTTATTCTGAGGGGGTGTACTTCAGGCAAGAATTTCCAGGGAAAGGGAAAGTCTAGACAGAGTTTTTAGTTTCTGGCTTCATTCCATCAAGTATCTGGTTTCTCACTTTCAGTTGCCTTTCCTAGTAAGGAAGACTAGACAAAGGTTATTTTATGACCTTTGCAATTCATATGATATTTTCCCCCCTAATCATAGGAGTAAAATATCTTCATTATAGATATTTTAGAAAAACACAGAAGAGCATAAAAATGGCAAGCATTATAATCCCACTTCCTAGACCCCCTAAGTTAATATTTTGGTGTATTTTCTTTTGTTGTTTTTCCTAGAAATATATTTTTAAAACTTGGAATCATCCAAATGCATGTACAGTTGACTTTTGAACAATACGGGTTAGGGACACTGACTCTCATTGGAGTTGAAAATCCACATATAACTTTTGACTCCCCTAAAACTTAACTACAGTCAACCCTTGGTATCCAAAAGGGATTGGTTCCAGGACCCCCCATGGATACCAAATTTGCAGATGCTCAAGTCCCTTATATAAAATGGTGTGGAATAGTACATACAGTTGGCCCCCTGTATCTGCAGATTCCCAACCATGGATTAAAAATACTGTTTTTGGCCCTGGCTGGTGTGGTTCAGTGGATTGAGTGCCAGCCTGCGGACCAAAGGGTTGCTGGTTGGATTCCCAGTCAGGGCACGTGCCTGGGTTGCAGGCCAGGTCCCCAGTAGTGGGTGCTCAAGAGGCAACCACACACTGATGTTTCTCTCCCTCCCTCCCTCCCTTTCTAAAAATGTTAAAAAAAAAAAATACTGTTTTTGTTCCATGGTTGGTTCAGTCTGTGAAGGTAAAGCTGGGTATGATACTGAAGGCTCACTGTATATTTATTGAAAAAAAAATCCGCGGATAAGTGGAACTTGGCAGTTCAACCTGTGTTGTTCAAAAGTTAAATGTATTGTTTCTTTTTTTATTTACTATTCTATCAGGAGCATTTCTCAACATCATTAAATATTCTTTGATAATCTGATTATTTTGATAATCTGATTTTTAATCATTGAAAAATATTCTAATTATGATTGACCACAATTTGTCCAATTCCCTAGTGTTAGACACTTACCTTTACATGTTCTATATTTCCACTAATCTCTGATTATTTCTTTAGGATACTTTCCTAGAGGCAGAATTAGGAAAGTATTAGGAAAGTATTGGGAATTAGGAATTAGGAAAGTTCTCTTACTGGGTGAGAACATTTTCAAAGCCTTTAATATATATTGTCAAATCCCAGCACCAGGCCTATTATATGTTAAGTACTGAGTAAATAATTGTTGAATGAATAAAGGCCTTTCAGAAAAGTTGGACAATTTATACTCCCACCAGCAGTATGCAAGAAGAGACTTGTCATGGTCAGTCCACTTGAAAGTAGAAATGATTACAGCAGAATTTGGGTGTTTGTGATTCTGGCAATGAAATAATCCATTTGCCTTAAAGAAATGAAATTTCTAAATGATAAATCCTCTCTAAATGATAAATGATTTTATTTTAATAGACTGATGCTTTTAAACACACTGGGACAAAAACACAATACAGGAAGAGCTCTGATTATTTTAGGACTGAATCAAGAAGTTCCGTGTTTTCCCCTTCACATCTTTATCCACTGGGTCTTAGCCCCTACATCACTCTGTTAAGGCTCCATAGCCACTTGGAGTTGTCCAACAATCCCATTAAGTTTGAGATCTGGAGAGGGTACCCTTTAGATACTGTCTAGGCATTTGCTGCCACGTCAGATTTTTGGGGGAGTGGGGGTGGTGTTACCAAGAAACTCTGTTCTCTTGTCTGTAATGTAGAAATTTAGGGGATACAAATTTAAGAGTTAGAATCCCTCCATTATGTGAACTGAGGGAAGGAAGAAAGTAATATCCTTTGAATTTTATTATGTGCCAAGCCCCTTCCCATCCTATTGCATTCTTCATACCAAACTTTCCATATGAGTATATTTATTTTACAGATGGGGAGCTAAGCTCAGAGAAATTGAGTAATTCATTCAAGGTCTCTCAGCTGGTAAATGCTGGAACCCTGAAGATCCTGGTTGTCTAATTCCAGGTCTAACTCATCCTAGTATGCTGCCCTAGGAGAGAGCAGTGTGGGTGGGATCTCTATGTGTGTGGAGGGGTAGGGTTGGGGTCGTAAGGAGTGCCTGGATTGTGGCCTTGGGTTCAGGCTGACTGTGGGACAAATTTGGAGTCAAGAAGTTGGGTGCAAAGTTCTCGGACTCTGGGTTTAAGGTTCTTGGATCTGGTACAGTGAGACTGAGGACCTCAGATCTGAGGGATCTTGTTTGAGGGTTCTCAGGGTTGAAGGCCTTGTGGATAGATCTAAGAGAGGGGGTGAAGGGTAGAGGCTGGAAGTCCTTGGACCAGTGCCTATTTTTTAGGGTTCCAAGTTAAGTCAGAGCTTGGGGCAGAGGGTTCTGGAGTCCAAGGGCTCCAGCTGTGAAGTCTGATTTTGAAGGCCCAGCTCTTAGATTTCTGGGTTTGAAGAGTGAGGTGAAAAAGTTCAAGTAAAACCTGAATCTGAAGGACTTGTTTTAGAAAGTTTCTGGATCTGCAGGGTGCAGGCTGAGGGTCCCATCTGAAGGGGTACCCGCACCGCCCCCCGCCCCGGATCTTAGGGTCCTTGGATCTGAAAGGATTGGGTGAGAAAGGTTCAATTGTAAAGGTTTCAAGTCTGACAGTCGCAGCTTTTGAGGGGCCTAACGTGAAAAGCCCAACCCTGGGGATCTTTGGGCCTGAGGGTACCTGGGTCACAGGGCTGAGGACACTATGTCTTCGGATCTGAGAGTCTCTGGACGTGATGACTTAGGATGAAGTGTCCTCGGGTTAGATGGCCGGTGCTAAGGGTACCCGGTGTAAGTTGCTGCCGCGAGGACCTCAGAGGGGCGAGTCCAGGGAAGTGCCGACTGTGAAAGGTTGGCGCTAGGACCCCGCGGGAGGCAGCGTCGTGAAGGGCGGCCAGTGATGACAGCAACAGAGATCGAACCGTCGGCGTTAGGACCTAGCGGGTCCGGCGGGTGGCGGCGGCGCGTGGGGCGGTGCGTGTTGACAGCGGCGGCTGCGGCGGTGCCGGGCGGGCGGCGGGAGTCGGCGCCTGTGGTTCCTGCCCCTGGTCCCGAGGCGGTGGTGGACTGGCGTCCCGGGATGGCCTTCATGGAGAAGCCTCCGGCCGGCAAGGTGCTCCTGGACGACACGGTGCCGCTGACAGCAGCAATCGAGGCGAGCCAGAGCCTGCAGTCCCACACGGTGCGCGGCCCGCCGGTCGGGGGGACGGCGCGGGGCGGCCCGGGGCCGCGAGAGGCTGCGGGCGGCCGGGCAGGGAAGCCCGGGCGCGGACCCGGGCAGGGGTCGGAGGCCCAGACTGGGAGGGTTTTTGGGTGGCGGTGGCTCTAGGTCTGGGCCCCCGGGGCCCAGGCTGTCGTCGTCGGGAAGGCTAGACGGTGGGGATCGCAGCCCCTGGGGCCAAAGAGCGGGAGGGGCTCGGCGGTACGTTGGAGGGCACTGCGAGTCGGGGGTGGTGTTGGACTCCTGGGCCCACCTAGGGCCGGCCGATTAAACTGACCATTCAGGATCCTCTCATCCCCTTATGCCCGCCGCCAGCCTTCTCTTTGGGGCCGCTGAGTTTGCCTCCTTTCCCCTGGGGATCTAAGTGGTGGGGATGAGGGTGTGCCGGGCCAAATTGAAATGGGACTTCAGAGCCTACTTGTTTTGTGAGCTGAATGAAAGAGGCTGGGGTCTGCAGCCCCATTTCGAGGTCAAGTGTTTGGCCGAGGCACGGGGAAACCTTTGGGGGAGGCAGTCTGGAGTCCTGCTGAGGCAGGTGTATGAATGTGCTCCTTTCTGGCTCTAACCTGCTATTTCGTGGGCAGTGGTAGCATTCATTTGAGTATAAAATCTACTGGAATAGTATGAAGGAGTAATAGGTCCTCATAGTAAACACAGGCAGAGTTCATTTATGTTACATATATTGTCTTTTATGTGGCTTTAAAACCATGGTTGTTTTCATTTGCCCATACCTTTTTTGGAAAAGCACACCATACATTATAATTTGCAAGAAATAAACCCAGGAACCAGGAAAGAAAACAAGAGCTGCCAGGAGTGGGACTCTGGAAAGTAATGAATGGGAAGAGAGAAATTCCTTAAATTGTAATGTTTTGTTAGGTCACCAAATAGATTCCTGCTCAGAGGCTTGTTTGTTTACCATTGCAGTGTGTTTGGGGGTTCATCATCTGGAGGCTAAGTCCTCACAATAGCCCTCTGTTTTTCTTTTTATTCAAGCTGTTCTGGTGACTTCAAAGAGACCTTTTATTCTGTTGTCTTGAAGTGGGACTTTTTAAACCTCAGTTTCCTCTTCTGACAGCCATGCTTTGTAGGGGTTGGATTGTTCAGGGTTCATTTCCAGTTCGGAAAATGAATTATTTTTTTAAAAATACATTTTATTTCATTTTGTACATCTTTAATCCTGTTCTATGGACTTGTGAGAAGGCAGGATGTAGGACAGAATGTTGAACCCTCTGTAATTTGTGCTAAGGGACTATGAGTTAAGGGTTGAAATTTGGGGCAGGGAATCAAGAATAAATTTTGCTTTAAATTAGATTTTTGACTTGAATCTTGGCAAGTAAATCTAACAACCTTTTAATGAGTGGGGTTGGGTCTTTTAGGGTTTTTTTTTTTAATAATGAGACTAAAGAGAGAGATGCATATATATAAATGCTCACAGATCACGTCCTTCAGGAATCATTCCATGATGGCCACTGCCCCAAGCCATGTGCTCACCTCCACCTTAACATTGACCAGTTTATTCTGTAATTACTTCTTTAATTTTCCTCCCCACAAGGCTGTGAGAGGAGGGATACTTCTTGCTCATTTTTCAGTCATCGTCCTTGGCATCTGATAGGATTTCATGTATGTTTGTTGAGTGAATAAATAAATTGCAACCTTACTTTGCCTCTCTGTGTAAAATGGTAGTGATGAAAATTGGGACAACATGGTATCTGAGACACTAAAGTAAGGAGCCAGTGCTTCAGCAAGGAGGAGAAAGAGGTAATAGATTGCAGAGCATTTCTTTTAAGGAAAAAAGTAAAATAGTTGAGGGTAGAAAGAATGGCCGATCCCATAATGATGACTGAACACAAAAGACAGTGACTCACAGGAGACCCGTAGAGGCAGATGTGTTGGAGTAAAAAAAAAAAGTGGCCTTGTCTTGCGTAATTTTTGACTCTTCTGTGTTCTTGTCATTTTAACTGTAAAATCTGAGACAGAAATGTTGCATCAGCCCTGAACTTTATTGAGAGAATCATATGCTGATGCCAAGTTTTTGGACTATTAGTGCCTTCTGAGTAAGTCCCTTTAAAACGGGAACTGTTGGAAATTATTCTGGAAAGAAATTGTTTTGGGGTGGTATATAGAAGAAAAAGACATTGTTTTCTGTAGGAAGGTTGAAGATGGCTTTCTAGCTTGTTAGCCAAAGGGAGATGGTGTCCCAGAAGTCAGAGGGGTATCTTCCCTTTGAAATGCTGAATCTCTAGGAAATTTTTCCTTGGCTGTATGAAAGAGACATAGAGAGTATATAGTAGACAGCCTTTAGGTTGGAAGAGGCAAGATTTTAATAGTTGTTGGTCATGACATTGGTTGTGGGAGTCACTTAACCTTTTTGATGTTTAGTGTTGTCATATGTGAATAGATTAATAAATGCCTGCCTTGCCTGCCTCTCAAGGTTGTTGCAGTGCACAAATGAAATAATATTTATTTATTTATGCACTTGTTTATCTTTTAGAGAGAAAGAGGGAGGGAGAAAGAGAGGGAATGAAACATCAACTGGTTGCCTCTTGCACACCCCCAAATGTGGACCTGACTTGCAACCTGGGCATGTGCCCTGACTGGGAATCGAACCAGCAAGACCTTTAGGCTGGCAGGCCAGCACACTAAATCCACTGAGCCACACCAGCCAGGGCATGAAATAATCTTTATGGAGTATTTGTAAAGTGCCTTCCTTCCTTCTTCCGGCTATTCACTTCCTGGCAACATATATGCAAAAAGTTAAGTGCATTAAAATATTAGTATTGCAAGTAAGCTAATTTCTGTCCATAGTTTTTTTCATTTATCAAGGTTTTTTAGCCTTGGGAAACAGAATTTATAGCAGAAAATTTTAGGTTACATGTGATTTGGGATTTACGAACTAGAGAAGACATTTTTTTCAATTGGAAAACAGAGATGCTAGAAGGGTGAAAGGAACAAGAAGGGAACAAGAGGGTCACCACCAGAAAGGCATATTGGGATGAACAGCTGGCAGAAAGGGCACAAGTTGGTTGGTGATTTTGTGCCTGACTGGTTTGAATGATTTTATTTTCACTTTTATGGAGCACAGTGCATTTAGCTTCAGGATATAGACCAGGCCTCTGCTGCAAGGAAGCAAAGCTTCTATAAAATCAGAAAGGACAGTATTTAGGAAGAGGATACTTCTAGTCAGCATTTAGGGATGGGAGGAAAGGAAAGAATTTTCCAAATAAAAAGAATTCTGGTAAAAAGCCACACAGGTAGGTTGTGGGAAAGTTTGAGAGGACTAAGAAGACAAGAGAAATCTCTAAGTTCTTGGCTATATGAAAAGGAAAACTTTTAAAGTCAGTAGACTGAAAAAATGCTTACTTAGCTGAAATAGAAACCAGAGGACGCCGACAGTTTCGGAGAGCATTGTTATCAAATATGCACATCCGATTTTTGCTGCTCGGTATGCTGTGGTGTGATGGCTCTTAATATCAGTTTCCTCCTTTTAAAATATTCTTCTCTGAGGTTCAGCTGAATCAAGGCCCATTTTCTCTGCATTTGGTGCATTTTGTTCTTGATAAAAGATAATTTTAGTGATATTTAAGGCATAATGGAAGAATTTTAAATCTGTGCAAAAGTAATATTACATGTTAAGATCTTTACTGAAAATGGATCTCACCTTGAACTTTTGACTTTTAGAAACTGCATTCCTACAGTTTGTTTATTCAACAACAGTCATTCATTTAACAAAAGGGTATTGAGTGCTTACCTACTAGGTGCCTGGCACATGCTGGAGCCATGGTGGTGAACTCGACAGCTCCTCCTTTCAGGGAGCTTTTGTCCTCTCAGACTCTGAGGTCTTCCATATACAGAGTGTATTTGAGTCAACCAGAATATTTACCCATCACAACACAGCTGGTTTTGAAGTTCCTCTTGTGGCTTGGTATGTTGAGCTTCAGCTTCTTAATCTGTGACCTTTTTAAAACAGTCTTTAAAACTTTATCCATATATTATTAGAGTACCTATTCAAATGTGCTGCCAAATTAGGAGACATCATTGTCTTCCTATCCTGACATTTTAAGGTGACCCAGTGCTCAATACCAGAATCTATCTGATCTTTTTGGGGGGATGCTATTTGACAGTTTTTAGAATTCCAAGGTATACTGCATACGTAAAATGTTGTGTTTTTTTTTTTTTTAAAAAGATGTTTGCATAGACAAATGCAGAGAGTATGGTAATTAACTTGTAGCACTTCCATGTATTATAATAAAATACTAACGGTTATTTTCTGGCAGTCTAATCAATCATCTCCTACTTGGTTATGTACTTTTCCTCACTTGTCCTTGAAACCTGTGATGGGTGCAGTCAGAAAAATGAGTTGGAAGCTTTTAGAGACTGGTAATTTAGAGATTGTAAGTAATCTTTTCCTATTGAAGAAGATAATTTTTGGCAACCTGATTCTTAATCTTTATATATCAACTCTTTTTAGGGGATTATCACACTAGAAAGGTTTCTTGTGGTAGGAATAAATAAGAAGCTGTCTCTGGTCAGTAGGAGGAAATGTAGGATCTGGGGCTGAAGTTTATTTTATCGAAAAGATAGTTAATATGCTTCACTCCCTAGGGGAATCATGGAAACAGCCACCATCTGTACGCAATTTCCATATGGATTGTGATGTTGAGATTGTTCAAAATACGGAGTTTGATTGAGGGCCTAAATCTATTCATTTGGGGCAAGTAATACAAACCATTGCAGGCAGGTAGCGGTTCCTTTTCAAGCTTCTGGAGGAGTCTGGCGACTGCATATGAAATGAAGTTCCTTCATGTTCCAGCTTTGGACATCCTGAAAATGGGAGACCTGACCCAACACTGTTTTGGAACTCAGAAGTGCTTAAATGTTTGAGGGTGTTGGGGCAGGGAGAGTAGTAGGCTTTTTCATTCTTTTTCCCCCCTTAAACTGGAAGAGTTGCTTGTCAGTGACTTCATGATTAACATGCACATGGTAAGGGGAAATAAAGGTGTGACTCCTTTTCAGAGGAGATGATGGGGTCCATTGTTTTCACTTTGAAACTTTTAACTAAAGACTGCAGCAAGACTAAAGACTGCAGCAAGACTAAAGACTGCGGCAAGAAACACTTATCTTGCATAAATCCTTGGACTTTAGGAAGGGAAGAGTGTGTGCAGATTGACCATTTACTCTCCAGCTGATCTTGCTGACTAGCAAATTTGTGTTAAGTCTGGCTACTTCTCGCTGAAGATCAAGATATCTTGTTGCTTCCTGCTTACTGAAAGAGTTGAGTTGAAAGGGAATTCCACTGCCATTGTTGTCTTCAGATAATCAAGGAGTTATTTTTTGATGACCAAGAGGCTAAATACTCTTCTATTTATTAACATGCGAGTTTGGAGAATTCATTGCAGAGTAACAGGAGTCTTCCTGGAAAGGTCTTTTTTTTTTTATTATTTTTTAATAGCTTTGTAAAATGTACATATCATTCATTTTACTCATTTAAGGTATACAACTCAAAGGCTTTTAGTATATTTACGGAGTTGTCTATTACCGCAATCAATTTTATAGCATTTTCATTACCCTAAAAAGAAACCCCTTAGCCTTTACCCTGGAAAGTTTTATAACATTGCAGGATGCTAAACTCAGGGTATATTCTAAGCACAAGTTCTTTAGCTCTTCAGATCCAACTCCTTTAGGGATCTCATCAGAGGAAAACATGTTCCATAAACGTTCATACACATGTTTGTATAAGCTCCCAGAACCTCACTGACCTAAAACCTGCTCTTAGACTGTGGATCACTGTTGGAAAATTACTAACAACTGTAAACTTGGAGAATTATTCATTTTAGTTGGTGAGATATGTGTATCTAAAAAATGCAGTACACAATCAAAGATACACTACGAAAATCCTATGCTTAGAACAATAGATGAATTATGTTCTGTTGGTGTGAAAAACATTGCTGTAAGTTACAGCTTGCCTAGTGCATTTAGTGTGCACGCTCAGCTGACTTATTAGTGCTGGAAAGCAGGGTGACTGAGCCCTAGCCAGGGTTCCGCCTGCTTATCACAGCGTTTCTGTTTATGAGATCTAAACAGGGTTGCCCACATTTCTTTGGCATGGCTCATCAAAAACAGGTCATTTCTCTCATTAATTCAGTTGAGGCTTTTTTACAGTAGTGGAAAGAGGGGATGAATGGAGTGTTGGTATGGCAGAATCCTGGATGCAAAAATAGATCTAAGAACCACCTGTAGAGGTGAAAAAGGAAAGCAGTGTTCATCTAGGGCCCTCCTTTGAGCCTGACCTTCCCCCAGGTAACAAGTGATTCCTGGGCAGGGACTCATTGCACTGTAGTCCCACACCCACACACACATGCATGCACACACATTTTCCTGGTTGCAGAAGCAGAGGGAAATGAAGCCTGAATTGGGTCTGTTCACACTAGACCTCTGGTGTCCGGCCAGGGGGCCAGCCAGCTTGGAGCATCCACTGACCCACCAGAGCACAGGGAATGGCTGAGTAGCAGCACATTGCCATGCTCTAGGCATCGCTGCATTTGTCCATGTAGATCTCTACATTCACCCACAGCATTGTGCTCATTTATTCCATGAGGACTTCTTGAGTCCTGGCTCTCTGATGGGCACTGTGGTCGGCTCTAGGGTACAGTGGTGGGCAGCAGGGCTGCTGAAGGTGGAGAGGTGGGTCTGTGCAAGGCGAGCATGCCTCTGCCCCTTCCCGTCCGAGGTGGTTAGGGCCTTGTGCGCAGCTTGCTCACACCTGTCATGTCTTTCTCTTCGACAATTTTTTTTTTTACTCTAAATCCAGACTCTCATGTCTATGTATTGATTGCTTTCTTGATTCAATTTCAAATTAGAACAGTTCTCGGCTCATAGTTAGCATTCAGTAAGTATTTGTTGAATAAGTGAATTTGTTGGATAAATGCAGTTATTTGAGGCACTTCCTGTGGACTGCTGCTTGCTGTCTTACCTATAAGCTGGATGTGGTTTTCCTTCGTCTGAAGATCCCATTCAGCTTTGGCTGAAAGTTGCAAGCATTTTACACACGTGTTTTTTTCTTACTATCCTATTTTCTATTTATGCCCTCCCCTCTAGCACAGGTGAAACTGTAAATAACTTGAGGAGAGAGGCAATGCCTTAATGACCTTGGACAAGTTGCTTAATCTCTCCAGCCTCAGCTTCTTCATCTGTAAAATGGGGATAGTATGGGCTGCCATGAGGATTAACTGAACTTAAATACATGGAGTGTTCTGAATAAAGTTCAGCACATAAGTATCGCTGTTTTGTTCTGATTACCTTTGTATTTGCCTATGTATCTGGCAGCTTTTTAGTCATTCAAGTATGTTGAATGGAAAAAGGGAAATTATTTATTTAAAAGTTTGCCTCACCACCAACTATGAATACCTTTGCTAACAAACAGAAAAAAAAATCAGTGATATCTCAAAGACAACCCCTCACCCTCTTCTTTTGTTTTTACCCTGAGGACACTTTTGGACAGCCAGGCTGGAGAGAGGCAGCACGGGGAGTCCTTCACGGCCTTTCTGGCTTCAGAGCTGGCTGTTGGTGTCAAAGGTTGCGAGAAGAGGCAGGGGAAGAGGCAGGTGGGCCCCTGTAGGCTCTGCCACTGACATGGCAGATGAGCTCCCGGAGGCGAGGCCTGAAGGGAGGAGGCCCCTGGCAAGTGACCATTTCAGCTCTTTATTTCCCAGCTGTTGGTCATTGAAGAGGAACCCCAGCATCAGGGCATATGCATTTGACCTCTGGCTGCAGAGTGAAAGATAAAATAGAAAGCCCTCTGCTTTGTTCTTTCCCTGCCTCTTCCTCTGCCAAGTGACCATGATGGCACTTGTGAAGGGGTGGGGAGTGGCTGATATCTTCAGGATGCTGCTTCCGGAGAAAGGTGCTGTGCTCTCTATAGCCCAGCTGACTTCCTTTCCCTTAAGTGGACGTGTACCCTGGGGTGGGACACAGTTTTCTCTGTGTCTATGTCAGAAAGCCACTAAGGTGCTAGGAACGTTAGCAAGCACTTGTGAAGAGACCCCTGTGTGCCCAGCACTGTGCTGTGTATTAAGATAGAAAGATAAATGAAACAGGGAGCTTATATCCTCATAGAGGTGGCAGACCCCTAACCCAAAGATGAAGGAGTGCCAGCCCGAGCCGGGGAGCGGTGAGTTCACCGTGGGAGTGGCTCTGTCAGGAAAGGCTCAACAGAGACTTGTGTGGGACATGTTCCAAACCCCGCTCCCCAGGTTTCCCTTTAACTTACAAACTCCTGCCCTAGTAATATTGAATTGTGAGAAACCTCTGTGGAAGTGACTTTAAACCTAAAAAGTACTTTATTCTGGTCAGTGAATTACTAAAAATGACATTAATGTGAGGGATCTGAATTATACTGTTTTTTTGCCATATTAGAGATGGTAAGAATTGTGATGACTACAACTTAAGGCACTGATAAAGAGCATCTTTAAACAATTTGCAGAATTACCATATTTTTAGTCCTCGCCCAAGACTATATTTATTGATTTTAGAGAGAGAGGAAAGAAGAGAGAAACATCTACTGGTTGCCTCCTGTATGCACCCCAACTGGAGATTCAGCCTGCAACCTAGGTATGTGCTCTGACTGGGAGTCTAACTGCAGCCCTTTTGTGCACAGGACAATGCTCCGACCGGCTGAACCGCCTGGCCAGGGCCGGAGTTACCATTTTTATGATGATCCTATTTGTATTTCTAACCTCTGGCTAACTCGTATTTTGCCATTGGCATTCCTTGAGCCTGCC
The DNA here is from genome assembly GCA_004027475.1 of Anoura caudifer. NCBI lineage: Eukaryota > Metazoa > Chordata > Mammalia > Chiroptera > Phyllostomidae > Anoura > Anoura caudifer. Next base: position 297,879 of record PVKU01000900.1, on the reverse strand, counting down.
TTTAATCATGGTCCATTATGGGTGTAAATGAAATCATATACGACAAAGAGCAAAATCAGTTAAAGAGTTGTGTAACAGTCAAACCTTGACGAACCAGCTAGATCATGAATACACTCATCTGATCTCCGTGACCTGCCCCTGCCCCGCACCAAGTTCCTGAGAGCATACTTGGAGGCCCCAAGTTATACTAAGTCTGTACTAAGTTAAAGGGAGAAAATATTTAAATAATTATTTTATTGACAGGTTTTTGTTAAAAAGTAGAGACAAAACAGAAGCCTTATAGCTTTTAACACATTAATCCTGAAACACCTTCCAGAGCTGCCTGTTGTTTATCTTATTCTAAATTGTTACTAACTGATCAGACAGTGATTTGGGTAGCCATTTTCTCAGTTCTCCCATCCTGGCTGAGTAGGAGTGGAGTTAATTTATTATATACAGTGGAGGGCTTCGGGCAGCTCTGTCCAGTGGAAATGTCTTGTATAATGCAAACCATGTATATAATTTTAAGTTTTCTAGTAGCTACATTAAAAAAGTAAAAAGAAACAGGTGAAATTAATTTAAATAATATCTACTTAACTTATATCCAAAATATTATCAATAGGTAGTTAATCTAAAAATTATTAATAATATTTTATGTTAGTCATACAAAATTTTGGAAATCATGTATATTTTACAATTCCAGCATATCTCAATTTGGACTAGAGCTCAATAGCTTGTGGCTACTGTATTGGACAGCACAGATATAGATATTAGAAATAATACCCAGATATATGGTTACTAATGTAGAAAGAGATTCATGTTATATTAAGTAGAAACAAAGCAAATCACAACGTAGTATTTAATATGCTTATATTTTTATAAATATCTATGTTTGTATCTGTAAATAAGTCTATAAATGTACTGTACAGTACTGTAGCCACTAGACTAACTTAATAAAATTTAAAATTCACTCTCTTAGTGGCATCAGCCACATGTGCATACTGGCTGCAATGTTGGACATCACAGCCTTAGATCCTTACTTTCTTCAGCCCCCTGAGCTGATTGAGAAGGGCTGAGCTAGAATGAGGACCTGCTAGCCCTGCAACCAGTGGGGCTCGGGGTCCATTGAGACCCAGAGTCTCCATAGTTTTTAACAGTGAGACACAGGAAAGAGATTCATTTATTGTGCCACTATTGTTAGATTTTAACAGGAGCATAGTGTAGAAACAAAACAACCTACTCACAGACCTTGTTCCATTTTGGTACAACTGAAATTAACTACCATTCAAATTGCTGAGTACTCCATAAAACTGATGTCTGCTTTAGGCATGCTCATGTGAAAATGCTCCTTTCTGCTTCTTCAGAACCTGCCTAATATTCATCGCGGGGCTTATTTAACATGGTGAAGAGAAAATCGTTTTCTTACCTGTACACAGCTTCTATGTGGTGCACAGGTTACACTCAATTCCATTGAACTGCTGATGTGTAGACAGCAGTTTATGTGCATGTAGTAGGAGGTGGGTTACAAGGTGCAGGGATGTTAAAGTCAGGAGGCTGTGGGCCGGGCGGTGTTCTGAGAACTCTGCAGCTGTACACAGGGTCCGGCAGAGGTAACGCCTGCTTGAGTCTGGTTGGTAGGGTATGTGAATGTCTCGCACGAGAGGGACAGTAACTTGGACATTTCTCCTAAAATGTCATATGGTGTGCTTGAATGTGATATGAAGTTACAGAATTACATGCTTATGATTTTGTAATAAAAGATTTTGTAATAAAAAAGGGGTGTTATTTGTGCCAGACCCTGTGTATTAACTCACATTCTCCCCCGCCTGGGTTCTTGTCTGCACTCTGCCCTCACTCTCTCCAGCTTCTTCCTGACTTGATGGACTGGTTCTGCTGGTTCAGCTGACCTCAGTTCATCAAAATGAGAGGGTATGCGATGTGAAGACATTATGCCAATGCTGTAGAACGTAGAAACTGGTGTGCCCTGGGTCACGCCGGCCTGTAGTGAAGTCCATTCTTATCACTTAGTCGAGTGCATTTGTGTCTTTTTTGTTGTTGTTGTTAATCCTCACCCAAGGATATGTTTATTAATTTTAGAGAGGAAGAGAACAGGAGAGACAGAAACATTGATGAGAGAGAGAAACATTGATCAGTTGCCACCACCACATGCCTCAACCAAGGATCAAACCTGAAACCTAGGCATGTGCCCTGATGGGAAATCAAACCAAAACATTTTGGTGTACAGGACTGATGCTCCAACCAACTGAGCCACCTGGCCATGCAGTGGAGTGCACTTGTCTAAGGCATTTATGCCCTCTGAGCCTTGGGTTCTTATAACCCAAGAGGTAGTGACACAGCCAAGCGTCCCTGGGAGATGCAGTAAGCTGAGGAGCGGAAGGCGTAGAGTATGTGTTCCATAAACCTAACAGTTCCCGCTTTGAGCTCTGAGGAGATACACAGCAGCATGGCATGTGTAGTCACCAGTTGGTTATGAATTGGAACTAGTATCTCAGGAGAGCACAGCGACATTTCTAGCCTACATAGAATAAATTTATGTTTAGTCAACCCTTCGTTATCCCTAGTGATGGTGATCAGTTCTACTATAAATAATTGAAACCAGTAGGGATTTCCTAGCTTGAAATTATGAGTTGAAGGCAAGCAAAGAAAACTTCTTTGGTGTTATACCACCCTTGCATTAGGGTGGTGCACCCTTGCAACACCAAATGTTGTACTGTCCCTGAAGCAAGAGGAAGGGTTAATTTATTTGACTTTCATTTTCTGGTTTCCCAGGCTCCCCAGCACAGTACAAGTGCTGATGAGTCGTAAAATGACCAAAAGCTCCTTTGTCAAAGGAAAAATGATGATAGTTTACATTTATCATTGATAATGTACTATGCTCTTATCCAAGCTCAGATAATCTCGATGCTTATCTTATCACTCAGGATTCCTTATGTTAAAGTAGTGTATTTTAGATTACGTGTGTAGCAAACCAAGGAACTTTTAAAAAAATTGTTTTTCCTGATTAGAAAAGTAACTGTGCTCTTAACAATAAAAATAAAGAAAAACCTCTACTCATTCTATAATGAACATATATGACTTCAGAAATAATAAAACCTATTACTTTAAAAGAAAAAAAAAGAAAAGTAATATATGTCCATTGAGGCTATCCTGAAAAATATAGAAAAAATAGCTAAGAGAATTTAATCCACACATAATTTTACCTCCAGAGACAATTGCTGTTACCATTTGGTGTAGTCTCTTCTTCCTGTCAAAGTTATCACAGAATTTTTTTATCCTTTTTTTTAAATTTAACATTATAGCATACACCTTTACCCATGTAATAAAAAATTAATAATATATCCTTTCATTTATTTTTTAAAGATTTTATTTATTTTTAGAGAGAGGGGAAGGGAGAAAGAGAAGGAGAGAAAGATTGATTGGTTGCCTCTTGCACACTCCTAACTGGGGACTAGGCCCACCCGGCATGTGCCTGACCAGAAATGGAATCTGCCACCTTTCTGTTTGCAGGACAACGTCCAACCCACTGAGCCACACCAGTCAGGGCTAATACATCCTTTTAAAGTCTTGCATATTCTTCCACTAAATGGATAAACCATAAATAACTTATCTTTTCTCTTATTGTTGATGTCCTGATTATTTTAGGGACAGGCTTTTTAATTAGCCACCTTTGAAAGTGAGTGTAGAAGCTGGGACAATAGATGCTGGAGTAATGGTACTCCCGTTAGAAAGCAGAGACTGATAAAATTGTTTCCCATGTTCAAAGAGAATGGCTGCTTTTTGTTATTCCTTTGGTGTTCTTCACAGTGCTGCTGCTGTCTCCTGTGCTTGCTGATTAAAGCCATGATGTAGTCTCCAGCAGACACCTTGTATTTGCTATTTTCTTAGCAGAAAAGTTATAAAGCTGGACTTTGTGTCAGATGCTCTAAATATACGATTTAATCTAATATTCACCACAACCCTGTTGAAAAGGTATGATTTTGCAGGTGAATAAACTGAGGCTCAGAGATGTTTGGTCACAAAAACTAATAAGTGGCAGTTGGGCTTAAAATCAGGTCTCTATTTTTTTTTAAGATTTTATTTATTTAATTTTAGAGAGAGGGGAAGGGAGGGAGAAAGAGGGATGGGAACATCAATGTGTGGTTGCCTCTTGCACGCCCCCCAACTGGGGACCTGGCCCGCAACCCAGGCCTGTGCCCTGACTGGGAATCAAACCGGTGACCCTTTAGTTGGCAGGACAGCACTCAATCCAAAAATCAGGTCTCTTTAAATGGAAAGTTGGTGACCTTTCCTCCTGGGGACTTGTGCAGAGGGTATGGTAGAGGGGTGCATGTTGTAAGTGATCCTCACATAGTGACCAGCCCCTCCTTCAGGCCCCAGAAGGACTCCTGGTGGCCTGTCGTCTTTGGGGCAGTGGCAAGTGGAGAGAAATGGTCCACCAAGAAGGAGCACTTCAGTTCTAGCGGGTACTGGGGTTGGTGCCAGCTGAGGGCACGAGGGGTGGTGCATTGGTCTCCTTAGCTTCCAGAACCCATATAAAAATCATTATTTCCAACCAGATTGCTGTTTGTGTGTTTAACTGTCTTTCCTAGCCAGTTGAATATGTGGTGGGCGGGTCCCTGAGATGATGTTCACTGCGACTGTTTCTACACTGCTAGGGTGTTGACCCAAGGGATGTGAGGATTAATAAATGAAGGTTATATTTTATTTTTAATTACTATTTAATTGAGCATCAAGATTTTTGAGGGTTTTTTTTTTTATTGCTTTCATATAAGACAGAATACTGGGTTCCCATCTTACAAATTATATAATTTGCTTTGGCACTATTTAAGAGTCATTGTACTGTAGAATATTACAGGAACTGCTCTTTAAAACAGCCATCCCCAAACCTGCCGCGGACTGGTTTGGTCCCTGGCCTATTTGGAACCAGGCCTCACAGCAGGAGGTGAGCGAAGCTTTGCATTGCTTCCTGAGTTCCACCTCCAGTCTCCGCCCCCTTACCCCCACCCCACCCAGTCAGTGGAAAAACTGTCTTCCACAAAACCGGTCCCCGGTGCCAAAAAGGTTGGAGACCAAAGCTTTAAAATGCTGTAACCAGCCCTGGTGGGTGTGGTTCAGTTGGTTGAGCATCCTCCTGAAACTGAGGGATTGCGGTTTGATTCCCTGTCAGGGCACTTGCCTGGGTTGTGTGTTCATTCCCTGCCCCCACGCTGGCGAGTGTCTCTGGTTGGGGCACATACCAATGCTTCTTTCTCTCACTGATGTTTCTCTCTCTCCCTTCCTCTCTCCCTTCCTTTCTCTCTAAAGGCAATGAGAACATATGCTCAGGTGAGGAAAATAAATTAATTAATTAATTAAAATGCTGTATCTCTTCTGTAAAAATGTCTGAGGTCAGAAGAATTTCTGAGCGCTGCTTTGCAGTACTTCTCCTAGCCGGAACATTGGCTGTTTTTGAAGTCCGTGTGGAGACTAGCTCCCCTGGCAGGGCAGGAGCCTGTCCCACAGAGAAGCGAGTTGACTTCAAAAGGCCCAGAAAAGGGAGAAGCCTGAGCCATAGGGGATAGGGCCCTGTGCAGTCCTGCAGAGATCAAAGGCTGCTCATGCTGTGTTCCTTGTTCCTTCTGTGAACACAGTAAAAACTGAAGAATTTGTTTTGCATAAAGTTAAAGCTCACGGTTCTATGACTCCATCAGTTAGACTCTAAATGAAGTTTATTTCAGTTGAAAAGAAGAAACAGTTGGCTTCCCTCACTGGCCACAATGTAGGTCAAGATAATGGTGATTCTTTAGGTGCTTTTAAAGCCCTTAATGTTGTCATTGGTTTGGGGGGGAAGTTATACATATTACTGGATTGCACAGCAGTTAAAATAAAGCAAAGGTACATTTCAGCACTGAAAATCTGTAGATGAGACAACGATAAATAATGAGTATTTAGCAGAGCAAGGAGTGATTATTAATTCTACATGAGATATTAAGGACCATAAGCCACCAGGCAGGTGGCCAGTGAGCTGAGCACAAGTCCTGTGACTCTGAGAATTTCCTCCAAAATCTTGCTGCCCTTCAGGGTGATGCTGCCCACTGCCTGTGAGCTCATCTGTTGTGCTGCGTGATACTGTGGGTATGGATACTGACTTTAGTTTGAGGCCTTGGGAGGTCGCATGGAGATTTTCTTGAGAGTGCTATTTGACTTACCTGGATAGAGGTGCACATGGAAAAGAGTGGTATGCTTCCTCTTTGCCAAAGGTGCAAGCCATCAATCAACAAATACTCATCAATGAATGTTTGTCATGCTTCTGCTCTTGGCCTGGCCTTGTGCTGGTTACTATTTGGAATACAAAGAAATGTGTGATTCCAGCCCAGGAAGAACTTAATCTAGTTGGAGAGATCCTCCAACAGAGACAGACATGGGGCAGAAATAGCAGTAACATGATTAAAAGTCTGAACTAGGTTTTTAATAGGTAGAACAGCAAAGCAAGGGGAGTGAGAGGTGGTTAAGTACAAAAGTAAGAGGAGGGTTTGAGTAGAAAGAGAGGGTTAGGACAGTTTGGTCAGGTGGTAGAAGAACATGGATGCTAGGCAAAGAAAGGAATTTGGGTTTTATCCTTAGCCAGTGGGATCTCTGGAAGGTTCCTGAGCTGGGAAGTAGCATATGTTGGATGCCCAGCCAGGTCACTTGTGCTCGGTGTTCTTTGTGGGGCTTCTTTTGGAGGAGGAAGCAGGTTTGGAAATGAACTGAGGAGTGGTGCAGTTAGTGGGTAGATGGACCTGCCCTTGTTGCCCGGATCCACCACTCTCTCTGGTCAGGGCATCTGTCTTCTCACATACTCATTTTCCCAGCTGTGGATGAGGGTAATGGCTCTTCCGTGCTCACCTCAAAGGGCTATTGGCAGATCGTGTGAGTGGTGTCTGTGGAAGCCACGGCTCCAGGCCCAGTGCAGGGGATCCCTTGAGGGCTTGGGATAGACACCTAGCATGCCCAAGAAGTCAGGAGAGCAGTGTCCTCATAAAGAGGCAGGGAGGTATGGGGGTAGAAGAGACTGAGGTTTGGTGGCTGCTTGGCTAATTTGTTTTCTTCCTCTCATGAGGTTTTTATTTTTGTAGTGTGAAGCTGCTTCCTATTTAAGAGGTTTTAGAATCGTGGTTCTTACCCCTGGCAGCACCATTAGAATCACCTGGGAAGTTCCAAGACCTACTAATGCCTGTGCCTCAGCCCAGACAGGTTGAATCAGAATCTCACAACAGTAGGGTCTAAGTACGTATCTTTGCAAAAACGTTCTCTAGGTGATTCTAGGATGTAGCGGAGTTGGGACCCTCTGCTTTAGAGGCAGAGATGTGGGAGCACTTAAGGTTACCTATAAACTACCTCTGAAGAGCTGCCCTGTCTTTCTGTACTTTGAGTCTCAGAGCAAATCTGATCTCCATGCCAAAAGGGCAGAGAGAATTACACGGGTTAGGCTGGTTTAAAGGTTTGCTTAAGTTTTGGCTTTAGTTCTTTTAACACTTTCCTTTCAAAGTTGTCTGTATTTGTAGCCTTACTAAAAGTAATATGGAGCCAGACAGATTCAAAATAAATTCTTATTTTTCCTAAAATCCTACCAATCTGAGGCATTTTGAATACCAGCCTACTGTGCAGTGAGATCTTAAATATCTTTTGGGAAACTCAGGAGACACAAAATGCCAGTGATGATGTGTACTGGAAAATGGCCTATGTTGGAAGCATTCATCAGTGGGTGGCAGTGACGGCCCTAGCTGCACAGCCCTGGTGAGGAGTCCATAGGTTAAGGGTGAACCACCCAAGTTCCACAGACTAGTGAGGACCTACGTTTCTTGTGGCTGCAGAAGGGCTCCTCCAGGACACTGGGGGTTGCCAGCTGTGACTGGCAGGCTGGAAGATCTTAGAGTCAGTGACTTGGGTTCCAGTCCTTGCTATCTGTGTGACCTTGAAGAGCTCACTTCATCTCGCTGAGCTAAGATTGCCTGCCCTCTACGCAGCTATGAGAATTGAATGAGAAGTATTGAGTGAATAGCTTAGCAAAATTCCTGGCACAAAATCATAGCTCATTTTCCATTAATTCTTTCACTTATGTAAGTAATCACATGGTCTTGGCAACTTTACAGTTTGAAGAAAGTCAGCACCAGACCACACTGACTTGTCAAAATGCCCACATGCTAGGGCTTGACAAGCAGCAACCCTGCCCTTCCAACATAAGGGGTGTGGTGTCCTGAGGAGGAGCAGGAAGAAGTCTCTTTGGGGAAGTGGCAACAGATGGCACAGTTTGGGGCAGGCATAGACCTGTGTGACTTAGGGTTGCCCTTCAGGGATCTCAGCCCGCAGGGCCTTGTGGTTTATACATACGCAGGTCCTGTGCCACATCACAGAGAGGGTGGCAAAGTACGGAATGAGTCGCTGGAGGATTCCGGGCTGCTGACTCCAGCTCAGGAGGTGGAGCTGACTGCCAATTTGGGGTGTCTGCTGGTCGTCAGAGCATTCTTTTCTCTGTGTTAACAAGAGCTACAGCCCAGTTTTCAGCAGTAGACAGCCATACTATGTTGTTTAGTTTGCAGCGTTGGAGATTTGAGGTGGAAGTACTTTTTTGGAGGGTCAGGCTGGATAGCGGTGTCAAGCAAACTAAAATAATTAAAATATTTTATAGTTAGGGAACAACTTGCTCCATTGGAGTTGAATAAAAATATTTCTGAACATCATCTTATCTTATTTCCCATTGTCTTTCTGTATTTGTAACCACATGGTGGATGGCACAGAGTAGGGGTTTCGGGGCTACACGGGAGTCTCATTCTTAAAGTGTCTTTGAAGGCGAAACACAATGGGTGGTGCTTTGAGGCTGCTGGTAACTGAGTGTGCCTTCTAAGTCAGGGGCATCACACTCATTTTCACCGGGGGCCACATCAGCCTCATAATTGCCTTCAAAGGGCTGAAATAATTTTAGGACTATATAAATGTAACTACTCTTTAACTGTTAAGGAGTTGAAATTACATTGGGCCCTTTGAAGGCAGCCCTGAAACTGATGTGGCCCCTGGTGAAAGTGAGTTTGACACCCCTGTTCTAAGTGGATGTGCATATGTTACAAATGCTTTTGTGTGTGGAGTACCAGCAGGTTGTGCCCAAGGGTAGATTATGACACAGGAGTAACCTCCACTACTTCGAATCCTAAGCCTCCATGGACTGGGATGACCATGGAGGTTATCCCAGTGCACCTGAACCTGGTTTTCTCAGCCTCTGTACTATTGACGTCTGTGGGCAGATGGTTCTTTGCTGTGGGGGCTATCCTGTGCTTTGTAGGTATTAGAAGCATATCTGGCCTCTGTCTATTAGATGCCATTAGCACCCCAGCCCCTTCGCTGTGACAATCAAAGAAGTCTCCAGACACTACCAGTTGTCCTGTGAGGGAAGGATCACCCTTGTTAGTGGACACTGGCCTAAACATAGAGTGTCTTGGCAGAAGCATTAGTTAATGTGTCATTTTGGGATATTACAGTCTTACATCTGCTCCCAGCCCTATCTTGTAGTTACATCTTTGTTTTGCCAAAGGCTTGTCCAAAACATTATCATGTGCCAATGTATAGCCAGGTTAAAAAGAAAAATCTAAACTAGGAGTCTCCACAGGGAAGGAATGGAGTCAGACTATACCTTTCATATTCAGAGTTAATCCTCAGCATGAACACAGCACAGGGATTGGAACATAATAGGTGCTTAGTAGATGTTTGCAACTGGTAGTAACATCTTTGTAAAACACATGTCCAAACTTTAAACTCTAAAAAGTATATAAAGCAAGTCAGCAGGTGTTTACTTAGCATCTACCAAGTGTCTAATGTTGAACTAGAATTTTAAAAATTAATATTATTATAGTGAAGAAATGGTTACTCCAAGTGATTTTGAGAATTGACATTTCCCCCCAACTTTACTTCAAAAAAAATGTCTATGTGCGGTTGCTTAGAATTACTCAATTATGTGTGCTAATTTCAGCTCTACTATTAGAATATAAGAGCCCAGAAAATTTGCCAGTAATACAATTCTGAGAAAATTTCAAAGCTAAAGAACTGACCCAAAAATATAAGAATGTCAGATGTTATTAGCATTTATTTGGCTTTACTACTCAGAAATAATTACATTAGCATATTGCTTAAGAGATTTGCCCCATTACACAAATCAGTTTTGAAATACTCACTTTATAACCCCACACGAAACCAGCTAAGCATGATGCTAGGCTTATTCATTTCACTCATAATTGAGTGGATATTATTGAGTATTCTGGAGGAGGGAGAAATTCTTGCTTATATGGACTTTATCAGCCTTTGCTAAATCAACAGAATGAAATGACTGTGTAATAAAATCTATTTTTAAATCCAATTACCAGGTTAACAGTGCTTGCTTGGCTTTATTTTCTAAATAACCTATTTAAATTAGAATTAATTCAGTTGAAAGGATTTGTTGAGTACTGTGTTGATAAGCATTTATTGAATAGTGACCATGAATAGTGGCTACATCATACCATCTAATGATATTAAAACAGTTCTGAGCATTTGAGGGGAAAATGTTAATATACTTTATATGATTTAATTTATGCCTTTGTTGGCAGTGAAACAACAGCAGCTGTTAGACCAGTGGTGTCAGACCGGACCTTGGTTCAGCAGCCTCGGTACTTGAGTTGTAGCTAAGAAAGAATTCAGAGACAAGATTCAAACTATAAGAGATTTACTTAGAAAGTCAGAGGTAGAAGAAATGGGCTCAGGAAACAAGTTACAGAGGCAAAAGAAGGGTCCTTGTAGCTTAGAGTCCTTGTCTTCAGGGTGTTTATCTGGAGGTGTCAGGAAGGGATCCCAACAGCATATTCATCAGCTTTCCAGGTGTGTTCTTTCAGGGTCGTGGTCTCAACTGATTGGTCAGCACCAGGGCAGGGGTCCTTAGTCAGTGCAGCTGGCCCTGACGTCAGCCACGGCATTGCTTGTCTGGTTTTGCTGCTTTTCTGGGCTTGGAGCTAAAGCACAACTGAGGCCCAGGTGTATTTGATGTGGATCAGAACCTCATTGTCCAGGGGCTTAATGCTTAAGGGCTGTTGTTCTCTGGCCCCCTTGTTCAATCCTGCTTTAACAGGGTCTAACCCATATGACTAGTAACATGCCAGGGGAGGAGGGGTTACCCTGGAGATGAGGGCCTTATTTCCCAGTTTTGCTCATTGCTAGGCACCTGGGGCTTTTTGCCCTGGTGACCTGTACCTGGCCCATCATCCTTGCTCTGCTCATGTCTGTTTCACTGCCTACCACACCTTCATCATAAACTGCTTACTTAATTAAGAATTGCCTGGGGTGCCCTGGCCAGGTGGCTCAATTGGTTGGGGCATCATCCCTGTGCACCAGAAGGTTGCCAGTTCAATTCCTAGTCAGGGCACATACCTGGGTTGCTGGTTTAATCCCCAGGTGGGGCATGCATGGGAGGCAACTGATTGATGTTTCTCACATGGATGCTTCTCTCTCCCTTCCTTTCTCTCTAAAATCAATAAAAAACATCCTTAGGTGAGTATTAAAAATAAGGAGAAGAATTAGCTGGGGAGACTATTAAAACTTCTATCTCCTAGGTTTTTATCCTAGAGATTCTCATGATGCAGGGCCTGGAAGTGTGTATTTTTAAACACCTCTCTGCAGGGAGCAGAGAGATTTTAATGCTCAGGCAGATTTGGGGGCTCACAGGATATATATATTTTTTTTTTGCAGAATGCCATCACTGCATATCTTTTCCACCTTTTTGTTTTCTTTATTATGGCCTTTTCTAAATGACTATGCATATCAAATGCAAAATTTGAACACTAACAATCACAGATCTTTTAGTCTTCTGACTGCTGCCACATATATCCATTGCCCAGTTTCTTTCAATGGTAAGCAGTATCTTATAAAACTATAGTATAATATCATAACCAGGTCATTCAGATACAGAACATTTCCATTGTCAGGGAAGAAAAATTTTCCTGTACCCTTTAAGGTACTTTTTGGCTAGCCAAATAATCAAATTGACATGAGACATTAGCAGGAGAAAAACAAATTTAAGTTTATTGGCATGTATACTTCCTGGGATACCAGGAAGCCTGAGCAGCTCACCGAAATGGCAGAAGCCGTTACCTTAAAGATTATCACCTTCAGCTAAAGACAGAAGATTTTGAAGATGAGAGTAAATTGTGGAGGTTACAGGGAAAGCTCAGTAAACAAGGGTAAGGTTGTTATGCGGACTGAAGCCTTTGCCTTCTCCATTGATAGTGAAGGCAGGCTGTATATGAAGGGAACACCCTTCCAAATGGAGATTGCCCTAACAAATGTAACTTCTTATTCAGAGTTTCTCCCTTGTCTGCTGTTTCTTAAAATAAACCAGCCTAAAATAATATCCCCAAAGAGGCATATTTTAGGGTGGCAAACTCCGCTCCCCTTCACCATCAATCCAAGCATCCCTCATGGCTAAGTCCCATCAATCTGCCATCACAATACCATAAACTGGGTGGCTTATACACAAGAAAAATTTATTTCTTACAGTCTGAGTGCTAGAAGTCCAAGATCAAGGTTCCAGCACAGTCAACTTCTAGTGAGGGTCCTTATAGCTCATAGCTGGCACCTTCTCAGAGTGTCCTCACAGGGTGGAAGGGGCAGGGGATCCCTTGGAGCCCCTTTAATGTGGTTCTAATCCCATTATGAGGATTTCACTCTCATGACCTAAGTACCTCCCCAAGGCCCCACCTCCTAACACCATCATGTTTGGCAATTGGCATTTCAACATATAAATTTTGTGGGGCATAAATATTCAAACCATAGCACCTCATTTTGCCATTCTGTTACTAGACTGAGGGGTCTGTTTGCCTGCGTACATCAAAGCCCAATAAGATACAAGCAGGAGTTTGCAGCAAAGAAAGCAAGGGTTTATTTTTAGGAAGTGGCCCACACCCAGAGTTGTAGGTGAGCTAATGCTCAAAGACCTGGCTCCCCAGTGGCTTCCAGGGGATGGTTATATAGGGGAAAAATCATTAGTCATGGTGACCAAGGGAGTTAGCCTCATGGTCAGGGTCATGGTCTCTACTGATTGATGGGTGCTAGGGTAGGCGTCAGGGCATCATTGATCGGTGCATCTGGCCCTTCATCTGGGCCTGAAACTGAAACACAGTTGAGGCCTAGATGTTGTATCTAGTTTGACTGATACTCTGTCTCTGGGGTCAACAGATACATGACTTTGTTCCTAAGATTATTTGATGCTGATCAGAACCTCATTGTCCTGAGGGCTTAATGGTTAAGGGAGTGGACATGCATGGGAAAAGGAGGGAGGTGAGTCAGGGTGCTGGATGAGGCCAGCCTAAATCAAGAGGAAAGCAAGGAGAAAATGTCATATTAAAGAAAGGTTTCTTTGTGGTTATACTTCTATAGCCACACCTATTTCCTTCCCACATGTACTCTAGTATCCTGCAGCCCTAACTCTTGGCAACCACCAATCTGTTCTTATCTATAATTTTGTCATTTCATGAATGTTATATAAATGGAATCATACACAGAGGCTTCTCAACTTATGATGGGGTTACATCCTGATAAACTCATCCTAAGTTGAAAATATGCTAAGTCGAAAATGCATTTAATACACCTAACCTACCAAACATCACAGCTTAGCCTAGCCTTCCTTAAAGGTGGTCAGAACACAATATCCAAAACCGCTGGCCACACAGTACACTGTGGGAGTATCCGTTGCTTACCCTGATGATCCTGGGGCTGACTGGGGGCTCGCTGCTGCCCACCAGCATCATGGTAGAGTAGCACACTGCGTATCCTTAGCTTGGGGAAAGATACAAATTTAAAGTTTGAAGTAAAGTTTCTACTGAATGTTTGTCACTTTCACACCATTGTAAAGTTGAAAGAAAAATAATAAATTGGAGACGTGTGTAGTTTATAATATTTTGGCATTGGCTTTTTCACTCAGCATCTCTGGAGATTTGTCAAGATGTTGCATGTATTAATAATTTATTCCTTTTTGTTGTTGAGTAGTATTCCATGCTATGGATGTAGCAAAGTTTAACTGTTTAGCTGTTAAAGAACATCTGCTGGTTTGTTTCTACTTTGGGACTCTTACAATAAAGCTGCTATGAACATTTGTGTACAAGTTTTTGTATGAACACAAGTTTCCATTTCTCTGGGATAAATACCTGGGGGTACAGTTGCTGAGTTGTATGATAGTTCTGTATTTAATTTTTTAGGAAACTGCCAAACTGTGTTTCAGAATGGCTGCACTATTTTACATTTCCACAGACAATATGTGAATGATCCAGTTTCTCTGTGTGCTAGCCAGCATTTGGTGTTACCATTATTTTTGTTTCACACATTCTGATAGATATATAGTGATATGTTATTCTGGTCTTAATTTGCATTTGCTTGATGGCCAGTAATATTTAACATCTTTTCATGTGCTTCTTTGCCATCCGTATATCCTCTTGAAAAGAATGCGTATTCTGTTATTGGATGGAGTGTTCTAAAATGCTCTGTAAATCCGTCACTTGATGGTATTGTTGAGTTCCTCTATATTTTTACAGTCTTCTTTTGTTTTGTTCTGTTAATTGCTGAGAGACGGGTGTTGAAGTTTCCAACTGTAATTGTGGATTTCAGTCAATTTCTTCTTTCAGTTGTATCAGTTTTCACTCATATACTGTGCATCTCTGGTGTTTGGTGTGTACATATTAACGATTGCTATGTTTTGCTGGTAGAGTATCCTTTTATCTTTATGTAATATCCTTCTCTCTAGTCATTTTCTTTGTTCTGAAGTCTCTCTGATTTTTTTATTTATTCTTGATCTCCTGATTTGGGTGTTTTATAATTAAGGCTCTTTAACCCCTCTCTTTTTTCTTTTTTAGGAATATATCATTCGGGTGCAAAGAGGAATTTCTGTAGAAAACAGTTGGCAGGTAAGCATTTTTTTGTCATTAGAAAAGTGTTTTAAATTTTTAAACCAAATTCTGACTTGTGGCATCTAAAAATCTGGAAAATGAAAACATGCATAAGTATAAATTGTGTTTCTTTTAGATATAAATTTTTAGCTTTAACATGTATGTTATAAGAGGTTTTCTATTCCCAGTTTGCTACCAGGGAGAGTATCTAGGACTTTGTTCTCTAGCTACACCCAGAGTAAGTAGAATAGGCAAATTACTTATGTTGTTCCTAGTAATTCAAAAATTCAAACCTCCTCCCCTGCAACCATGGTTTGGGTGGGAGAAGTCACAGTTTAGTTTACCAGGTAGAAAGGTGAGGTAGTACCTGGTATACAGCTTGGAGACTGCATTTATGGACTTCCAAGTTCATTCATGGGCAATTTCTAGTGCTGGTTTCCTCATAGACTTAGATGGAGCTCTGCTTACCTCAGTGGTGGCCTCGGAGAGAAAAAACTTCCTGCATAGATCTAGAGATCCTTTCAGTGGACTTGCAGAGGAATTCTGTATAGGGGCCATTTCTGTCCTGTTTTAGTCATTATAATTACCTTCCTCTTCTCTCATATTATCTTGTCCTTCACAGCCCAGCTTGAGCCTTACTTTTGGTAAAGAACACAATTCAACTGAGTAAATTCCAAGACGTAACTGGTTTTATGAAGCTATTCATGGTATCAGAAACATCCCATCTAGCAGCTAGAGAGGTGCTCCATTGAGCTGTACAAAAAGGAAGGTTTTTATAGGCAGAAAGAGGGTGGGACTAAGAAGTTAAAAGAATGGATTATTTCAGGCAAGGACGGCTTTCCTTAGGAGAAGGCTGGGTTTTATAGGGCAGATTACCACACTATTGTTGATCAGTCAGTTCCAGACTAATTGGTTTAAAATTCCATTCCTGAGAGAGGCTAAAATTACAATTAGGATTTTGGTTTGGTGACCTGTCTTAGCAAAAGTGATTCCATTTTGGCCTATTTCTTTCTTTCTCTTTTTTAAGATTTTTATTTGTTTATTTTTAGAGAGAGGGGAAGGGAGGGAGAAAAAGAGGGAGAGAAACATCAGTCAGTTGCCTCTGGCATGCCCCCAGATGGGGACCTGGCAACCCAGGCATGTGTCTTGACTGGTCATAGAACTGGTGACCCTTTGGTTCTCAGGCTGGCACTCATTCCCCTGAGCCACACCAGCCAGGGCTTTTTCTTTCCTTAAGCAGTCTTTGACCACAGTGGCCCGTATTTGGTTTTTCCTTTGCCTGAAATTTCAACCTACAATCTGTTTGAATAATTGTAATATTTAACATCTCTTGAGCATTTATTGCTGGGCACTGGTTCAAGCACATTAATTTATTTACCCTTTAAAGAACACTTCTATGTGGTAGTATTAGCCCCATTTTACATTCAAGAGATAAGTAACTGGTCGAAGTCACACTGAAATCAGCAACAGACAGGGTTGGAATTCATGTATTCTCCATGATTAACCACTGTGCCATATTTGCTCCCTTGCACTTACCAGGGTTAGCCTTATATTTAACTTTGGGTGTCTATTTGACAAGCAGGGATAACAGTAGTATCCTTCCAGAAAAATCAACCCAATATAGTTTTCTAGATTTGTTAGCAGCCCAGGAGATAGGTAACAGAAATGTAGACTCTTGGGCCCCATCCTAGAGCTACTGAGTTAGATTCTCTGTGGTGGGTTCCTGGGTGATCCCCAGGTAATTCTTCTGCATGTTAACATTTGAGAGTCATCAATAATGGTTGAAGTTGAACTGTCTAAAAAGAAAATAATTCCTTGCCCAGACCCTAAAGATGGTAGAATTTGGCAATGGCCTAGTCAATGGCATCAGCATAACTAAGGAAAAATGTATAGACAATGGGAGGTGGACTGTCTGACAAAAGGGGAACCGGGAATCAGGGAGAAGGGTTGGCTCTCTGTCTACAGGTGTGAATTGGTCTCCGGAGTGGTGGGGTCTCATTTGGGGAAAGTTTTATCCAGTCAAGGATGAAGTGGCCTCAAAACTGTCCACCTCCTTTTTCTTTGATTTCATGTTCAGTAAATCATGTTTGGTAAATCCTTCAGTCACCTTTCCAAGTGCCTGGTTAATAAGAGAGATATTTAAATGATGATTTACACAGAAAAGAAATACATCATCACTCTCTCTTACCTGTTGGTGTCTTGCGAGTTTGTCTGGCATTGGCCAGTTTCCCATGGCCCGGCTAGCTCCGGCACACTGCTCGCTGTTCTCTGGGCCTGTCAAGCTAAGCAAGTTAAGGACTAAATGTAAGACTTATTGTCCTTAGTGCAAGGGCCTCAGCTCTAGAATGCCAATAAATATTAAATAAGGAAATGAAAAGAGATGGTCTTTGCTGGATTAAAATACCACTATCTTATCTCTTATAGGTTGTTAGGAGGTACAGTGACTTTGATTTGCTGAACAACAGCTTGCAGGTAAATATTTTAAAACACTAATGGCATATTGCTTGCTTGGGGTGTCTTAGAAACCAGTTGGAAATGGCAATAATGAGAACAAGAAATTAACAAATTTTCCTGGCAAAGGGAACAGATGATGTGTGGCTCTGAAGATAAACCTTTGGGAACAAATGTGTTTTGTGATAGTGATCCTGAAACTGTGCGCCTTTGCGCCATGCTGCGTCTTTACCACAGTCATGAGATGTGTGTTCGCTTTTCTCAGATTAGCGATGATTGAATGGAGTGCTGGGGTTGTTCACTGAGATGGAGCTGGAACTATCTCAGACTCTTTGCACTGAACTAGGCTGCATAGTCAGCATTGCAGTTCAGTGTTCAGCACTAACTAGAGACTTTTTGGTGTAATTTTTCCTCTTAAATACATATTTCTAAATCCATTTGACTTAAGTATTCCTAATTGGTAGCCATAATGGAAAGAAGGCTGAGCTGCAAAATCTCTCTGTGGAAACACAGCCAGTACTGGTTGTTCAAAGGGTCCTGGAGGGGCTTTAGTGCTCTAGGAAATACTGGCAGTGCCGCCCATGTCTTCCCTTGGCAGATTGGTCGAGTGCCATGGATTACTGAACATCCCTGGGCTGTGTCACCCCTCAGATTTGATTGGTTACACAAAACCCTTAATACCTGAGCCAGAGCACTTGGCTTCTTACCAGCTCAGCAAGGAGGTGAAGGACGACTCCCTTCACTGGTGAGCTAGCCATTGTCACTTAGTCTGAGTGACCTCTGATCCTGTCCAAAAAGTACAGGAAGGCTGCTGGCTAGGAAGGATTCTTTTTCATCAAGACGCCATATTTTATTGATCAGACTTTGGAAAAGAATATTTGTAGAGTCCACACTTTAAATTATTTACAGCACTGCTAAAAGCAGGATTGTCTAATTTTACTTACAATAGAGTTGTCCTGAGTATCTGCAAACCTTTATATAATTGTCATAGGACCATGCATTTGACACATGTTGTCTTTTAAAATTTTAATTTTAATATGATCAGTTTAAGTCTCTAGATAGAATATGGAGACTGAATTCTCATAGATGGGTTTAGTTAGTTTCATATATGGATTTTCATAACATATTCTTTACTCTAAGACAAAAGCTGGGCCTGTGATGACCTTGTAGATAAGGCACAAATGTGCACTTCATTCCAGCCGTGGATATTCCCCACAAATCCCTCCAGACGTTCCACAGGACATTTCCACAGTGGAGCGAGCATTTGATAGTGAACAATGAACTTACTATGAGTTTTCACCTTTATGCATAAGTGAACCTTTGCCCAGTTTTAAAGAAGGTGGAGTCATCTTTGTACAATGTTATTCAGCCAGGGCTGGGTAAGAACTGTGGGAGAAATATTTCTCAGAATTAAATTGCCTGTGCTCAGCCCCTAAGAATGACTGTGGGGAGGAGGGTTTTATCTCCTGTTTGTTCTTGCTTTGGGGATATAAGCTTGGATCTCTGTGACTATTTAATTATGGCCTTTTTAAATATAATAGAATTTTATTTTTTGCTTCAGTTTCATTTTCCCTTTTAAAATGGTACTTTCAATGTGCATCTTATTTCAAATGCAAATATTCATGTGTATTGATGTTGGCTTGTGTTGGGCAGGATATGGCCAGACATCATTTCAAGTGGGAGGTTTTTCTGGATCCAAGTAAACAAACAGAAGAAAGTACATACAGCTTTTTGGCAACAAAATATTGCAAAATATCTTCTATAAAACAGACCCAAAATATTCTAAAACCGCAGAATAAAACTGTGACAATGATTTTCAGTGTCTGATTACCCTTCTTGACTGATAATGAATTCCTCATGAAGAAAGAGAAATGTAATACATGTATGCAGAGTTGTCTTGAGTTCAATAGGAAAAATGCCTGAGTGAAAAAAAAAAGCAGGATGTAAAATTATACATGCAATATAATATAATTACATGAAATGTTAAGAAAAAAAGATTGGGAGACATATGCTAAGATGTTAATAGTGGTAATTGGATTATGAGTTATGTGTTTTTCTGATTTTTTAAGATTTTATTTTATTTTTTAGAGAGGGGAAGAGAGGGAGAAAGAAAGGGAGAGAAACATCAGTGTGTGGTTGCCTCTCGAGTACCCCCTGCTGGGGACCTGGCCTGCAGCCCAGGCATGTGTCCTGACTGGGAATCCAACTGGTGACCCTTCAGTTCGCAAGCCAGCTGCTCAGTCCACTGAGCCACACCAGCCAGGGCATTTTTCTGCTTCTTTATACTGTTCTGTACTTTCCAAGTTCTCTGCAAATAAGCACATGTAAGCTATATGAAAAGAAAAATAGAAAAAAGCTGCGCTTTCCCCACTCTTTATAGTGAACATATTTTATAGTAATAGTGAAGAAAAATTCCACCTTATTTTAAAGGTACCATCAAAGTAGTGATCATCTAGGGCAGTGATTTTCAACTGGTATGCCATAAGAATTTTTAAAACATGCAGTACCAGACTATTTAGTCATGGGCACTGACCTCTTTTCCCTTAGATTGTCAGATTTTAAAAAAATGACAACAGCCAACACAGTAATAGCTGACCAGTGTGATTGAATCTAAATCATATTTACTTTTTTGTCAGATTGGCAAAAAATACATATTTTTGGTGTGCTACAGAATTTTAGTGGTTGGTTTATGTGTGCCACAAGATGAAAAAGGTTGGAAATTGCTGATCTAGGGAGACAGCATATGACAAAGAACGAGAAGGAAGCTGGAGGTGAAATGGGAGGAGCAGGGTGGGAGCCCTCAGACTTGGTGAGGAGCTCAGCTCTGTCCCTCACCACCATGTCTTAGTTATTTCCTCTCTCAGGCCCCGCTTTCCCCATCTGAACCAGAGGGTTGAACCAGATGACTTCACAGGTTTGTTGTAGCACAAAAGTTTTGTTACTTGAATTTTACTGCCCACAGTTGACATAGGAGAGACTGTACTATACACTGAAGGAAAATTGGGACAAATTAAGGCTCTGTTGAGAGAGTAGAACTCCCTAAAATATTCACTGCAATATGGTTGAAGGCAGTGTGTAGACTATTAAGAACTGACATCGAAGTGAGAGATTAACAGATTGAGTCTGTAGGTTTTTTTCCTCCAGATAAAGTTAGCTTTCTTGAAACTGTGATGTAGTTTTCATATAATTTAGAGGCTTCTACTAGCCTAGCATGGGACAGATTATGGGCTTTAGGCCCCATTTTGGTGATCATCTCCCATTTGCATTGTCACTGCAGGTGTTATGAGTGGAACTTTGGCGGACTGTGTCCTTTATACAAGGAACTCAGGAAGGGATTCCACAGGGCATGCTAAAGAAGAAAGCTATGGAAAATGGGACAATGAGGTGTCATGGCTCCAAGCCATCAGCGTAGACAGTTTTTAGGGAATCACTGGCTTAGTGACTGTGTTACTCCATGTGCTAGTGTTCTCTTTCCCTCCCTTCTGACTAGTCACTGACTTGCTAAATTTTCTTTTCTGAGATTGGTAAGCATTTTAGAAATTCTAGGAGAAAACTGAAAGAGAAAATGAGTGTATCTTGGATGCTAATCTTTTTTTAAAAGACAAGATTTTAAAATAACACACACATTACCTAGTTTTGGTACTTTAAGGAATATTTATTGTAAGATACTGAACTAGGGCAGGAAAACACCTCCACTGCGTCCAGCAGACTGATGTAGCAGGGATGCGGCGATGACTGCAGCTGTTGGCAAAGAACTCTTTCACCCGATGATTGGAAAAGCTGATGGTATGTCTGGGCAGATCAGTACATTTTCCTAAAGTGAAATGAAGCTTGAAAACATTGGTCGAAGTTTGGAGGCCGCAAAGTTTGAAACAGATGCCTTATCAAATTCATTTTCACATCCGCACCATGAATGAAAAATATCCCTGCTGAGGTTTGAATTCAGTGATACCAGATGTGACTGTCCATTCTGCACGATCTAGGAGGGTCAGATGGCAGGCAGGTGGTGTGGGCAGGTGTGCCACTGTCGGTGAGTGGCATTTTAAAAATCTTTGCTGAATAGACAATCAATGTGATAAGCAAAAAGGTTTTTTTTTTCCTTTTTCTTTTTTAATTGAAAAAAGTAGTAATTGAGTAATGAGAACATTTTATAGTATGGAAACAACATTAATTGATCAACTTACTCCCAAAGGTAGCCATTCTCAAGCAGATGGTGTGAATCCTTTTAAGCATTTATTGTGCATGTATAACCATATCCTGAGGTGTGCATACACACACACACACACACACACACACACACACACACACACACACAGGCATGCACATGAGGAAAGCAGCCTGAAATTTGTGTCTTATCTAGCAGTACCATGGTACAAAATTCACTCTAATGGTGCTCTGACATTCTTTCATAGCTGGAGAGTAGGCAATTTAGAATTATCAGCTACACTCTTCATCTTATGTAATGTCAAGTTCAAGGTCTTCACTGTTTTTTGAAAAATACAGAGTGGAGCAGGTTAACTTAGGCTTGCCCACATGGGTGGTTTCGATTACAGCCTTGTCTGAACTCAGGATGGCCTTTTCTTTTGACTCTGCTCTCAGTCGGTACACATGCCACTCGGACTGACCTAATCCAAGCACGAATGAAGAATAGCGCTGCTCTGTGAAAGTGACTTTACACGTTAAATTAAGGTACTACTCTGATGCCTTGTTTTTTAAGTTTGAAAAATAGACTTCAAAGTTTTACATGATCTGGAAAACGATAGTACCTTGAGCATCTGCATTTGTTTTTCCTCCCTCTGGAAGCCACTCTTAAACAGTGAATCGATCTTACACATGAGTGTACACGCACACACACTCAAGGACAAATAGGACAGGAGGAAACCACAGCACAACATGTGAAGCTGAAAATCCATACTAATTAAGCAGATATGGGAGGGCAGAATTCTGGCACGGGGGATGGATAACCCCACTGGGTCCAGCTTACACCACAGAACTTCCTGAAGTTTTGGCGATTGACATCACAGGTGCTACCTCCAGAGAGTGGCCAGGTCAAGCTAAAATCAGGAGCTGAGCCCTGACTGGAGTGGGTGTTGGGTGTTGTCCTGCAAAGCAAAAGGTCATGGGTTCCTTCCCTGGTCAGGGGTCAGGGCACATGCCCGAGTTGTGGGTTTAGTCCCTAGTCAGGGCACATATGAGAGGCAACCAATCAATATTTCTCTCACATCAGTGTTCCCCCCCCCAATAAATAAATAAATAAATAAATAAATAAATAAATAAATAAATAAATAAAATCAGGAGCTGGAAGTATGTTTAAGAAGCAGTGAGGTCCCCAAATCTTGCCAATCCAAGCAAGTTATGCCTGCCCTTCTCTCTCCAGCAAAAAACTGGAAACATTCCCTGGAGAGGTAAGAACGGTCTGTGGACTGGAGAATGCAGGCACAGTAGAAAATATTTACATAATGAATAGGAGCATGGACCCCAGCCACCAGCCTCTCCTCTGCCCTCTTCCTCTCAGCTCCTGGAACACTGGCAGTTAGGCCTAGACCTTCCAGGCAGGAGACCAGAAGATTTAGGGGGGATATCTACCCAGACTAAAATGAAAGAGTTAAAGACTCTCAGACTGAAGACTAAAGTCACAGGTTCTCCCAATGAAGCCCTGAGGGAGGTCGTGTGCTACAATAAAGCCCACAACAGACAAGCCACAGGCACTGGTCTAGAGCTTCTCATCCGCTTTTGGTGCTCTGCTCTTAAATATGAACAGACAACCCAGGATCGCTAGATTTCTAGGAACATTTTAATATGAATGAAAACAATTAAAACAAACAGAAAAGAAAAAACCTTCAAGAAGCATAATATGTACAGTAAGATGAACATTTCAGGTACTTCAGAAAAATTCTCTTATCTTCTCAGAGAGATATGAAATTGTATTCCATTCAGGATGCTATTAAGGGGGGGAAAAGAAAGGAGTGCTGAGAAATAAAAAAGATAATAGAAAACTAAAGGAGTTCATCATCACTGAACTATTATTATATGTAATGTTAAAGGGACTTATTTAAGAAAAAGAAGATCAAAACGATGAACAATAAAACGGCAATAAATACATATCTATCAATAATTGAGTCAAAAAAACAAACTAAGCAAACAGGAAGAACAGAAACAGAATCATGGGTATGGAGAGTGTTTTGATTGTTGCCAGATGGGATGGGTTGTTGGGGAATGGGTGAAGAGGTGAGGAGATTTAAGAAGTACAAAGTACAAAGAGTAAGAGGTAGTTACAGAAAAGCCATGCGGATGTAAAGTACAGCGTAGGAAAAGGAGTGGCTAAAGAACATATATGCATGACCCATGGACATGAACAGTGGTGGGGGGCTGCTTGAAGGTGTCTATGGGGAGGTGTTGGGTGGAGAGGGGCAAAGGGGGAAAAATTAGGACAGCCATAATAGCATAATCAATAAAATATAATTTAAAAAGATAGTAGTGGAAATTAAAACTTCAGAAGGGCTGAAAGATAAAGAAAATATCCCAGAAAACTTCTTCAGTAGAAAAAAAGTTTAAACAAAGGTGGAAAATAGGAGAGATAAGATAAGAATAGAGGATCAGTCCAGAAGGTCTCTTATTGGATAATAGGAGTTCCAGAAACAGAAAGCAAAGGGCATGGCAAGGAAGATGTAATGATCTAATACAAGAAAATACCAAAGAATCCTTACATTCTTTTTCAAACTAGTTTCTAGGTTGAAAGGGCTCAGTATTCAGCACAGAGAAAGAAGGTAGACCCACATAAAGGCACATGGAATTCACAACCTGGGGTCAAAGAGACAATCCTAAAAGCTTGTGTGTGGGGGAGAAGAATCAAGAATCTTGAACCTTTAACCATAGCACTGGAAACTAGAAGACAATAAAGTAGTTCTTAAAAATTCTGAAGAAAAAAAATATTTTCAACTTCAAATTCCACATCAAGACTTGCTATCAAACAAGTGTGAGGGTAGAATAAAGACAGATTTACACATGCAAGCTTTCCAGAACTTGCCCCTCTTTTAGGAAGTTGACAGAGGGTATTTCCACCAAAAATAGGGGGAATATCTAAGAAAAAGGACCAACATAGAAATGAGGTCAGCAGGAGAAAGATAAAAGCCTCTCCAGCGAGATGGTAAAGGGAGGTCCCAGGATGCCAGCTCTGTGGCAGGTACAGGGACCATGAGTCCTGCTTAAAGCAGGTTGCTGGGTTCTGGAAGTACTCCTGTAGAAGTTGAACTTGATGCGTCTCTGTATGTGAATGTGTTGAGAAAAGGCTTAGCCAGAGTTTGGAGTTGAATAGAAAACTAAAAAAAGTAAACCACCAGTTGATAGAAAGTAACCATGTTAAGCATAGTAAGCATGGCTTTTTGGCTGTAAATGCTACTGTTTACCTAAGGTAAACATGAGTACTACACTAAATAAAATTATAGAGCCCTGATTGGTGTAGCTCAGTGGATTGAGCTTAGCCTGCCAAGTGGCATGTTGCCAGTTCAATTCCCAGTCAGGGCGCATGCCTGGGGTGTAGGTCAGGTCCCCAATTGAGGACACGCAAGAGGCAATCATTGTATCTCTCACACATTGATGTTTCTCTCTCAGAATTCTCTCTCCTTTCCCCTTTCTCTAAAAGTAAATAAATTTAAAAAATGTTAACATAACTATATTGGAAGGATTAGGAACAGGGTGTGTGTGGGGTGAGGTCAGGACAGTGAAAGAGAATCATCTTCCATGATAGAAGATTTATAGATAATTCCTAAAAATGAAAAATCTAGACATAACAACATCAGCATCCCTCAGTGCCATAAGACTGGCTGAAAGAATTGAATGTGGCTGTCTCTGAGAAGTGGGGGCAATGGGCGTGTCCAGAATGGATATTTCATCTGGCGGCCAGGGGGAGGGATGTCATGGGACTGTGATAATAAGACATAACTGACTCTTAAAATTATGTTCATGTATAAGTTTGATAAAAATAAAAACTTTAAAAATTAAGTTTTGGAGTTGTTATGCTTAATACAGTATTTTATGAATTCTAAGATGCACAGTTTTCTCACATTTTCACATCACTGAAATTAGGATGCATATTAAAATCTGTGGTGTCTCAGACTTAATGAAATATGGCTCAGGAGTCTGATATTGTACCTTATTTAGGAATGACATGAGTATAATATAATACTTTTTTTCTTAAAGATTGCAGGCCTATGTCTACCTCTTCCTCCCAAAAAATTGATTGGTAATATGGATCGTGAATTCATAGCCGAGAGACAGAAAGGTCTTCAAAACTATCTCAATGTTATCACCACAAATCATATCTTGTCTAATTGTGAGCTGGTCAAGAAGTTTTTAGATCCAAACAACTATTCTGCAAACTACACTGGTAAGCAGAGGGGTCTGTGAGTGGTGGTCACAGGGCTAGTGAGGCTCTGTGCTTTGCGGGAGATGAAATGTGTGGGAGAAACTATTCCATTGGGAAGATGTGTGTATTTGTTATAGGGTATTATTCATTCACTAATTCTTACCTGATTGTAATTTACTATTGGTGCATAAAAGAAAATAATTAGTTCTAACATGTTTGTAAGCCAGCCCAGAAAAATCTGGAAGAGAAGTTATTCTGTCTGTGTACTTACATTCTTGTCTTTAGTAACTTCCTTGACAGAATCGAGAGTAAATAATCCATGATAACCTATACAGTAATCGCAATTGATTTGTATTTGGCTCCTTTTTGTATTTAGAGTTATACAGTGTGCCTGGCTTTTCTCAGAATTACTTTACCACAGCAGAGATTCAGAAGGGTCCTCTCTGTGTTCCCAGTGGTTCACTGAGACCCACTCAGTGCAAAACATAGGGAGGCAGTAGCTGTCTTTCAAACCTTCTGTGGAACAGGGTGGCAGCCAAGGGACCAAGGTGGAAAGGATACCGGTTCCACACGAAGCTGGCATTGATTACCTAAACCTAGTGTCAGCAGAATGGGTGATTAAATATTGAATGCATTCTGGTGTGGCCTTGAAGACACCAATGGAAACCATTGTAGGACTGAACTAATTACTAGAATTCAAATGGTTTGTTAAAGTTAAACTGTGCTTAGATTCTTTCTAAATGGAATTCTGGGTATTATTATTAATAAGCTGATCTCCTCACTAAAAGAATAGATTGTTTACATGCTACTTTTTGGGTCCTCAAAAACATAGCTTTGGGTCCAGGCCAGTGTGGCCCAGGTGGTTGGTTATCATCCTGCAAACCAAAAGGTTGTGGGTTCAGTCCCTGGTCAAGGTGGCATGCCTAGGTTGTGGGTTTGGTTCCAGGTCGGGGTGCATATGAAAGGCAATGGATCGATGTTTCTCTCTCACATCGATGTTTTTCTCTGTCTCTTTCTGCCTCCCTTCCCCTCTCTGTAAAATCAATAAGCATGTTCTCCGGTGAGGGTTAAAAAAAAAAAAAAAACACCTGCTTTTAAAGCAATTGGAGGAAATGTCATTCCTCTTTCAGAGGAGAGGGAAGTAGAGGCTTGCTTGTCAGGCGTCAAACTTTTCTGCATAATCGAGTCCCCTGGGGAGCTGTATAACATCCTGATGCCCAGGCTGCACTCATGTAGTTAAATCAGAATCTCTGCAGGTATGGCTCATGGTTTTCTCTTTCTTTCTTTCTTTCTTTCTTTCTTTCTTTCTTTCTTTCTTTCTTTCTTTCTTTCTTTTGTTTGTTTCTAGTTGATTTTAGAGAGAGAGAGAATGGGAGGGAGGGGTGTGAAAGAGAGGCAGCGGTTTGCTATTCCACTTATTTATGCATTCATTGGTTACTTCTTGTATGTGCCCTAACCAGGGATAGAACCCACAACCTTGGGGTATCGGGCCTATGCTCTGACGAACTAAAGTACTGGGCTCCAGCAGGCTGGTGGTTTCTAAAGCTCCCCAAGAGATTCCAATATGCAGCTGAGTTTGAAAACCACAGTCCTTGGACCTCACTATTCACAGTATGGCCTGCTGACCAGCAGCACTACATTTTTTGGGAGCTTGTCAAAAATGGAGAATTCAGGCTCTATCTCAGACCTACTAATCAGGATCTGATTTTAGCAACGTCCCCAGATGATTTGCACGCTCATTAAAGTTTAAGAAGCCTCACTCTTACAGGGGTGTCCAACCTGCAGCCCGCAGGCCGCATGTGGCTCAAGATGGCTATGAATGTGGCCTAACACAAAATTGTAAATTTAGTTAAAACATTATGAGATTTTTTTTGTGATTACGTGTCACAATGTATTTAATGTGTGGCTCAGAGATGCCAAAAGGTTGGACACCCCTGCAGGGACCTGCTGTCTTCTAATAGAAGTAGGAGTAAGAAAAATGCCTTTCCAGAATGCAGTGGAATGAAGGAAAGTTTATTTCAAATTCACATTAACTACGGGTTACAAGTTGAACACTGCGTTGTTAACAAGGCTTCCGTTGTTTTTGGTTCACCTGGGAGGGAAAGCATCACAGGGCTGGGGCCCCCAGCACAGCTCACATTCTTTCACAGCAGCATCGCTCATTTCATTTCTCTGTGCTGCACCTCAGTTGTTCCCGAAATTGTCAGAGGGTGGGCCGTCTGGATTGACTTACAGTCCTATAACGGAACGGTAGCGAATGTTTTCAGAGAGATGCTGACTTATTTCCCCCTTTGAATGAAATGTCAGGACTTGTCATGGCCCTAGGCTGACTCACCAGCAGTGTCAGGAAAGGGAAGCCTGGGCCCCGTCCTCTGCGTCAGCTTGATTGAGCCATTCCCCAGAAAGCCAGGCAGACTTGCCCAGGCTTTTCGAAACTCTGTGTGGCTCATCATCTTCTGTGCAGGAGTTGTGAGGTGTTCACTTGAATTAGAAAGTCTAAATTAGAGAACCAACTGTTATACAGGGAAAACATGTCTCCCAGGCATGAGGGGTTGGTGTTGGGACATACACACACACACACACACACGTACCCACCCACCACCACCTTATTCATTTTGTTAGCAAGGTACTTCTATTGTGTAAAAGCCTCACTGCTCTGTAGCCATCTTCCCAGCCCAAATCTCACACCCTCAGAGTAAGGGGTTTTAATGTCTACACAGAGGTCAGTTGGCCCAGAAATCAGTAGGTCTGGATCCTAGTTCCAGCTTTGTCAGCAGCAGCATTTGCCCTCTGTGGGCTACAGAGTCCAGGTCTCTAAAACAGGAGCTGAGGGAGGGGGTGGTGGACTGGGGAGTGTTGAAGTTCCCTTTGGTTGTAAAGCCCCACGAATC
This sequence comes from Anoura caudifer, assembly GCA_004027475.1. Taxonomy (NCBI): domain Eukaryota; kingdom Metazoa; phylum Chordata; class Mammalia; order Chiroptera; family Phyllostomidae; genus Anoura; species Anoura caudifer. The sequence continues at coordinate 269,257 of PVKU01000900.1, read as the reverse complement.
CCATGAATAGGTTGATAATAGTGAGCTCCTGGATGAAAGTATCGAAGGAGAGATTGGGGGTGGGGGATGGTGTTCAGAACAAGAGGGGGATGCTTTGGAGAAGGTGGAGGCCCATGTCCAGCTGTTTTCTGTGCAGGCCTCTGCTACGCCACTTCCTGTAGTAGGTTAGGGACCTGGAGCTCAGCTGCAGGGCTGAAAGGGTCAGTGTTTGTTCCCTGCAGTCATCCCTGGGGGTTGGGATCTAGGAGCTCAAAGGCTGCACATAATGGGGGCAGCTGGTATCTTCTGAGCTCAGAAGTTTGAACTCTGTGGGAAGAGCAGAATGGACTTGAAGGCTTTGCTCTACATTTCCGGTCTAGGGCTTGTTTATCTGCATTTATGAGCCTGCATTTCCTTGCCATGTGTCTGTCATTGCTAAAGAAAATGAGGGCAGATGCCTTCCTTTTTATGGTTTTCATGTTCTAACAGGAGAGAGCATCCATACCCACTGAACATCTATTGAACCCTTAGTTCTTGCTGCATGAAATATTTATTGAACACCTACTATGTGCCAGATGCTAGAAATACAGCAACACAGAAGGAATAGTCTCCCCTACCCCTACCCCGGGCACTTCTGCAGGGAGAAGACTGTGGCAGTGTAAAGGTGGGGCAGCACCTTGGGTGGGGGGTGCAATTTACAGGGTTGCAGATTATTTAGATCTGAAGATGGAAGGCTTCCCAGAAGAAGTGCTACATATGTGGAGATCTGAGGGGTGAGTAGAAGTTAGTGAGCCTGAGAGGCAGGGGCAGTGCTCCAGGGGAGAGAGGTATTTCCAGCCAGAGTGTCTGGTCTAGGGGAAGAGAGTAGCCCTGATACAGGACAGTCTGTGAGTGAATCCCAAAGGAGGGACCAATACAGCGCTGAGAGGGCATGGGGGGGACAGAGGGCAGGGGGCGCGGGTCCTGGCTAGGGGAGCAGTAAATTTGGGCTAAGCCCCAAAGGATAGATGGGCAAGATTGGAAAATGCTGAGGGGTGGGGACAGGCCAGTCTTCAGGGACTGAGGGAGGCAAATCTCAGAGTGAAGGGAGAGTGGAGCACAACTGTTGTAGGAGACAAAGCCAGAACTAGGTTGGACATTAGGTTTAGAAGCTTGGTCTTTACTGGGTAAGGAAATGGGACACCAATAAAAGCTTCTAAGCAGAGGAATAGATACTTAGCATTTAAGTGTGTTGCCTGGGGAAGGGGGATTAATATTGGGACTGTAGTAGTCATGTGATTTACTTGACAATAAATCATAGTTTAGTGGAAAGAAAATGTGCTTTCCATAATTCCCTGCCCCCAAGGTATAAAAAGCTCTTTCCCAGTCCTCAATTTACCTTCCATTTTGTTCACGTTCCATTTGCTCCATGCGTTCACAGCTGTTTCCCTGCTTCTGAAACAACGTACAGCACATGGTAGCATATGGTCAATATTGTGGAGTAATGATTTTGTGGGGAGTTATGAGTCACTGTCAGTTTTGAACAAACTGTCCTTTACAGTCTCTTGGAATGAAATCGTACTACATTTAGAAAGTTACTTTTCATGATCCTTCTCAAAGTTGATATGAATGATTTTCACTTAAAAGAATTTCCTTTTACCCCGGCTAGATAGGTCAGGTCAGCTGGTTAGAGTGCCGTCCCTGTACCCCAAGGTTGCAGGTTTGCTCCCAGTCAGGGCCCTACAAGAAGCAACCATTGAATGCATAAATAAGTGGAACAACAAATTGATCTCTCTCTCTCTCTCTCTAAATCAAAACAACAACAAAAAGAATTTCCTTTAAATTTGTTTACATTCAAGTTATTTTGTAAATATTGAAAACATTTTATATCGACATTATTTATGGAGGAGGAATGGAGTTCGCAGTGTTGCAAATGAAAATTTATACGCTTCTGTCACACCCAATCCCTCCAAATGGTTATTCACACTAGAGTAGTTAGAACAAATGTAAATAGAGTCAGTTTTGTATTTGGTTCTCACATCTTTTCTTCTTTGTGGATGGACTGACACTTTACATATGAATCAGTAAACAAACAGCTAGTGGGTTCTCTTCCCCAAATCTCTTAACTTACAATGTGCTGTAAAGTACATCAGAATGGTATTGTGCGCCCAGCTCTCTGCATGATAATTCCAGACTAGGTACTTTTGACATATGGAGAGCATTTCTCCCCAATCCCTTATGTCTCTCCAGCCTGCCTGAAATGTAATCAATGCTGTGCAGTGGTGGAATTCCACAGTGAATCTGCAGGATTTCTATTTGCTTTCAGGAATCAGGGGTGGCTTCGTTTACTCACCACATTGAGAAATAGCAAGTTACAGATGTTGCTTTTTGTAGGAAATGCAAAAGCACAGTTATTTTGATAATTTTTTAATACAATGAACTTTAAAGAACTTCCTCTTCTCATTGTCTTCTTAAAAGGAGAAAACATTGTCATGATAAATGAACACAAAAGGAAGCATGGACCTTTTCCAGTAAACAGGCACAGCGTCACTTCCCGCAGTAGAACCATGTTGTTGCTGTGCATAGATGTTTTTCTAAAACACTGGCTTTTATTTTCAGTATATATTTAAGGCTAATCGCTTCTTTGTTGGTGAAAGCTATAATTCCTCGAGGAATGAAGATGGGATAAATATCACTTGGAGAAACATTGAATGCTGTTCCAAGCTGACCTTAGAAAACATTTTGAGTTTTGTGGTTGGGTTATGGCTTAGTGCATATATTGAATTCTTGGCTTACACCAACTGAATATTTTAGATCTTCCAGTACATGAACATATATACCCACAACATTGGTAATTAATTACTTCTTTCTTTAATAAACTTTTTACTTTGATATAATTATAGATTTACAGAAAAATGACAGTTACAGTACAGAGAGTTTCCATATACCCCTCACCCAATTTCCCCTGATGTTAACATCTTATATAACCATGGAACATTTACCAAAAGTAAGAAATTAACATTGGTACATTACTGTTGACTGCAGATTTTATTTAGATTTCACTAATTTTTCCCTAATGTCCTTTTTCTGTTCCAAGATCCAATCTAGAATCCCACATTGCATTTAGTCTGTGTGTTTGTTTTTGTAATTAAGTTTTTTAAGGTCATAGACTGTAAGAATGTCATTTGTAAGAAAAATATCTTAAGCATATGGTACTTTCCTCATATGCTTGACTAATGAGTTTCTAAAATGTCTTTGCAGAGATTGCCTTGCAGCAGGTCTCCATGTTCTTCCGATCAGAACCAAAGTGGGAGGTGGTAGAACCATTGAAAGACATAGGTGAGAAACTGGCAAGCCCATTCTGTTAAAAAAAGGCAGATCCCCGAACTGGATTCTTTGTCATGCTTCCCTTTATGTATCCTAAGAAAGCTCTTAAATGCAGGTGATTTCTTTTCCTTTTTGCCTTCTTACTGCTTGAGGATGCAGTCCTTAACTTTTAATACTTAGTGTCTTGGTTGAAGTCCCATCTGAGGATTTCAGTGGTAGTAACATACTTTCAACCTGGTTTCATCATTCATTCTTCATCTTTCTGTTCACTAAATCTAAACTGAAGCGCTGTTTTCCTATTATTCCTGTGGCTGGAGTAATTTTTTTGCCTTTTTTTATTTTTAAGTTCAATCTTTACCATGTCAACATTACCAAATGCTTGTTTTACTTGTGCCTATATAGCTATGGAAATATTGCCAAAGTTAATTTTTATCACTCAATGAAACATCAATTGGCATAAAAATTATGTAGCTATAAACATATTTCTGCTTTTATGGCAGGTTGGAGGATAAGGAAGAAATATTTCTTGATGAAGATTAAAAATCAGCCAAAGGAACGGCTCGTGTTAAGCTGGGTAAGCTGGTTTTTTGTTTCAGTCTCATTTCAGGGACTTTAGATGGGTTTATGAGAGCAGAAATTGACAGGAGAATTAAGAAATTATATTGTGCTCCTGAGTGATGTTACAAAGTTCTTCTCAGTCCCACATCAAAAGACAGTCATTTTAAGTCACTTTGCTTGTGCATTTAGTCATTTCAACATGATTATATTTGATCAACTAATAAACATTTGGAAAGAAATAGGAACAGCTTAAAATAGTTCTCTGGAACCTCTTTAGGGTTTGGCAGTATTGCCATTTGTTTTAAAGAAAGTACTTGGGCATTACTTTGTTATCTCTTACTTTGGGAGTTCAGTGCTACACATGGTTAATGGAATTCGGTAAGATTACAGTTAAGTCCTGCTTTTTATATGTTTATATTCTCTCTCTCCAGAAGCACCTTGAGGCAGCAAGGCATAAGTGGTTTTCATCTTCGGTTTACCTTCATATATTTGGACAAATAAAAAAAAGAGAAAGACATAGGAATATTTTAAATTAAATTTATTGAGGTGATATTGGTTAATGAAATCATGTAGGTTTCGGGTGTACAATTATATGTCTTTTTTTTTTTAAATGACTAAAGGCAGCACCTTGATATTTCTGTCCATGTTTTTAGGCTGACCTTGGCCCTGACAAGTATCTGTCAGATAAAGATTTTCAGTGTCTCATCAAACTTCTGCCTTCCTGTTTGGTGAGTACAGTTCCTGCTATGCTTGGTGTTGATGACAGATTCACAATGTTTTCTGTGGACAGAAAGAGCTGGACATACTCAAAAGCATGGAGAGGTATACTGGATTTCAGTTCAGATTGAAGTTGTTCCATAGAACAGCTGTGACTAGTCCCATAGATTGGAGGCCATTTAAATGGCATTTATAATACACAACCCATGAAATGTGGTACTTTAAACATAGACTTCGTATTTTAAGCAAATATCAGAATAGGAACTAGCCACTTGGTTGTTGGTGAAGATGTTTATCAATGGAATTAGAAGATCTGTTCTAGCCTGAGAAAACAGAATGAATAAGGGTTTAGGTAAGCTGCATGAGGGAAAAGCAAAATAACTCTTTTCCTGTCTGAGTTACTATTCCCACGGGCTAACCAAGTGGTCTTTAGGAAAACCCGGCATTATTTATGCTAAAACAGAATTCTAATCTGAGGCCTTTGGTGGAAAGAACCACATCAATATATTTCAAAATAGACACAGAATGTCTTCAGGAAAAGACTGATCTGTCCAGAAAACTGAGTTAGTATTGGTGTTCTTTATCTGTGGTCTACGTGAGGATGTAGGGCCCTGGAGTGAGTCACTCATGGACTCAGCACAGTTACACTGACCTGTCCAGTTGGTTGGCAAGTTTGTTTTTGAAGAAAGCATGCCTTGTCAAACTAGTAAAACCAAGCTTTTAATGAGGTGTATGTAGCCAAGAAAAATGCTGTGGTCTTTGAGTTTGATTAATTGTGTGACACAGACTGTCAGCACTCAACTCTAAATTTCTTTTAATGGGCAGGCTTTTTAAAAAGAAGGTGGTGTGGACAAGTGGTACATATTAATTGCAGAAGAATCAGAAAACAAAGATAAGCAAAAGAAAAAAAAGGAAAAGAAAATTTGCCTGTAGATTCAACTAATCAGAAATAACAATGTTCAGTTGTTACTGTTCTAGACTTGTATATGATTTGAAAATATACATATTGTTTTAAAACCTGATATTTTTTAGTAGTATACTGTGAACATCTTTCTCCCTGCCCCGCATGTTCCTCCATTTACAATACAGACTAGGCAAAGAGCCTGGGATGAGGTGTGTGTGGGGTGGATTTACGCTGCCCCTTCTTTCTGTACAGTCAGCGTAAAAGCACAGCCAGTGGTAAGCGCAGGTGGCCCAGCCCCCCCCCCCACACACACACATCATTCTCCTGACAGGAGCCAGTCCTCATCCCAGGATTCAAAATTAGCTAAACCACAGGCCACGGACTCCATTCTCCAGGGTTATTCCTGCACTTCACCTGACACGCATGGAGAAGGTGTTGATGTCCTTATCTAGCTGGTCCAGAAGGCTTACCAGGAGCCTCTTTTATTGTCAACAACATCATTATTACTGGCTGCATAGAATTATCACTGGCTATGCTTTAGTTAACTAATCTGGATATTTAAATCACTTCCAGTTTTTGTCTCTAAAAAAAAAAAAAAAAAGCTATAGCTCTGGCTGATGTGGCTCAGTTGGAGCATTATGCTGTAAGCCAAAGGATCACAGGTTCGATTCCCAGTCAGGGCACATACCTGGGTTGTGGGTTCAGTTCCCAGTCAAGGCATGTGTAGGAGGTGAACAATTGGTGTTTCTCACATGGATTTTTCTCTTTCTCTCCCTTTCCCTCCTTTCCCCTCTCTCTAAAATCAATGGGCGTGGCTTCAGGTAAGGATTTAAAAAAAGCCATAGTAAACAATTTTCACTAAATGTATTCGTCCTTAATTATTTTCTAGTAAAGAACTAGAATTAATCAGTAAGTAATTATAGGGAGATACCTTGAGACTATATAAACATCCCTTTCTTTATCAAACCCACTGGCTTTAGCATTCACTGAGCTTTTGTAACTCTTTCATTTCTCGTATGTTTATTAGTTGGCATTCTACTGCAAGGAATAGCTTCCTATACTTCCTTCTTTATTTATATCTGTAGAACTCAAGGATTTTTATTTTATTCCTTGGGTTTATTTGGGGGTGACAAAATGTTCGAAAATTAGATTGTGTGATAGTTGTATAACTCTGAATATACTGAAAACCATGGAATTGTACACTTTAAGTGAATCATAATGCTATGTGAGTTATATTTCAGTAAAGTTATTAAAATGTCACCAGCAATCATTTTGATGTGATGGTCAAGAGAAACTTCATGATCGATGACTGTGTTTCACTGGGCACACCCTTTTACCCCTCAACCCACTCAACCCCTGCCCCCTGAATCTTTGCATAGCTCAACACCCTTGTGTTTAAATTTTCATGGTACTTCTTTGAGCTAATGGACATTGTAATACCTGTCCAGAGCCAGATGGTTGATGTAACCAAAATTTCAGGTCATATGAATGCTTTCCTTTCAGTCCTTAATAATTTGTCTTACTCCCCAAACCACTTGGTTGATGTCATTCCCCATCTCAGGAGGATGCTGTGAATCATCACATTGCATACTCCTGGAGAAGGACAGGGAGAGTCATGCTAGGTGCTTTGGGAAAGGGCCACCATCCCCCAAAATGCTACTTTTGCTCATTTTCTGGCTGTCATGCTCCTTGGCTTGGCGCAGTGCAACAGTGTGGAATATTAGGCAAAGCTGTGAATAAAGATACATTTTTCCTGACTTCCGGCCAAGATGGAAGTGTAGGTAGACACGCTGTGCCTCCTCACACAACCAAAATTAAGAACAACAAAGATTTAGAAACAAGAACACAATCAGAACTGATAGAAAAATTGAACTGTACAGAAGTCCAACAACCAATCATCCAGACTGGTAAGAGGGGTGGAATCGCAGCAGGAAAAAGTGGAGGTTGGTGACCCGGGCATGCAGGTAGCAGCAGCTGGCAGATCCCAGGTGTGCAGGTGGTGGCTAACAAACCCCAGGCCCACAGGTGGTGGCTAGCGGACCCTGGGCATGGGGTGGCAACAGGCAGACCCAGTGAGGCCAGGCAAGGCGGCTGGCTGACCAGGTGGTCCCTCATTTGCAAGCAGGTAATCCAGGCAAAGGGGAAGTGGTAGAAGGGACTGGAATCCGAGAGAGAGTGGAGCAAGTGCCATTGTTCCCTCTTGGACCCCACCCCACATATAGCGTTACAACTCAGTGACTAGGCTGCCCCACCCTGGGGAACACATAAGGCTTTGCCCTTTTCTACGTAACAGCCGTGACTACACCAAAAAAAAAACCCTAAAAATGGCTCAAATGGGAGAACAAATCAAAGCCCCAGAGCCAATTCATCTAAGCGACCAAGAAATAGCCAGCCTATCAGATACACAGTTCAAAGCATTGGTGATCAGGATGCTCACAGAATTGGTTGATTTTGGTCGCAAATTAGATGAACAAACGAAGGCCACAATAAGTGAAATGAAAGAAAACGCACAGGGAACCAATGGAGTTGGGAGGAAAACTGGGACTCAAATCAATGGAGTGGACCAGAAGGAAGAAAGAAACAACCAAACAGAAAAGAATGAAGAGACAAGAATTCAAAACAATGAGGAGAGGCTTAGGAACCTCCAGGACATCTTTAAACATCCTAACATCTGAATTATAGGGGTACCAGAAGGGGAAGAAGAAAAGCAACAAGTGGAAAACTTATTTGAACAAATAATAAAGGAGAACTTCCCTAATCTGACAAAGGAAATAGACTTCCAGGAAGTCCAGGAAGCTCAGAGAGTCCCAAAGAAGTTGGACCCAAGGAGGAACACACCAAGGCACATCATAATTACATTAGCCAAGATTAAAATGAAGGAGGGAATTCTAGAAGCAGCAAGGGATAAGGGCAGAGTCACCTACAAAGGAGTTCCCATCAGACTGTCAGCTGATTTCTCAAAAGAGACCTTATAGGCAAGAAGGGGCTGGAAAGAAGTATTCCAAGTCATGAAAGTCAAGGACCTACATCCAAGATTGCTCTACCCAGCAAAGCTTTCATTTAGAATGGAAGGGAAGATAAAGTGCTTCCCAGATAAGGTCAAGTTAAAGGAGTTTATGTCACCAAGCCCTTATTATATGAAATGTTACAGGGACTCATCTAAGAAAAAGAAGATAAAAAGATGAACAGTAAAATGACAGCAAATTCATAGTTATTAACAACCAGACCTAAAACAAAAGCAAACTAAGCAAACAACAAGAACAGGAACAGAACCACAGAAATGGAGATCACATGGAGGGTTAGCAACAGGGGTATAGGAGGAGGAGAGAGGGGGGAAAAGGTACAGAGAATAAGTAGCGTAGAAGGTAGGTAGAAAATAGACGGGGAGGGCAAGAATATGTGGGAAATGTAGAAGCTAAAGAACTTATGACACATGGACATGGACTAAAGAGGGGAATGTGGGTGGGAGGGGGTGTGCAGGGTAGACAGGAATGATGGGGGAGAAATGGGACAACTGTAATAGCATAATCAATAAAATATATATTTTTTAAAGTTACATTTTTTCTGGTCCCTACTTGGCTGTTCTAGGATTCAGATTATTCTTTGCTGATTTACATAGGCAGAATATTAAAATCACTATTCCAGAAACTCAGATTTTCCCTTTCTTCCATCCCAGTTTTGCCTGAACTATGAGAAACATGCATACCAAAATAGATGCCTTCCATGTAAAGCTGACCACATCAGTTACCCACTTCCTTTTGTCAGTATTGTTTATGTTCCTTCTCTCATCTAAAAAACAATGTAGGAGTTGCTCATCTAATAATTTGAAAAGGCTATGTGTTCAGAGAATATGCTCACATTTGTACGCAGCTAAACTACTGAGATGGTACTTGACCCTGCATATCCAGAGTCAAGTTGAATGCAAATAAACATGAATTTCTTTTTTGTTTTGCCAGCACCCTTACATCTATCGAGTTACCTTTGCCACAGCTAATGAATCCTCAGCATTGCTTATTAGGATGTTTAATGAAAAAGGAACTTTGAAGGACCTGATCTACAAGGTACTTTTGGCACAAGTTAACGGTCATAAAGAAATTCACAAGTCCCTTTAAAACTTATTATGGACACTTGATCCCTGAGGTTCCAGAAGCTAGGCCCTGAGGATGTTATTTTAATTTTATTTGGAATTTATTTTGATTTTAGTAATAAAAACTACACAGTGTAGTTAAAAGCATTGCTTTCCCCGTATGAGGGAAGGTTGAACATTTAATGTCCATTGCATTGTGGTTTGTGGTCAGTTTAACAAAGCTACACTAAACTATCTCAAAGTTGGGGAAAATTTTTTTTTAAATAGTGAAAAATTCTAACAGTATATAAGACTTTGGGGTTGGCTGAGGCCAAGACCAGGCACATCTTCACTGGACTAGACATGGGGCAAAACCCGGGTTAGCCTCTTTCTATCAGCTGCGCAGTCTTGCACTTCGAACACCCACTCCCACAGCCTGGTATCCCTCGTCTCCACAGAGTCCTGCCTGTCAGGCAGCCCGTGTGCGGATGTTGACCCTCTGCTTCTCTCTTACGTGCTCTTTGTTCTTTTCCAAAGTCAAAACCAAAAGACCCATTCTTAAAGAAGTACTGCAACCCTAAGAAGATCCAGGGCCTTGAACTTCAGCAAATAAAAACATACGGGCGGCAAATATTAGAGGTAAGAGGTATTTAATTTTTAAGTTGCATTGGAATTTCACCCAGCATTCCAGTATTCTTTTGGGAAAGTTATTAAGCAATATCCCCAATAACTTAAGTCGTCTGATTGTTTATAAACTGATGGCATTGTCATATTTGACCCCAAAAAGTAAATGTTTGAGACTAATACTAATTTAGAAATACAAAATTCCAAAAAGCTTAGCTATTGGACTTTAGTGTCTGATTGTTAAAAACTTAACTATATGGGTACTGACTTTTGTGTTATTTTTGGTCAATCTTTATCTTTGTGACAAAATTCTTGCTTTTATTTTATATATAAATATAGGGCTCCCTTACTGAGTATAATTAGCGTGAAAAGCTTTTACCACATCATTCTCTAGAGCAGTATTCTCCAATCTTCTTGGATTGTGCAACCCTATCAGTGAAAATAATTTCAGGAGAACCTTCCCCCAACGATGTATATATTTAACTATTACATGCATGTCCTACTACTAACATATTTTGTACATTGTAAGGTCAGAATGAGATTAAAGATAAAACAAATAGAGCCCTGACTGCTCTGACCTAGTGGACTGGGCATTGTCCTGTAAACCGAAAGGTCACCAGTTTAATTCCCTGTCAGGGCACATGCCTGGGTTGTGGGCCAGGTCCTCAGTTGGGGGTGTGCAAGAGTCATCTGATCAATGTTTCTCTTACACATCAATGTTTCTCTCCCTCTCTTTCTCTCTCCCTTACTCTCTCACTAAAAATAAATAAAATCTTAAAAAAACAAAACAAAAATAAAAAGAGAAGTTGAAACTTTTTTTTTCTAGTCCTCAATGGAATGTCCTGGCCACCTCTATTACCAGGTGAGCCACTTTTATTAAATGTTTGCTTCTCTTTGTGGGAGCCTGTCATATGTTTCTATTAATAAACAGCCAAATATATTCTAAGGTGATGTTTTCAACTCAGCCCCTATCAAGCACTGATATGATAGCTTTACTCCTCTGTGTTGGAGGATTGGACTTCGCCAGGAAGAGGGCTTGGCCTGTTGGGGTGAGGAAGTGATTAAAGCAGATGCTTTTGGCATAAAGCTATTAACCCCAAACAGATGCAGGCTGCTTCTCTATTCCATGGAAATGAGGGAGCTGGTAGTGCGTCGCATCTCACAGCTGGGAAGCATTTAGCATCACATCTTTTTCTGGAAAAATGGATGGAGGTGGCAATTTTCTTTAGGAAGCTCCCCAGTGAACTGTTTGATTTTGTTTGAAAATACATTGACTAAAAAAAACAAAGTTTAACCTGTGTTATATCTGAGTGAGTTGGGGAAAGTGTAACCTGTACATATTTTTAAATAGGTACTGAAGTTTCTTCATGACAAGGGATTCCCTTATGGGCATCTTCACGCCTCCAATGTGATGCTGGATGGGGACACTTGCCGGCTGCTAGATCTTGAGAATTCCTTATTGGGCCTTCCTTCCTTCTACCGATCTTATTTCTCACAATTCAGGAAAATCAATGTAAGTTGCTGACAGTAATGAAACAGCAGGTTCATCCTGAGTTACAAATTATCCCTGTGGCCAGACCCCTGTAAGAAATATGCATGAAGCAGTGAAAGGTACAGTCGGGGTAGGCCATACCTGTTGGCTATTTTCTCCTACAGGGCATTGCAGAATCTCCAAGAGTCTAAACTGAAATGGTAGATGGGAAAAGGAAAGGCATAGTCACTTACTGGAAGACCATGGAGGGCAGGACCAAGACCTTTGGTCAGACCAATGCCTTGTGAACTTTTACAAAAGGCTTTGGAGTTGCGTTTTCACTACCAATGAGTAGTGTCACCCCAGGCCTTCTTTCTCAGTGGAAGCTGAGGACAGGGGCATTGGGATTCACAAAGCCAAACTGAAAGAGGAATGTGCCACTGCTCTCTCTTCTTTTACAGACGTTGGAAAGTGTGGACGTCCACTGCTTTGGCCACTTACTGTATGAAATGACCTACGGACGACCTCCAGACTCAGTGCCTGTTGACTCTTTCCCTCCTGCCCCATCTATGGCTGTGGGTCAGTATGGGGTTTGGAGGGGTCTTCTGGGCCCTACTCACCCCCTTTCTAGAATCCAGGAAAGACCTAGATGAAGTTGTCATGCTCTACAGCCAGAAATTTTTATCCAATTTAAAAGCTAAGCAGATCTGTGTAGTTTACTTAAATGCACTTCATTGAAGATTCAGATGGCATGTCCACCTGTCAGGCTGTCTGAAGCAGGGGAATTTTTGTAACAGACATTAGAATTTTAAAAGCAGGAGCATTTAAAGAGCAGTATGGCCAGACTGAATCGGATCTAGAAACAGAAGCCAGGATCAGACAATTTGAAGCCAATCTTGAGGACTCTGGCAGGTGTCAGGAGTCAGACCAAGGCAAGGAACAAGGGAGCCATGGGCAGATACCTGGGAGGTAGGAGCCTAGCAGGCCTAGAGCTGGGGAAGACAGGCAGGAAAGCAGACACTGGCAAATTAAATCCAGGAGCTCTTCCAGCAGTACCTGAGGGGCTGAGGAGAGCTGGGGGACTGGCGGGAGGCATCGTGAAGAAGAAGAGATGGAGGGACTCATACAGGCTCATCCCCTCACAGCCAGCTCAGAACTCACTGCTAGAGCACAGAGAGGGGAGGGCAGGGTGGCTCTCGGAACACCGTACCATGAAGGTATGCAGCCCTCCACCAAGCGCTAATTTTGTGTTAAGCGAGTTGGTTCAAGAGAACAGGCCCTGAGACTGCTTTGTGTTGAGTTTGAACGGCTGAAACTGAACAGTGACCTGTGGGTAGGAAAGTCTGGCTGCTTGTGTTTATATTAGCCAAGGTGTTGGATGATGAGGTATCAACAATTGACATTTTGCAAGCTGGTTTTGATTAAAAGCAGGCAAGCAGCAAAATGTCCTTTGAGTTCAAAATTTTTACTTTTGTTTAGTGTTTACTTCTTTTTTTGAGAGCAAACACTTTTATGAATGATATCTCGAATCCTTCCTCCATTTATCTTTGAAGTATACTTAGCTGTCTGTCAGCATGTGGTTTCTAACCCGCTTAGTTTGAGTCCCCGGTAACATCGGTGTTGCCAGCATTCCCCCTTCCCACGTTCACCATCTGTCTGCGCATGAAGTTTTGACACTGTCCTGATCAGCCTACAGACAGTTGTTGCAAAGCGCTGTCAAACTCTTTATCACCAAGTGGATTTGCCAACATGTTCTGTGGAACTAAACTGTGTATCTGTTCATTTCAAGTGGCCGTGTTGGAGTCTACGCTGTCTTGTGAAGCCTGTAAAAATGGCATGCCTACCGTCTCCCGGCTCTTACAGATGCCGTAAGTCAATCATACACCTTGGTTATTATCCTCGTAACTTGCAGAGTCCAAGAGACCACTTTGCTGACAGTCACTTGCAGCATGATATCACAGCCTTTCCTGCGACCTCTCTGCTACCTGAGTCTGATTGCTCTTTGACCCCAGCCTTGTTTTCACGTGTGTCTCTTCCTGTTGACGTGAGCGTTGTGTATGTGTCCATGTGGCGGCCCCCCACTTAAGAGGTACCGAAGGAGGGCCCTCTCAAGCAGCTGTCCTTCGTGACCCTGTTTTGGGCACCGCTGGGCCACAGCTGTGGCTGGTGCACAAGCCACTTGCTTTTGAGGGTCTGCCCTCTGTGAGGTGGGCAGTATGTTTCTGGCCTCCCCTACACTTGTTTGTTCGTTTACTCACTGGGTTACGTTTATCAAACGTCTGACAGGTACTGGCACTGCACTAGAGGCTTACAGCTCAGGAGACATTCACTCATAAACAGGATTAGGAATAGGTAATCAACGTGGTTGAAATAGTGCTTTGGGGCCTTTCCTTCAGGTACATTTTCTGTCCCTTCATGGAAAGGCAGCAGGGTGCTTAAGCAGGGTGTGTCTGAGGTTAGATGGACCTGGGGGTAGATCCAGCTTCACCACTTCTCCTTCTTCTTCTTCTTTTTTTAATCGTTGACACTATTGCAGATATCCCCATTTTTTCCCCTTTGCTCCTCTTCCAGCCCCCACTTCCCAGCTTCACCACTTCTACTTGAGTGACCTTGGGCAAGTTTCCTAACCTCTGGGAGCTGAGTTTTCTGATTTGTAAAATGGGGATAGTAAGGCCTCATTTTAGAGGGGCCTGTTCTCGGGAGGGTTTAAAGAGATGATTCCTAGTACAGTGCCTAGCACTTAGGTGCTTATTAAATATTAGTTATGATTATTATGATTCAGCTTTTATTTTGTGAACATTACATTCCATGTGACACACCCAGTGCTGTGTCTCTACTGGCTTGTTGTAAACAGATCGGGTGTACTGAGGGAACAATAACAGGCGAAACGGGAGGGAACAGCTTGAAGTACATATGGCTAGAGTGCATAGCAGGAAGTTCAGGTTTGGTGTAGAGGGTCTGCTACCGCCGTGAGGAGCTGAGCAGCCCAAGCCTCTGCCCGTGGATGTGACATTCTACTGTGTGACTGACATGGGCGAGTCCCTCGCTAAACCAGCCACCATTAATAACAGTGTGAACATGCGAAAATAGGTCCAGTTAGGGAAACAACACAATTTTCACAGACTTCTAGAACAGAATGCATTTGTAATTAGAGAACAGCCTGTACCCACATTGATTTCCTTGGGTTTATATTTCTGCCCTAAGCCCTCACATTTTCTCCCAATCTTCCAGTTCTAAAGTGAATCCAAATATCATTTTCTTACTTAACTCTTTCTACCCTGTGGGCTTCAGCCTTGAGAAGAGCATTTGGAGAGGGGTAGACCACGTCCAGTGCAGATGTGTGGTCTGGAAGTGAACACACCTGTGGCACTGGAGGGCCGAATTATGCCTCCACCTCCAGAGCTGCCCAGGGAGCTCGGTGGGAGAAGGTCAACCCTGTCGTTCCTCCTTGTCACATAGTTCCTGATTTTTAAAAAGGGGGACTGTTCAAGGAAAGACTCACAGACATTTGGTCACCATCCAAATGGCCATTTAAACTCTCCGTCTAGCCCCGGCCCATGTGACTCAGTTGGTTGGGTATTATTCTATGAACCAAAAGTTCACTGTTTCAATTTCACCACCATTTTGAATCCTGGTCAGGGCACATGCCTGGGTTGCAGGTTCTGTTCCCTGGGGTGTGTTTGAAATGCAACCATTGTTTCTCTCTCCCATCAATGTTTCTCACCCTCTCTTTCTCCCTCCTTTCCCCTCTCTCTAAAATCAAAAGTAACATATTATGAATAAATAAACTCTCCAACCTGTTTTAGCCAAAACAATTCAGAATTCCTCATGCTATTTTCAATAACATAATTTTGAAGAGAGAGTAGATATACTCTAAAAGCTGCTATTTCTTTTTAAGAGAGCATGAGAAACACTACTTTTTGTAGAAGAAAATCACTTTCTCATTAGATTCTAATCAAAACAATTCCTTTCTACCACATGTTTTTATTTTATTGAGCTCCAGAATAAATTTTATCCTCCTCTGGGACCAAGAAAAAAAAAAAGGAAAACTAGTTATTCTGTTCAAAAATATCTACTGTATATATAATTTACAACAAATGGAAATAATAATATAATAAGTAACAGTTTGCAAAAATAATTTTTAAGTGTAAATTAATTTACCACATAGCATGAAAGAACTTTTGCCTTTCAGTGGGGAAACAACTCCCAGTCCACAACTGACCCAGTGCTCCTGGTAACTGGAGTGGGGGGTCTTCCCAAGGTCACAGTGGATGGCCCGGAAACTTTCTTGAGTAGGTCGATAAACAAGAAATGGTGGGTTGGGTCAGCCCTGGGGATGCAGGAGCTTCCTGGGCTCAAGATATTTCGTTCTGCTTTGATCATCCTCTGAGAGTGAACCTGTTTTAAGAAAGACTTTTTTTTTTTGCTCTTTTCCTTCTCTTTACAGATTATTCAGTGATGTTTCACTAACCACTTCTGAAAAGCCACAGTTTAAGGTAAAGTTAATCATATCATTTTTTGGTTTGTGACATAAATAAGTTGACTTTGAAAGTTAATGCTTTTTTTTTTAATTAAAAAAGAGAAGATCCAGTACTTATAATAAGAAAAGTTTTAAAACAATCTAAATGTCCTATAATTAGGGAATAGTTTAATAATTCATAGTACATCTGGTTGATAAAATGTTTTTATCTAATACAAGTAAAATTTATTAAGACATTGCAGTCATGTGGAAAATGATTATCATTTGGGCTAATGGATAGAAAAAGCAGGATATAAATACAGTGCGTACAAAAATACCTGTGTCTAGCAGAAGGATTAGAAGAAAGTGTCCTGGGAAGTAGCAGCATTGTGTGGTACGGAAAGAGCAGGGGCTTTGAAACCCCCAAACACCAGGCTGATATCTTACTTTGCTTTTTTAATACCAGCTGTTTACTTAAGTAGGGTTTCTCAGCCACGGCATTTAACATTTCGGCCAGAGAGTCCTTTGTTTTGTGGGGCTGTCCTGTGTATTGTAGGATGTTAAGCAGCATCCCTGGCGTGTACCCACTGGATGTGAATAGTGGTGCCCCTACGCCCCACACATTGTGACTATCAAAAATGCCTCCGACAGTGCCAGATGTCCCCTAGAAAGGGCAGGGAACAAAATCACCCCGATGTGAGAGCCCCCAGTCTGTGGGCAAGTACCCAATCTTTGGGTCCATGTACTCAGTGTGTGGCGCTGATGAGCAACACCCGTCTACTGTCACGGTCATTGGACAACGGAGATAATCTATGTGAATACCTCATCTGGGGCCTGGCTCTCCTCAGTGCTCACTGTTAGTGTTGTTTTAGGTGGTAGAATGAAGGGTAATTCTCTTTCTCCTCTTTATATTCCCAAAGAACATGTAATGCTCTTATGATGATATTAAGTTTAGAAAAAAATGGGAACAAAACAACTTGAGGTCAGAAGATTATTTAGGTGACAGATGCTTTCCTCTGTCCTTTTCACCCATTAGAGGAGTTCTGCCAATAATAGCTTATTTGGATCTGAAATAAGAAATAAAAACATTTAAATCCATCTCTTTACTGAATCTCCTCAGAAAATACATTCAGCCTTGTAAATAACTGTGCTCTCTCTAAACCCTGATTGTCCAGCCCAAGGATTATTGTCAGACCTTACTGTTCCCCTGAGCCAAGAGAGTCTGTGCGGCCAAGACAATGTGATTTTAGAAGCCAGCACTAATTCCTTGTATATGCATCGTCTTTCTGGAAAGATGCATGAGAAAATGGTGACACTGGATGTGTCCACAAAGGGGAGCTAGGTGGGAGACTTTTTACTGTGTATGTACCCTTTTAACCTTTAGACTTGGACTATATTACATACTCAAAACTTAAGTTTGTATTTTTAAAAGAATACTAGAGATCAAAAGTTCCACATGATCTGGGTGTCTTTTTTCCAGGCCTAAGCTTTCATCATCATTTAAAAAATTAATAAATCAGGAAATGAAAGCTCAGAAGCATACCAGGGTATTAAGAGTATCTTTCAGCAGGAAAAAAAGCTTAATCTTGTGAAATTCAGAAAGTAAGTCTTCGACAGAGAAAAATCCCTCTGGAGTTACAAAATATTATAATTAATTGAATTTGTGTGTGTTCCAGTAAGCTTTATATATTTTTAATTTTTTTTCTTATTTTTGGTGGTGGTGGTAGTGGGGGTATATTTTTAAATTTTTAATCTTGATAAAAAAACAGTGTAAAATTTATTCTCTTAACCATTTTTTCTCTTAACTGTTTTTAAGTGTACAGTTCAGTAGTGTTGAGTATATTCACATTGTTGTATTAAACAAGATCTCTAGAGCTTTTTCATCTTGCAAACTGAACCTCCTGACCAGTTGACTGGCCACTGCCCATTTCTCAACCCCCAGCCTTGGCAAACACAGTTCCACTGTCTGCTTCTGTGATTTTGACAACTCTAGGTATCTTATAAGGTTGAATCATACAGTATTCGCCCTTTTGTAACTGGCTTATTTCACTCAGCATAAATGTCCTTAAGTTTTATCCATGTTACAGCATGTGACAGGATTTCCTCTTTTCAAGGCTAAGGGATATTCCCTTGTGTGTATATGCTACATTTTGTTAATCCATTTATTGGTTGATGGACTTCTCACTTCTTGGCTATTGTGAGTAATGCTGCAGTGAATACAGGGTGTGTTTCGATCCTGCTTTCAGTCCTTTTGGATATGTACCTCGAAGTTGCTGGATCATATGCTAATTCAATTTTTAGAGGAACTTGCATACTATTTTCCATAGTAGCTGTATCATTTTATATTTCAACCATTAATGTACCAATCCAGTTTTTCTGCATTCTCATCAACACTTGTTATTTTCTGTTTTTTCATTAGTGACCATTTTAATGTGTATGAGGTGATAATTTCATTGTGGTTTCGACTTGCATTTCTCTAATGATTAGAGATGTTGATCATCTTTTCATATGCCTGTTGGCTATGTGTATGTCCTCTTTGGAGATATATCCATTCAGGTCCTTTGCCCGTTTTTTTTCTTTGATTTTCTGGTTTGTTTGTTTTTTTCCCAGCTTTATTGTGGTATAATCCATTTTTTGGTGACAAGTCCATTTAAAAAATTTGGTTATTTATGTTTTTGTTGTTAAGTCTTAGGAGTTCTTTATATATTCTGGATATTAACCTCTTATCAGATACATGATTTCCAATCATTTTCTCCCATTCCATAGGTTGCCTTTTCACTCTGTTCATTGCTTCCTTTGATGTGCAGAAGTTTTAAGTGGGTGATATGGTCCCATTTGTCTACTCTAGGGGGCCCAGAGTAGCTTTTGTTGCTGTGCTTTCGGTGTCCAATCTAAGAAATCACTGCCGAATCCAATATTATAAAGCTTTTTCCTTATGCTTTCTTCTAGTTTTATAGTTTTAGGTCTTAGGTTTAGGTCTTCAATCCAGCTTTGAGTTTATTTTGTGTAAGATTCATTCTTTCCCATGTAAATATATAATTTTCCCAGCATCGTTATTGAAGAACTATCCTCCCCCTGTTGTGTGCTTTTGGCACCCTTGTCAAAGGTCATTTGAACATATATATAGGGCTTGTTTCTAAGCTCTCTATTCTATTCCATTGGTCTATATGTCTTTTTTAGAAAAATTTATTTATTTATTTTTAGAGAGAGGGGAAGGGACAGAGAAAAAGAGGGAGAGAATCATTGATGTGAGAGAAACATCCATTGGTTGGCTCTCATATGTCCCCAGTCCAGGAACCAAACCTGTAACCCAGGCATGTGCCCTGACTGGGAATCAAACCAGTGACATTTTACTTTGCAGGATGATGCCCAACCAACTGATCCACACCGGTCAGGGCCCTATATGTCTTTCTTTATGTCAGTATCACACTGTTTTGATTACTTTAGCTTTGTAATATGTTGTGAAATCAGGAAGTATGAGGCCTTAAATTTTTATCTTTTTTCAAGATTGTTTTGGTAATTTGTAGTCCCTTGAGAATTAGTTGAAATACTTGAAACATACATCATATCTATTTTTGTATTTATTTTACATATTTATTGATAAGAAATGCTAATGAGCTTCATGTAGTGGGGATACCAAAAGTGACCAGCACAGGATTCAAGTGGACAGCTTGTAACCGATTTCATTCCAGGTGCCCTCCTTCTTGATAACCAATTGCTCCTTCATTAAAACCAGATTTGGGATCTGAGAGAAGCTTCAGCCATTTTCCTCAATAGATTATGTACTTTCTCCTTTTTCAGATCCCCACAAAGTTAAAAGAAGCATTGAGAATTGCCAAAGAATGTATAGAAAAGAGACTAATTGAAGAACAGAAACAGGTAAATTGCCTGTAGTTCCTCATTGCCCTTTGATCTTTTAGTGTTGCTGTCCTCTGCCTAGAATTCATGGTGATTTACTTTTAACTGATTGTTCATTCCACAAACATTTTTTGCATACTTGTTCTGAACCAGGCTCTAGGCTCAATGCCATGAGGCTGCTGAATCCTTCCCTGTCCTTCCCTTAATAAGGAGCTCAGCCTGTTGGGGAAAAAACCAGGTCTATAAAGGGTGGTGATCCCTTATGATTGTGAGAGGTTGGGTCATGGTGGGCGCACATGGTTCATGCTCCAAAGGTGCTGGGGACCACGCTTACCTTCGATAGGAGAAAGAGGCAGGAAGGAACTGGGGGAGGCAGGAAGGAACTGGGGGAGGCAAGAAAGGTCTTCACCCTTGGGCATACTCTTCTCCCAGACATTCAAACCTTGACCTTGAAGACACACAGGCTGAGCAGGGAAATATTTTACATCCAACAATTTGATTTGGCAAAACATGTTAGATTTTCATTAGTGTAGGATGTGCTCACATTTGTGATGAATTGTGTTCTCTTACAGATTCACCAGCATCGAAGACTGAGAAGAGCTCAGTCTCACCATGGATCTGAAGAAGAAAGAAAAAAGAGAAAGATTTTAGCTCGGAAGGTAAGACTGCTGTCTGTCTGAATTCTCTGTGTGTGTAAAAAAGTTCTAGATTCCATGTGGAGAGTTCTTGGTTAATGGTGCAGTTTTGTTGATGACAGATTTTGTGCTATCTTTCCTTGAAAGCCAAAACTATTTGCAGATGACTGGTTTAAAAGGGAGCTACATAATACCAGGAAACAAATGGACCATATAGTTTCCTGGCTTGCTGGGCTGATTATGGCCTGATGTAACTGGGGGAGTGATTGGCCTGGGATAATAGTTGGCATGGTTGGTTTTGTTTTTCCCTTTGGTTTTGGCTTGTGACTTCTTCACTGTGTTAAGTTATGAGGCCAGATATAACCTTGTGTGTGGATAGTTTAACTGCATGCCTAGAAAATATTTTTATTCTAACTTTCAGCATCAGTGTATTTACTCCTTCCTTTTCCCCCTCTCTCTTTTTATTTTTAAAGAAGTCAAAACGATCTGCTATTGAAAATAATGAAGAACATCCAGCAAAATATAGCAACTCCAATAATTCAGGTAACTGGTTATAGACTGTAGTGGAGTAACGGGTCCCAGCATCCAAAGGCCAGGACCAGGAGGCTGTAGTTGGTCAAGAGGTCTTGGATTCTGGTAGCCAGAGTGTGGAGTGTGGTAACCAATGTGAAAACAAAAGAATTCTGCCCCTAATGAAGGATTATGACAGCATTCATGGCTCACAGGACACAAGAGCTGGAAGGGACCTTAAAGGTTATTGGGTGAGCCAGCCTCTTCACTAATGGCAGACTTGATCAACCAAAGATGAGCATTATCTATGCAACAAAAAGCAACCCAACTTAAAATTCAAGGCATCCTGTTTTTCAGTGGAGCCTGCATGAACAGAAGTGACCTTAAATCCTGTCCTCTGCTCCAGTCACCACGTGGTAGGAGAATGTGCCCTTCCATATAAAGGAAAGGACTCAATCCTTTACATGGAATGACAGAAAGCATCATTTCAGAAGGGCCACGATGGCACAGAGAGCACTGTCCCAAGTTGGCAGTTGTCGCTGCCATTCCTGGCTGTCCCTCACCCAGCTGGCTTTGGGCCTTAATGTTCCCATCTTTGGAAATTAGGGCCAGATTGAATGACCTCTTGAGACCTTCTAGTTCTTACTCTGTATGAGTCTGTGAAGGAGAGTTCCACGTGGAAGAAGGGAGGGTTCATTCTAACCCAGGCAGCTTTGGCTTAACCCTGGAAAGCAAGGGATAGGGAGGGGTTTTTTTTAGGTTCAGGAATAGCTGCATATACCTTTAAGCAGGAAAAGGACCTTGCAGAGAGGAAGAAGCTGAAGATGCAAAAGAGAGAGTGATGGAGTGAGGGGCCCAGAGAGAAGGCCAAGGGCAAGTCAGGGAGGAGGACCTCTGCTGGGGGCAGGAGGAGAAACAGGGAGTAGCACACAAGGCGGACTAGCCAAAGAATGCAGAAGATTTGGGCAGAGCTGGGAGCTGGAAGGGTTGGGAGAAGATTGTAGACTCCACAAAGCCTGTGAGAGTCATGTTGACACGGCTGCCTGCAGAGTCTAGGCCAGAGAAGGGCTCAGGGGGAGCTAGAAGGGAAGAGAAGGAGGGGAGGCCAGGCCCTGGAGGTCCCAGGGTGGACCCACGCAGGCTCCATGGACATGGAGGCTGAGAGAGGAGAGGTGGAGGATGCTGGAGGCCTCTTTTCTCTGTGGTCGATGGGATAGACAGGGGCTAATCATTGTCGTCATTAGGCTGAGACTCAATGTCTCCAACCAGCATGTCTGACTAGCAGTCATTCTGTCCAGCAGCTAATTCTTTATAAAGCAGAGAAGCCCGCCTCTGTGTTTTCCACTTTCCTGAGGCAACAGCCTGCCTGCAAGGCTCTGTGCCAGATGCAGCCAGATGGCACCCACGAGGGGTGTCCTCGTGGAGTTTAGGAAAACAAAGTGGCGGTTGATCATCTCCAGATTCCACTGGAATCACAAGTTTAGTCTTCTCCCCCTTAAAATCTATGTTAGCACTGCTAAGCAGTATAAAAACAGGATGGAGTTGAGCTTTACCTCCGTTACCAGTAAAATGCCTCATATCGGGAGGTGAGAGGATATTGCAAACAGTGGAAAGGTTTTCATTCAACTGGAGGGTGGGGTGGTTGAATTAGGCATTTCTCCTCATGCTGTGTCCATGTCCACATGTTATGTGGGCAGTGGGTGAAGAGATGGTTGGAGGTTTCTCCAGAACAGACAGTGGTTGCTCAGGGGCATGATCGCAGCTATCCCTGGGGCTGTGGTTAACCCCTCAATAGGACCTCTGTGTGGGGCAGGGAGCTTATGTAGGATTTTCTGCCTACCCATTGGGCTACTTCTGTGTTAGGCCAGCAGGATATATTCTGGGGATTTCTGAGCACTAGGGAGATGCTGAGAACTTGAAAATATTTGAAATATAACAAGGTGACTAGGTCCAGAAAATACATGTCAGCATATGGGAATATGTACATTCTTGTAATGTAAATAAGGGCATATATTGAATTTTAGGTAAGAAAAGGCCTAGGATATCCACAAACTGAATAGGCTGGCCCTATCTTATTGAATGTACCTGCTGATAAAATGGAACTTCTACATAGAGCATTGCTAGGTAGATCGTGTAGGGAACTCTCACTTCCTTTGGACTGCTCGGCTCTTATCTGTCCCCGGTACGGCTGTGACACTGTCATTTGTCATTCATCACCCAGGGACAGTGGTTGCGTCAGGAAGAGAAACTGTAGCCAATTGCATAAGCCATGGATTTCTCAAAGTTGGTATCAGATAAGCTGTAGGGAGCAGCCAAACCCTAACCCCTTACCCTGTCCTGGAGTGGAAATCTGTGGTCATCGGTCCAATCCCTAAATTCTTTGTTCCTCCTCAACTTTTACCACAAGGCCCACATACCAAGCCAGTGGTGGGGCCCAGCTTGGGACAAATCCAGATATCTTCCTTTGGTCCCCATGAGCGTTTCTGTGTTTTCTCTTAGCAGGATCTGGGGCCAGCTCACCTCTCACATCCCCGTCATCGCCGACTCCACCCTCTACAGCGGGTGAGTGATGGAGGCAAGTAGCCTGCCTCCTCCCACTCTCTAGCAACAGGAGGAGGAGCAGGGCCTTCTCTTCTCACCTTGGCTTAAGATTTACAAACTCAGGTTTCACAGGAATGGAATCATTGGTTTCAGGGTCACTAACTACCCTCTACCCCTGGCTTGTTCTCTCTGCCAAAGAGCCTCATGCAGGGCTCCTCAGATCATAGCTTGTCTGGGTACATGCTCTGGTGAACACAACAATCGCACTGCTGCCCAGGGCCTGTCCTGCTGGAGCTCTCTCCTCAGGGAACCCAGTTGTCACGTTGGTTTTGTCACAGAGCAAAACTGGTGAGATGCTTACATGTGGGAGTTTCTAATTTCCCGGTAGCTCTTTGTGTTCTGTTCTGCTCTGCAATGCCTTTAATCATCTGAATATTCTTCTGTGACTAGCCTTTTTTTTGCCTTTGTGAATTAAATCAGATACTATGAGTTCTGTTTGAAAAATGTAGAAAAAATTTATCTCAGGGAATACTTATAAAATAATCTCTGATTCTGTGGTGTGACCTCATAATTCTATCTTTCCTCCTTTTGTTTTGAACTAATATCTCCTACCATTTTGTAAGTCCCATAAAAACACTGGAGTACCAGTATCTCTTGTGCTCTTAAATGAACCAGATGTTCTTCCACTCGGAGCTTGTCACTGTGCTTGGAAGTTGTTGCAGCTGTCTGAAGGAGAGTCACTGGCTGGGGCTGATGTATGAGTGGACAGTATCACAAGCATTAAGGGTTAAGATGGCGCCCAGGAACCATCAAGTACATCGTTGCCCAACATCTCTCAAATGCTTCTAACTGACCTTCCTAGAAAAAAGAAAATGACACACACAAAAAAAACGACAAGCAAATGTAAAGGAGAATAGTTTGAACCACTTATTTCTGGCTGCTGGGCGTCTCCTTGCTAGCAGAGGGTGGCTCCTGGTGGCGTGCTGCAGAGCCAGCACCTGTTTTGAGTAGCAGAGTACCTGGCTCACGGGCATGATGTTCTTTTCCCTGTCTGACTTTGTCAGCAGATTTTTACAAGAAAGCCCCCAAATATTGATCAAGACAGAAAATGGACTTCTTTGTCTTTTGTAGAAGTCACCTGTATGAGCTGATCAGAAATTTCTGGAGATCTACTGCCCAGGTCATGTTTACCAATTTTCTAGTAAACAGGTTATTAATTTCTCACCACTTAGATGTGTTAAGGAAATTAGAGAGAATTAATAGTGAGACTTCATAAACCCCCTTTAACAAGTGAGGTGTCTGTCTAGTAGTATAGAGCACTCATCGCATGCACTGTATGTGGTCCTGGGAAGTTAATGCCAGTTCTTATTTTGAAATGCCTTGAGGAATTCACAATCTATTTGGATTTTTGTTGTTGTTGTTAATCTTCTAATTACCTGTGATGTGAATGGGAGCTATCTCATAAATAGCAGGTTTGCGTTAGATGAGGTAACTTTTAGAATGAGAGGAGAAGGAAAAGAGGAATCTTGTAACTAGAGTCCTGTTGGGAAGACCTCCTGGAGTGGGGGCAGTGGGAGGCATGACTGTGAACACGATCCTCTTAAAGGAGAGTTATAAGAATTCAGAGGGAAAACATATGTGAGGCCTCAAGCACAAAACCTGGCAGAGATGAGACGTTCCCAGCAAATATTGGCTCCTTCTTTCCTTTATCTCCTTTAATGTTTTCTTGATGAAGTTATCAACTCAGCCCCCAAAGAATCTACTCTGACCTCTGCTGGACATTTATTGTAATGCATGTCATAAAAATGAGTAGTGCTTGCCTGTCACCTTACCATTTGAGGCCCTATATGGAGCACCACAGTGAATTTATTCATTCAGTTACCCAAGATGCATTTATTGAGAGCCTGCAGTGTGCCAGGCACTGTACTTGGCCCTGTGTTACAGACATGAGCAGACAGACAAGGCCTCTGCTAGCATGGAGTCACATTTCTAGAGCCCATTGGAAGCACCAAAATGATAGACACAATTCAAGCACATGCTTTTTTCAGGGTCTAGCCAGAGGAAATTTTTTGCCCAGTAGTTAAATAGAGTCCACCTGAAAAACTACTGCACCAATAAGTAACATCTAGAGCTTCTGTTCTGTGCAAGGCATCAGGTGGTCTCCCTCTTGCTACTACTGTACCATGGGAGGTATTCGGTGCATCTTGTGGGTGGATTTGCTTGCTGCCTTCAAGGCCTCAGAGCAGACTCAGCCCAGGGGTGGCAACTTCTGGCCTATCAGCCCTTGCTTAGATGGGTCATTCCTCCCAGGACTGGAGGCAGGGCTTCTCATTGGGCTCATCTTTCTTGCTGCCTTTGCGCACTTCTCCTCTTGCTGTTGGAATCACATTTACTCCAATTATGTCTTAACTTCTAGGCCACCTTTATGGCCTGTCTGGGAACTAAATCAAAGAGAGTGTCTTTCAGCTTTATGATGAAATGTAATTTTCAAAAGAAATGAAGAAAAATTCTTCATTTTCAAGGTCTAGTATTAAAAAAGAATTCCTGCTAAAGGTGACATCCCAAACACATCTCAATCTGGGTGCTCTTGGGCCCGGGAACCTGAACTTGAGAACCACCACTTGCTAGTTCTGGGGCCTTGGACAAGACACTAACCCTCCTTGTGTTTCAGGATTCCTACTTGTAAATGAGGATAATAATAGTGCTTGCCTAATCAGGTTATTAAGAGGATCCAGTGAGTATGAGGTTAGAACAATGCATGCCCACAGTAAGCCCTCGCACATTGAGTTACCGGGAGACCTTGAATGAGTTACATTATCCATGTCTGTCCATGTCTGGGTCTTACTAACCTCCTCTGCAAAAGGGGAGAGGGTGGGAGTTACAGGAGGCTGTCTCACAGTTCCTTCTAATCAAACATACTCTGCCTTTGGCAGTCTGCTCAGCAATAGATTGACATGGGCAGGTTCATTTCCATAGCATTGCCTTTCTTCCTGAAAGAATCAATTTTAAGCACATTCATGGTAGTTGACGGTGGTCTTAAGCTCAGTTTCTTTTAGGATGGGGTGGATGCGGCAGATGTTTGTAAGAGAAGTGGTCTTACTCTCGTGAGCCCTTCCCAGCATTTGTATAAGTCCTGGGGCCTCTCTTATTTTACTGCACCTCCCTGCCCTGGGACCTCTTCTTGAGGTCCTTACCAATTTGAAGGGAGAAATCTCATTTCCCTAAGTCTGCTGACATTTCCATCAGGTAGGGTGGGATTCTCTTAAACTCTTTTTCAGTGAGGACATTCCTAGCATTTTGTTTTCTGCTAAAGGTTATGTTTCCTGCCTCTGGAAGATCACTCTTTCAAGAACTTTAAAATTCTTTATACTAACTTTTTCATGGTAAATGTCACCAACTAGTGTTTACACTCTGAATTCATAGAGGTGAGTAGTTTAGAAGCTCTCAGTTTATACACTAATATTCCCTCCCACCCTTCCTTTGGGAGAAGGCAGCCCTTGCTATTGTGTTTTGTGTTTTTTTTAACAGGTTTTGCAAAAAGAGTGTTTAGGGAAAGCTAAATAAGCAGGAGGTCTTAGATTCTTGTTTTTAATAATCATATTTAACACATTTTGAACACTTATTTTGAGCACTAAGTGACATATTATCATTGTTTCATTTGATCCTCATGAATATCTCCCTATCCGAGGAGGATGGATTCTACCAGAGCTTCACTTTACAGACAAAGAAACTGAGACTCTAGTGGGGCTAAGGGACTTTGGCCAAGGTCACACAAGTGGGGGATGCTAGAGCCAGGATTAAACCAGACCTGTCTTTGCTCATTTTCTCCACCACTGCTTCTTCAGTGCCAGCTCTCTCAGGTGCACTGCACAGCCTGTGCTGGTAAACGCTGTGTTTGCTTGTCAGGAAAAGAACCCTAAAAGCAGAGTCAGAAACCTCAGGCCTGGTTTGTAGCTCCCCCACTTTCCAGCTGTGACCTTGGACAAGTAGTTTCTTTAAAGCTATCTTATAAAAGATCCTGGTCTTCATTGGGTAGATAATGCACAGGACAGGACTTTATAAGATTAAAGTACTGTCAAGTATAAGCTAATAATACCCTGCAAGAGAATTCCAGCCTTCTTGCTTTCAGTTTATAATTTTAAGCAATAATTTTGAAGAGAGAGCTGACATTTTGTAGACAACCCAGTCTGTAAGAATGACTGGAGAGGGAAGTTTCATAGCTGGACAGGAATTGGAGGTGGGAGAACAGAGACTTATGGGCGCAGAGTGACTGAAAATGTGAGTAACAGGGTGGAGGTTTAAGAATAAAAAACATGCAAAATAATAGATGACATTATTTAGAATGTTAGATTTTCCCAGAATTTGTGTGCCAAATCAAAGTCTGAAACCCACTTTAGGCCCACTTTAGGCTCAAAACCTATGTCTCCAGACATAAGAATTTTTATCAAAACCCAAACAGACACAAAGCAGTCACCATCCTTGGGATGAACGGGTAGGCGTGCCCTGTATTGCCTCTCTGAAAGTGAGCTCTTTCTGCCCTCCTGCCCTCTCACGGCCTTTCCCACCCGCTTCCAAGCCCAAATATGTGGGCTACTTCCCTAAGCCCTCAGCTGGTGTGGGTGGGGAGTGGGGCTGGGCAGTGTCCCCAGCATCCTCCCAACTGCACTGTGTGACCTGCCCCACATGGGCCTAACTTCCTCTGGGCAGTGGGCGGACTGGTTCAGTAGGGACTCACTTTCACTGTCAGGGAAAATGTTATACTTCACATTGTACCTGGAATTTCTAGATGGGAAAAATGTTTGCCTTTGTTTTTTTTTTATGGTTTTATAGCCTTAAGTAAGGTGATGCCATTCACTGCCCAGTCAGCGCTGGCCCCAGCAGCCTCCAGGGGAGGGGCCTGCACGCGCTCCCGTGCAGGAGCTCCGCCGTAGACCTGCCTGTGCGCTTGCTCCTCCTAACTTTGAAAAGACATGCCGCTGTTTTAGACTACAGAAGAGTGGCTGGGAAAAAAGTGATGAGTTCTAATTTTTCTCCTCTCTTGAGGAACTCCTATTTAGTAGTAGAACTAAGAATATTCCTGTAACCATTCTACTTTTCAGGGGAGGTAAAACCTTCATGGGTCTTCAAAGTGGATGTTGCGCTTGTAAATAAGTAAAAATGACACCTAACTGGCTCAGGAAAAGAAAAACAAATGAGGAAGAAAGTGACTTGGTACCACATTAGTGTTTAGTGTGTGTGCCATGTTCTAAAAGTGTCACAATTGTGTTTACAAACCAGTGCATTTCGTGCTTAAGTATCTCCCAGTTTGGCTGCAAGAATAATCAGCATGCGGTTCAGACTAATATTTGACTGTCTCTTACTATTTGATTAAATGACACTAAAATTTGAATAATGACTTGTTTCCCCTCTCTCTCTCTCTCTCTCTCTCTTTCTCTCTGCTGTTTTCAGTAGAGCATGCACCATTTTGAACGTGAATTTTCGGTAAAGTAAGCTATACTGATTTCTCTCACTTTAAAGATGCTCTGTTTCTGAATGTGAAATGGGACCTAGCTCATCTACTCACTGAAGTGAACAACAAATGGGAAAGCAGATTTGACACGATTTTATTATCTGAACTTTTAAATGAAATACAGCATCTTTAAAAAGCGCCCAAGTGATTTCATTTACATTCATTTCATTTTCATCATGACCTTCAAATCTTCATTTTCACTCTGATTTTAGTTTTGAAATACAACTCTAAAACCTAAGAATCAACTCTATGGAATTTTGGTATATTTTAAATTTGGAAACTAATCTTTCAGAGTCCTGTTGCTGCAGAAATGTTGGTTCTTCAACTCACTGGCTTTTCTTACTGATGACAGGGAAAAACGGTTCTTCTTTAAGCATCCTTAGTAATTCTTGAATTGGGACATGAGTGCAGCCACCTCATCTGTCTGAGGCAAAAGATGAAGGCAGTGCTTGCCGTTGGTGTGGTGGCCCTGTAGCCTCCCCACCTCTCTGTGTGGACCACAAAGGAACTCAGATCTACAGACGCCTGTAGATTGCTAAGTTGGCTCAGGAGAGGGGACCCTGAGATGTCCTTTCCACAAGGCTGACGAGGATGTTTCTGGCAAGGCATTGCTCCCTGGATCTAACCTGTGTGCTTGCTGCAGCAGTTGGTGGCCTGTTCCAGGGCCTCGGCTAGACCAGGTTTCCATTTGGTTTGGTGGATGGGATTTTGGGAAGGGTAGCATAATTGGCTCTTGGGGTTTTTGACTAAGAGAAAGTGAGATTAGAGACATTAGGACTGACCAGGTTATAATTGCAGGCAAGCTGTTTTGGAGCATCCTTCATCCTGAGTTGTTGCAGAACACTATTTTTCAGAGCTATGTGAATCTGGTTAGTAATCACTCTGACATGGAAGCTGTCCAGTCTTGTCTGCGGCCTGGGGATAATGGCGAGCAGAAGCCTCTTGATGGGGAGGAACAGATTCACGTGTGAGGAATAGGGTAACTCAAGCATCCAGTGTTTGTTCTCAGGTTTGTCACGGGCCAAGAAGCCAACTCTGAGTTTGGCCCTTTTTACCATTCCTCCCCTCCCCACATTGTTACCAGTCTGTTGTAACTGAAGCCCCAGTGAACCTTTAAAGGAAGCTTGTGGACCATAGAAAAGACAAAAAAAAAAAAAAAAGGTGGGGGGGGCAGAACAAAATTGGATGGACCTGTCACAGAGACTTTGAGTCCTGGAGTCTGCACTCTTGCCTCCTCCACTGCTGACCTTCTGGCTCCTGGTCCTCCCCCACCCACCCACCCCACCCCCGCCAAGTGCTCTGAGCCAGTGAGCTGAGTTCCCGTGTCCTAAGCATAAACATCAAGATCTGCCCTTGTTATTGCAGGCCCAGGGAGGAAAAGTGGACATCATGGGACATCAGGCCCTTTGGGATTGGTCTGGCCCTTTGCAAATGGACATCAGGGTGACCTGTGACCTTGCTCTATACCCCTGTATGACAGCCTGTCTTTTCTCACAGCCCTCAGCATCCTATGTGCTTTACAGACACAGGTTACCCTGTGGCACTTGGGACAGTCCATTTATTTATACTGCCTATGTATTCAAAGAGTTTCATTGAAAGTGGTAACAATCCAGCCTTTTTTGGAAAATGAAGATCCATTTACTGAACACTACTCCCAATTCCCAAATGCTGTGATAGTAAATTTGCAATTCTAATTTTGAGCTCCTGGTAATGAGGCCAAAGTCAAGGGTTGGTTCCTTGTGAAGTCCAAGCAGTTTTGTTCCAGATGGCAGCCTGTACTCAAATCCAGCCCCCGAGGCTCATTTCTAGCCTCCCAGAATCCGGGGCTGGAGGGGTGCCTATCTCTGGATGGCCAGCTCCTTGTCTTGAGGATACAAGTGCTGTTGCAGCCCAGAGCCTGTCTTCTCATCTGTAAGTCATAGGGACTCTTCTGCCTGGCTCAAAGCACAGAGCTGAAGGCAGAAACGCTGATGCTCATCTGTACATGTGGGGCCCTGAATGTCAAGTCCAGATTCTGCTGCCCTTTTTTTGGTCATTGGATGGGGGGTGGGGGGCATTGGTGCCTGCTCACTCCTTCAGGGTCTCTGCGCTGCAGTTGAGCTTCAAGAGCCTTCAGAGGCAGCCCCCCTCCCCTGGTATTTCACTGGTCACTCTCTGAAAACTCCCTTCAGAGGAATGCTGTATCACACACCCTGCTCTTCTCACTTCAACACTCATTTGGGCTTAAAGTCCTTTTATCTTTGTAACCCTGTGCCATAAATCCAGGAACATTTTCCCACACTCCACCTTGGCATAGAACATAATCGAACTTCATTCATTAGCTGTTGTTGTATGGAACCAATAGAAATTACATTTTGTTCATTTGTCTCTTTCATGTTTATTTGTATTGATATATCATCATTTGAGAATTTCAAGATTGCAGAGCATGAGTGTGTGTATCTGTCATTCTTTAATTTCAGCTGCCTTAGGTTTGGGTAAAGATGTAAAGAAAGGTAAGTGGTTTTCTGCAAAACACATGATTTCAACAATTGCCTGTCATGCACTTAACTATTTTATTGAAGTTCCTGAACTGCTCATCCAAATAAACACAAGGGTGATTGTCATGTTTACTTGTTAACACCACAGCTCAGTAGCAGTTTGTCTAGCAGAGTATCTCCTTTGTGTAGCCCTAGGAAGGGGTAGAGGGTAAGGCTAGACACAGGTGGGGGAGTCACCAAGAGCTGCAAACTTCATGAGAAATGGGGCAACTAACTGGCACAGTCAGGTTCCTTAAGGCAGGGCTTTTTCTGTACTCAGTGTTTATTTCCATTCATTCATTCGGAACTATAAAGTTCAAGTGCCAAATGTTTGTGTGCCTGGAAGCTAAGGGAAGTTGTAGGCACCTGTCCAGTTCTCTTGTCCTTGCCCATTAAGGTAGAGCTCAGAATTGCAGTCTCTCCTGATGCTTCAGCAAAGATGTAGGGTTAGTGCAATTACATCTGTTCCTGGATTGAGCCACGGTGGATAGAAGGGTGCTTGAGGAAAACTCCTCCATGAGAATACTGTTGATGGGGAGAGAAAGCCCTCATCCCCCTACTTTGCAATGGAAGAATTATTAGCTTTTTATATTTCTTTAATACATCCTGATAGAAGATGCTTTCTTAAGACAGACGCCCCTGGGGAACTCATAACCTGGCAGGCACTAGTTCCTTGCCAAGAATACTGATTTTTCATTTTATATTAAATCACATCCTCCAAATACATTTGTGCATGTTGCAGCACCTAAGAACAGTTCATCCTTTATTATTAATCGATATTCAGGTAGCCCAACTCTGCATCCAGATATCTATGTTTAATTGCTAGCTCAGGAGTAGGTGGAGCTATCCGGGACCTGGCTGAAGTAGCTGATGGAACTTTCCTCTGGGGACCATTACTAAAATTTTGAAAATGGTCTTAAAGCCTCATCCATCTATGTTGAGAGAATGTCACTATGTATAGTTTCATGTAATCTGTGATATTTGTTCAGTCTTTCCTCACATGACTGTTATTTGGGAGAAATGGCAAACTTGAAATTCCCCTTTGATGCTTCTAGCTTTCTTGTTCAGTATTTTAAAAAGCATACAGTACTGAACATCTTGGTCATTCCAAGGGAAACCACCTGCAGCCTCCCCAGTCTGTCCTGCTTAGGACTGAGCGGTAGCATGCGTACTGGGTGTTGGGAGGTGATGCTGACTGTCCCCTTTCTCCTCTACAGGGATTTCCACATTACCTCCACCTCCACCTCCACCACCAGCAGCTCCCTTGCCTCCTTCGAGCACAGAGGTGCCCACACAGCTCCAGCCCCAGGCTGTGAATGGCGTGAGCCGAGGGGCCTTACTCAGCTCCATCCAGAATTTTCAAAAAGGAACTTTGAGGAAAGCTGAAACCTGTGATCACAGTGCTCCTAAGATTGGCTAAAGCTTCATGTTTACACTTGGAGGGCAAGTTTTTTGGTTTTTGTTTTTTCCCTGCCGACCTCCAACCACTGAAGGACTCTCCTGGATGAGTTAATTGCTGAGCCAGTAGAGTTACGTACTATTTTGCAGATGTTCATGTACGGGGCTTTTGAAGAGGGAAATATTCTTCAAGTAGATTAAAATCAGGAGCAAAGGAATAGTTTGCTCCTTTATTACTATTTTAAAGGAGTTGTTCATCCTCTAATGGGCATCTTTTGGGGGAAGCAGCATATCAGAATCAATATTTCTACCAATTGAAAGAAATGGACAAAAACAATGACAATATACAAGTCACAGCAGCGGATGGCCT
This sequence comes from Anoura caudifer, assembly GCA_004027475.1. Classification (NCBI taxonomy): domain Eukaryota; kingdom Metazoa; phylum Chordata; class Mammalia; order Chiroptera; family Phyllostomidae; genus Anoura; species Anoura caudifer. The sequence continues at coordinate 235,836 of PVKU01000900.1, read as the reverse complement.
GTGTTGCAATCCTTCCTATCCCATCAGACAAGCTCCTAGAAATGTTCCTCTCATAGTTCATTTCTCTAAAAGCATTTTCTGGTTGTCTCTTAGATTCTAACTTCCATTTTTGCTACCTTAATTTCACCTTAGACATTCACACTGTAGCCCAAAGCATAGTTATTATCGCTGAGTCAGAGAAGCAACTGAGTTCTTCATTTTCCTCTGAAACAGAATACTGTTGTAGTTCTAGAACTCAGGGCTGCTAAAGCAACTACAATGGACTCATATAGCTCCTTATAGTTAGAATATATCAAACAAAAAAATGGTAACATCAGAAAATGCTCTTGCCAATTACAAGATCTTATTACTCCTCAGCAATTAAGTTTGTCGTTTGTGGGGAATTATTGTTACAACACAAGCAAGTTTGGCATTTACAGAATTATGATTTTTGAAAGATTTATTCAAATACATCTTTAAGTGTTACTCATTTATTAGAAAGATCCTTTATCCTATGATTTGCTTAAATCCTTAAAATAAATTGCACTTTAAAGGATTACAAGTAATCCATTTAAAAGTTCAAATACACACATCAGTGTTGGTTACTATGCAGAGAAAATGTCATTGTCTCTAGTTTCATGTAATCTGTGATAAATATGTTCACCTGTATTTTTTATTAAAATAAACCATGTCAAGAAAATGGGTTGTCTGTAGCTTGGCTATGATTTCAAATGGGAATTTTCTGTAGTAACACTTGTGAACAAAGATGAGATCTACACAGTATCTCTGCAATTTTCTTCCCATCTATCTGATCTTTCTTATGTGTCATATTTTCCCTCTTAATAAGAGCTGACACTCCTGCCTTGCACCACCTGTATGCTTCCATAACTAATTTAAACCTGTCTTTTCCATCTCAGCTTCTGAAGAGGGTGATGTATGACAGAAGGCCTGTTTTTTGGCAATGGGAAAACACCTGACATGAATTTCGCTTTAATTTTGAAGGGAACCCTATTAGAATTAGGTATTTGAAGAGTCTGGACAAGTTCCTGTTGTCAGTGTGATATGCTCTATGATCACTAACAATCAGTTCCTGATGACACTAATTTCTTAATACAATTTTAAGACTTCCACCCCACAGTTATTTTCAAGAACATAAAAATACAATTAGTCATAGTTAGGAATTCCTTATCAAAACAATCTAACACGAAATGTAGATCATATGCTTTTATTTTTACATACAAGTTGTTTTTTTTTTGATAAATCTTTCATCAGGACTCTGCCACTTTCACACCTTGTCCTTCTAGTGAGAGGGTACAATTTTACATTGATCTTATTCAAAGAAATGGCAATTGTAACAGACAAAAAAACAGGCATGGGGTCCCAGCAGTAAGAATGGAGTTTTTACACATACAAGCACATTTAAACTTCTTCCCCGTACAAAAGCATTTATGAATCATAAGGTCAATCCAGGTGGTGTCAGCAAGTACTTTAAATAAATCCCAATGACTTGATATTCAAGTCCAAACTAGACATTCAATGTTTTCTTTATTGTAAATATGATGTCTTTAACCTGAGGTACAGAGTTGTCTTCTAGAATCTTTGCATAAGGCATAGGGACATCAGCACCAGTGACACGAACTGCAGGAGCGTCCAGGAAGTTGAATGCAGGGCCTAGGAGGGAAGGAAGCTTCGCTGAGAGACAGGCAAGAAGAGCCAGCCCAACACCAACACCTTGACACAAAAGGTGTAGCTGTCCCAATATAAAAATCTAAAGGAATACTAATTACTGGGAATTGTTTCTGGTTTTGCTTTTTATTTATTTTGTATTTAATTTTTTATTATTTTTGGTTTTGCTTTTTAAAAATTTACCACTACCCCCCCCCCCCCCCCCCCCCCCCCCCCCCGCAAAAAAAATGCCAAGCTGACAGATTTAAAGTTCAAGCCATTTGGCCCCTCCCAACTTTTAATCTCTTTACCCGGTATCCAGGTACACAGTGTTTAATACAGCTTGACTATTCCAAAACCAGTTTCTCAGAAATACCTTCCATGATCCTGGCACAAATTTCAGCTCCTACTCCAAACTGTGGCCAGCCCCCTTCCACAGTTATGAGATGATTGGTCTTCATGACACTGGCTTCTATTGTTTCAATATCCATTGGTCTGATGGTCCGCATATTTATCACCTAAACAGATAATGTAGCAGACAAGCTTTAGAGAGCCACTGCATCACATATACAGTTTTATTCCCATAACACCACTTTTTTTTGGTTTCTTATTAGTCTTTGCATCGAGGAAAATCTAATATGCCAATTCATACACAAGATGTAAGAGGGAAATTTAATTAAAACAAGCATCTTTATCTCTACTATGAATAGCTCTTGTTAAATTATGGAATTACCTCCCTTAATTTTAACTTCCTTCTCATCAAAATAATAACTCACACTTGACTGTTTACTGTGTACCAGGCATACATTAAGTGTAATTTCTCACAACCACACTGATGAGACAGAAAACATACTGTCCCTACCTTTCTGCTCTCTGGCCCTCCCTCTGCTGTTCTGGCAAAGCGCCTCTCTGTCACTCCATGTCTTTTGAGACTTACTCTACATAACCCAAGTGGAACTAACAAGTGGCAGGTCCCAGATATGAAAGGGTTAGACTCACTGACTTCTAAGTTTCCCCTTCCCCAACCTCCAGCTCTGAGGTTGGATTTTTAACTTGAGAAAGTGGTACTAATCTAAAAGATCCAGAACATAGGTGATAAAAAACTATGTACTGAGAAAGCAAGCAGATTCCCAGCTTTAAGCAAGGACAGAACTGAGTGACAAAGCAAGATTTTATATCTTGTTACAGAACGCAAACTATGTCTGGGTCTTAAATTTTAAAGAAACCTTTCTGATTTTTTTTTGGAACTGAATGTCCACTCACCTCACATTCAATTCCCTCTTTAGACAGCACTGTTGCAGCTTCTAAGCAGTGGCCCACAGGTCTCGAATGGGCAACTATAGTTATATGTGTCCCTGAAACAAAGTGGTCACAGATCAGAGGTCAAACGGAAATTAAGTTCATTTGTACAATCTTCAACTCAGCTTCATTGCAGTGATATGAAGAATGTAGCAACTTTCTTAGAAATGAAATACAGACTTTTGGCTAAGATGGAGGCATAGGTAGATACACGTTGCCTCCTTACACAACCAAAAGGACAATAACAAATTAAAAAATAATCAGAACTGCCAGAAAAATCAATCTGTATGGAAGTCCAACAACCAAGGAATTAAAGAAGAACATTCATCCAGACCACTATGAAGGGTGGAGACAGGCAGCCAGGGCAGAGAGGATTCACATAGAGGCAGCGGCTGGTGGATGGGCGGTCCCGTTTGTGTTCAGATATACCAGGAAGAAGAAATGGGGAGCGAGACAGACCACACAACTCAGGGTTCCAGTGCAGGGAAATAAAGCCTGAAAACCTCTGAATGAAAAAACCCGTGGGGGTTGCAGCAGTGGGAGAAACTCCCAGCCTCTCAGGAGAGTTTGTTGGAGAGACCCAGAGGGTCTAGAACATACACAACCCACCCACCTGGGAATCAGCACCAGAAGGGCCCAATTTGCTTGTGGCTAGTGGAGGAAGTGGCTAAAAGCCAGCAGAGAGCTGATCAAGCAGCACTGTTTTCTCTATGACTCCTCCTCACATATAGCACCACAACGCAGGGATGTAGGTTGCCCCACTCTGGTGAACACCTAAGGCTCCGCTCCTTTTTAATAGGCGCACAAAAACCAAAAAATAGAGATAGTCAACCTATCAGATGCAGAGTTCAAAACACTGGTAATCAGGATGCTCACAGAAATGGTTGTGTATGGTTGCAAAATAGAGGAAAAAGTGAAGGCTATGAAAGTGAAATAAAGAAAAGTGTACAGGGAACAAACAATGAAGGGAAGGAAACTGGAATTCAAATCAATGATTTGGACCAGAAGGAAGAAATAAACATTCAACCATAACAGAATGAAGAAACAAGAATTCAGAAAAAATGAGGAGAGGCTTAGGAACCTCTGGACAACTTTAAATGTTCCAACATCTGAATCATAGGGGTGCCAAGAAGGAGAAGAAGAAGAGCAAGAAATGGAAAACTTATTTGAAAAAATAATGAAGGAGAACTTCCCCAATCTGGCAAAGGAAATAGACTTCCAGGAAGGAAGTCCAGGAAGTTCAGAGAGTCCTAAAGAAGTTGGACCCAATGAAACAACACCAAGGCACATCATCAAGTTACCCAAGATTAAAAGAGGAGAGAATCTTAAAAGCAGCAAGAGAAAAGGAGAGAGTTACCTACAAAGAAGTTCCCATAAAGCTATCAGGTACTTTCTCAAAAGAAACCTTGCAGGCAAGAAAGGACTGAAAAGAAGTATTTGAATTCATGAAAAGCAAGGACCTACATCCAACATTACTCTAGCCACCAAAGTTATCATTTAGAATGGAAAAGCAAATAAAGTACTTCCCAGATAAGGTCAAGTTAAAGTTTATCATCACCAAGCCCTTATATGAAATGTTAAAATGACTTATCTAAGAGAAAGATCAAAACTATGAATAGTAAAATGCCAACAAACTCACAGCTATCAACAACTGAACCTAAAACAAAACAAAAAACAAACTAAGCAAACAATTGAACAGGAACAGAATCAGAGAAAGAGAGATTACATGGAGGGTTATCAGTGGGGAGCGGGTGGGAGGATAGGGGAAAAGGTACAGAGAATAAGTAGCTCGGATGGTAGGTAGAAAATAGACAGGGGGAGGTTAAGAATAGTATGGGAACTGGAGAAGCCAAAGAACGTATATGTACGACCCATGGACATGAACTAAGGTGGGGGAATAATGGTGGGAGGGGGTGTGCAGGGCAGAGGGGAATAAAGGGGAGAAAAGAAGGGGACAACTGTAATAGTATAATCAATAAAATATATTTTTTAAAAAACCAGAATTTTAACCCAGAAAAGGGACAAACAAGTCACAGAAGAAAAGGCAATTATTTAATAAATTTTCTCTCATGAAAATTAAGAAAAAAAATGGCAGAAGCCCTAAAAGGCATCAAAATTGACAAGTTCAAAAACTGTTTTGAGCAGTGGAAAAACATCTCAATAGGTGTATTGCATCAAATGGAGAGTACTTTGAAGGTGACTGAAGTTTAAACATGTAAAAATAAATATACAATTTAAAAAAAAGAAATACAAATCTCCCGGATTAGGATTTAGAAAAGTACAAGAGTATGAGCACTGTATGAGCCATTAAGGCATGACACATTCTTAACTTGGATTTATCCTGTAATTCCCTTGTCAAAATAAAGGGCAATACAGTCTAGGATGAATTTGAATAACACAAATAGAGGGGCTAGATTACAAATAATGTTTAAATGTATACTAAGTTCTCTTACCTGGCCTTTCTACTTTGGCTTTTCCAATAGGAATTAGAAAGTCTTTTGACTGAGCTTCTGTAGGAAATTCAAAAGGAACTCCATACATCAATTCATTTTCTAGCACCACCACTGCAAAATATAAATATTTAAATACAAGTCACACATGACTAAAAATGTGCACAGAACACTATCATTCCTTTTTTTTTTTTTTTTTTTTTTTTTTTTTTTTTTTTTTTTTTTTTTTTTTTGATAGCACATTTATTATCTAGGGACAGTGAAACAAGGAAGGGCTTAGAATAGAAGAAGCAACAGGAGAGCCTAGGCTGGGCTGCTTTGGCTCTCTAGAAATGTTACAGGAAAGAAATGAACTTAGGTGGCGCTGTTTTTGCTCACTGGTAAATCAGAGAAAAAAGGCGTTGGAGACAGGGTCAGGGGATTAGCCCTGGTTGAGCTTCTTCTGCTGCCTGCTGCTCCCCTAGTTGCAAGTCTTGTGAGGACGGACGCTTAGAGTTTAGAAGATGCATGCCTTGGAAAAAAAGGTGTGGGCATGCTCCCAGGAGGGAGAGCATCACTATCATTCATTTTGTGAAAAGTTTCACTGTGCTGATTAGGAAGCCCTCTGTCTGTTGTGTCTAGTACCCTTGAGGATGGTTTAGGTACTGACATTTGTAGTCTGGTCAAATCCTAATTTTATCTATGGAGGTTAAATCAGTGTTGTAGGTATGCAGTAAAGTCTCCTTTACCTAACTGGCCTCCATATAGTCAGAAATAAGAAAAACAACATCGTTTCCTACCTTTACTGTATCTGTACATTATTAGCATTTTATATGATACATCTAAGCCTAACTGGAAGCCTTTATTGGTGCCTTCCATTCAAAAATTTCACTTTAAGTGTTTTTCAATGTTCACAAGAGACCCAAGTGTTAATCTGCTGACCTGGATTGTTATCCCGAATGGCTGATTTAATAAGTCCTTTTGCATCCTCTGAATTCCAGGGGCTGACTACTTTTAAGCCTGGGCAGTGCCCATACCAGGCAGCAAAGCACTGTGAGTGTTGGGCAGCTACACCTGCTGAGGCACCATTGGGCCCCCTGAAGACTATGGGCACAGGCTGAAAGCCTCCCGACATGTAGTAGGTCTTGGCAGCTGAGTTTATAACCTGGTCAATAGCTTGCATAGAGAAATTGAAGGTCATAAATTCACAAATGGGCCGCAACCCAGCCTGTCAAATCAAAAACACAGATGTTAAAAAGACTTAAAACAGCAATGAAGAGGGGCAATCACTTACAATATTCAAATAATGTATTCAAATCATGTTAAAAATCTCTTTGGAACAGATTCATAAAGATTCATACCATAGCTGCACCTACTGCAATTCCAGCAAAGCCCATCTAGAAAATAAAATACAAACATGAAAACCCATAAAAATTGGAACTGTGTACATTTTAACAGATGTGCCCCTCAAAGGTCTGCTTTCTGGTAGAAGGCTTACCTCAGATATGGGTGTGTCTATGATCCTCTTATCTCCATATTTCTTCCATAGGCCTCGACTAACCTAAAATTAAGCATTGACCCCCTTACTTTTAAGAATATATGGGGGCAGATAGTCACCTCAATTTTGTATAGTTTTCATGTATCTTGGTTACCTTGTATGCCCCATCATACTGGGCAACTTCTTCCCCGAGCAGAAATACCTTCTCATCTCTTTCCAGCTCCTCATCCATGGCTTGGTTTATAGCATCACGAACTGTCACCTGTCACAGGTATAGGGAAACATTCGGTAAGCCACAGGATTATTTAGGATATGATTGAGATTCTCCCCCTATATAATTACCTAGGATGCCCACAGCATATAATATGAAAACTATCTCTACAACAGGCTTCTCTTTCAAAGGCCAAAGAATTCTAAAAGTAACACTTCTATCACACACAGCTAGTCTTTATTGGACATGTTGATAAGAAGCTTACTTAACACTTTGCTTGATGCATACCTAGGCTTAAGAGATCTGCTTGTTGGCCAGACCAGTTCACAGGTGAAACTTCATATGCAGAAAGTATACTGGGTTGTTTTACTTCCATACTTAAAGAACTGTTAAGGAAACCTAAATAATTTTTACATATTGAGCACTCACTAGGTGCCAGGCACTACCAAATACTTTGCCTTCAGGACCTAGGAGTTATTTTACCATATAGGTTGGTAGAATGTTCTAGTAAAAAAGGGGGAGTGTCCTCAAAAAGTTCAACATAGAATTACCATATAATCCAACTATTCCTCTTAATATATGTCCAAAAGAACTGAAAGAAGAGACTCAGATTCTTGCACACCAATGTTCCTTGCAGCATTACTTACAAATCTAAAAGGCAAAAATTATCCAAATGACCATCAACTGATGAATATATAAACAAAATGTGATATATACATGCAATGGAATATTATTCAGCCATTAAAAACAATGAAATTCTGACACATGCTACAACACGAAATGGACCTTGAAAACGTTATGCTAAGTGAAAAATAAGCCAGATATAAAAGGACAAATATTGCATGATTCCATTCACAGGGTACCTACAACAGGTACAGAAAGTGCAAGAGTAGTTACCGGGGCCAAGGGGAAACGCTGAGTTTGTGTTTAGTGGGTAACACAGTTTCTGTTAGAGATAAAGTTCTGGCAATGGCTGGTGGTGAGGACTACACAACAACATGGTGAATGGACTTAGTGCCGCTTACTACTCACTTGAAAATGGTTAATTTTGTTATGCATATTCAACCACAATAAAAATGAAAAGGAGGGTGATCTGGAGAAAAGCTTCAAGTCTAGTTTCTCCATGTCACACATCGGATTCCAATGAGGATCCAGGAGATAACATGCTGGTGTTTGTTGCCGGGCCGCAGCAAAGGCAGCTGGAAACCCAGGAAGAATGCGGGGGTCCAAGGCCTCCAAGGCCAGTGCAGCCTCTCCCCACAGCGCCCACCCACCACTGCGCAAGAGCGACACCAGCCTCTACCCGCAAAGGAGGTGACCCCCTCCCGGCCAAAACAGTTGTCCGGGCCTTTACCTGCAGCGCCGCCGGCGCCGTTCGGTGAAAGCGCCTCCTCAGCAGCCCGGAAACCTGGCGGACAGAGAAAAAGGACGCTTAGAGGGCATGTGGGGTCGGCAGGGATCGCGCAGGGTAAGAGGGTCCGCGCACCGCTGCCTACCTGCTGAAGGGGTCTCCGTACCAGCCCGGACACGCCCGCCATCTTAACTGTGTCCTCTAGCCGCCGCCGAATGACAGGACAGCCGGGCTGCGACGTCAAGAGTCCCTCCTCCCTGCTGGCGCTGACCAATGGCAGAGCGCGGCGCCTGCGTGCCGTGTGTTTTCCCTCTGCCTGGGACGGCTTGCCAGTCTGCCTGGGGTGGACTCCAGTGAACTTAATTTCTGATGGTCGGCGGTTTCTGGTCCCCGGGGTGCTGGCCGAGGACACATTCTTGGGTGGTGGTGCTTGAAGCACGGGGCCAGAAGTCAGGCTCTAAGGGCAAAACTCGAAGCTGGAGGGACTTTTGAAAGAATTTTGAAAGAATTTAAGACTCACAAAAAATTGCAAAAATAGTACAGAGTTCACCCAGCTTTTTGCCCAGTGATGGCATATAATCATAGCACACTATCAAAACTCCCAAATTTTGTACAGTATTTTATTCAGCTCTCACCAATTTTATACTCATTCTTTTGAGTGTGTGTATAGCACCATAGAATTTTATCTCATGTACAAATTCACATGACCACCGCAGTCAGAATACAGAAGTGTTCCATCACCACAAAGAAGTTCTGTCGCGTACCTCATAGTCACACCCCACCCCTTCCCTTAACTCCTGGCAACCAGTCATCTATTCTCAAGCAGTATAATTTATTTCAAGAATGTTTTATACATGGGTTCATAGACTATGTAACTCTTTAACATTGGCTAGTGTCGGTCAGCCTAATGCCCTTGAGATCCATTCAAGTCGTGTGTATCAACATTTCATTTCTTTTTATTGATGAATTTTTGTATGATAGTTACAATCAGTTTATCCAGTCATCCATTGAAGGATATTTGGGTTGTATCCAGTTTTAGCTATTATCAATAAAGCTACTACGAACATTGGTTTACAGGCTTGTGCTTGAGACATAAGTTTTCGTTTCTTCATGTAAGTACCCAGAGCTACAGTCATATGGTAAGTGTATGTTTAACTTTTAAGAAATTGCCAGACTGTTTTTCCAGAGTGGCCATACTACAGGGTCCAGCACAAATAATGCCCTTTTTTTTATTACAAAGTCATTATCATACAACTCTGTAACATAACAATATCACACTCAAGCACACCATATGACATTTTAGGTGAAATGTTCAAATTAAAACTATAAATTATTACACTCGTTATTACCCTACCAACCATAGTCAGGTAGCAGTTACTTCTGCCAGACCCTGTATTTTTAGCATTACGTCCAGCAATGTATAAAATATCCACTTGCTCTGGATCCTTGCCAGCACCTGATATTAATTTTTAAATTTTGGTCATTCTAACAAATGTGTAGCGATATTCCTCATGGCTTTAACTTGCATTTCTATAATGGTTAATGATCTTCAACATTTTTTTGTGTGCTTACTTGCCATCCATCTTTGGTGAAGTGTTCAAATCTTTTGCTAACATTCTGATTAGATTGTTTTTTATTGTGGTAAACACACATGATGTAAAATTTACCATTTTAGCCACTTTTAAGTATACGGTTCAGTATTATTAAATACATTCACAGTGGTGTTCAACCACCACCGCCATCCATCTTCAAAACTTACTTCCCAAAAGGAAACTCTATATCCCACTTATAAGCAAAATATCTCATATAACTTTTGTATATTTATGTCCAATATATTCATATACACCTATGTGTTTATTTTATTGTTAATTAAAAATGTTTTTGAATAGTAAATTTATCTTATTGTAGGAAAATCGCCCTTCTGGTCCCTGAACCTCAGTTGCCCTCCTCTTCCCCCTGCCATGGCAGCCACTATGACTCACTTCTGTGTATTTACAGAGAAGGGGCATTTGTATATAAGCATACATGTCTGTTTTTTCCCTTCTTTACATGAATATTTGCCTTTTAAGATTTTTTTTTTAATGAGTATACAGGCCCTGGCTGGTGTGGCTCAATTGGCTGGAGCATCTCCTGCAAACCAAAAGGTTACAGGTTCAATTCCTGGTCAGGGTACATATCTAGTTTGGGGGTTCAATCCCTAGTTGGGGTGCATATAGAGGCAACCAATTGATAGTTCTCTCTCACATCAATGTTTGTCCCTCTCTCTCCCTTCCTCTTTCTCTAAAAGCAATGAAAAAAAGTGTCCTCGGGTGAGGATAAAAATGTTGAGAAATAATAAAAAATAAAATGAGCATACAGGAACTATTGCGAGCTCTTTGAGTTTTCAAACTGGCATCCATTTGGGTAATGATAACCATAATCAGGGTACACAATGGTCCTATGACTGCCAGTACTCCCTCCTGTTGTCCTTGTGAAGCAATCCCTCCATGCCTACTCCCTGACAACCACTAATTTGTGTCTCTGTTGCCATACAGTTGCCTTTTCTAGAATGTGTATTCTGGAAGTAAGTAAAATCATACAATATGTAACTTTTTGAAGTTAGCTTATTTCACTCACTGTCTTGCCTTTGAGATTCATCCAAGTTATCAATGTTTCAATAGTTCATCCTTTTTTATTGCTGAGTAGTATTCTGTTGTATGCATGTAAAACAATTTATCCATTTACCTGTTGAAAGACATTTGAGTTGATTCTACTTTTTGGTGATGATGAATTGAACTATTATAAAAAATTTGGATAGAGTACTCTATAAACACAAGTTTTCATTTCTCTATGGTGTGGGATTGGGATTGCTGTATAGCAATCCATAAGGCAGGTGTATATTTAACTTTTAGAAAACTGCCAAACTGTTTTCTGGAATGGCCATACCATTTTGTGTTCTCAACAACGTTTGAGAGTTCCAGTGACTCCACATTCTGACCAGCACTTGGTGTTATCATTTGTTGGTTTTTTGTTTATTTGCCTTTCTAATGGGTGTATAGTTGTATCTCATCATGGTTTTGATTTGCATTTCCTTAATGGCCAATGATGTTGAGCATCTCTTCATGTGCTACTTGGCCATTCATATATCATTTTCAGTGAAATGTCTGTTTAAATCTTTTGCCCATTTTGGAGGGGGATTGTTTGTTTCTTAAAGTTGAGTAATACACAGGATGGGGCAGGAGTAGGTTTACATTTGTGAGTACATGAAACAGAGTTTATTCTTGTTTTTTTATCCTCACTCAAGTACATGACCATTGATTTTAGAGAGAGGGTAAGGGAAAGAGGAGAGAAGCATCAATGTCAGAGAGAAACATCCATCAGTTGTCTCTTGCATGCACCCTGACTGGGGGCCAAACCCACAACTGAGGCACATGACCTGATGGGGAATGGAATCTGTGACCTTTCAGTTTACTGGACCAAACTCTAATCAACTGAGCCATGCTGGTCAGGGCCAGGGTTTACTCTTTCTTTCTTTTTTTAAAAGATTTTATTTATTTTGTTTTGGAGACGGGGAGGGATGGAGAAAGAGAGGGAACAAAATGTCAATGTGTGATTGCCTCCTGAGCGCCCCCCACTGGGGACCTGGCCTGCAACTCAGGCATGTGCCCTAATTGGGAATCAAACCAGTGACCCTTTGATTTGCAGGCTGGTGCTCAATCCACTGAGACATACCAGCCAGGGATATTCTTGTATTATTATTTATTATTGTATTATTTTCCATATGAACAACTATAAACCTACTTTTGCCACACCCAGTATGTATTCTGGATGCAAGCCCTATGTTGAATATGTGATTTGCAAATATTTTCTTACAGTCTGTGGTATATCTTTCAATTAAGAGTATCTTTTGCAAAGAAAAAGGTATGAATTTTGATGAAATTCAAGTTATTAGATTTTTCTTTTAAGGATCATGTTTTGGTGTCATGGCTAAGAACTCTTTGGCTAATCCCACATTGCAAAATTTTTCTTTGATGTCTTCTTCTAAAGTTTTATAGTTTTAGTCCTGGCCAGTGTGGCTCAAGTGGTTGAAGCATTGTCTGGTAACCAAAACGTTGTGGGTTCAGTTCCCAGTCAGGGCACATACTTAGATTGCAGGTTCAATCCCCAGTCCGGGTGCATGCAACCCCTGGTGTGGGGGGTAACTGATCAATATTTCTCTTTCATGTCAATGTTTCTCTCTCCCCCTTCCTTTTTCTCTAAAAGGAATGAAAGAAATGCCCTTGGGTGAGGATTTAAAAAAAATTTTAAAGTTGTATAGTTTTACATTTAGATCTATGGTCAAGTTTTAGCTAATTTTGGATAAGGTATGAGGTTTAGGTCTAGGTCTACATACGGATGTCCAATTGTGTCAACATCATTTGGTGAAAAGACCATCTTTCCTCCACCAATTGCCTTTGTACCTTTGTGCAAAAATCAATTGATTGTTTTGAATGGGTTTGTTTTTGGACTCTCTATACTGTTCCATTGATTTGTGTGTTTATCCCTTCTTCAATATTACACTGTCTTAGTTACTGTAGTGTATAGTAATTTTTAAAACCAAGTATGTGAATCCTGCAACATTACTCTTTTTCAAAATTGTTTTACAATTAGCTTATCTGCCTCTACGGAAAAAATCTTTTTCTGTTGGTTTTTCCATTACCATTTATTCATTTTATACCCCCCTCACCCCATAATCACCACACTGTTGTCCATGTCCATGAGTCCTTTTTCCTTTTTGCTCTATCCTTCCACCCCCTAACTGCCCTATAGCTGTCAGCCTGCTCTCTACCATGAGTCTGTCTCTATTTTGCTCGTTAGTTCAGTTCATTAGATTCCACATATGAATGAAATCGTATGATATTTGTCTTTCTCTGACTGGCTTATTTCACTTAGTATAATTTTCCCCAGGTCCATCCATGCTGTCGCAAAAGGTAAAATTTTCTTCTTTTTTATGGCTGAGTAGTATTCCAGAAAAGATTTTGATAAAAATTTCGATCGGAATAATGTTGAATATGTAGAACATTTTGGGAAGAACTGATATTCCAGCTATACTGAGTTCTCCAACCTGTAAGCCCTGCATACTTCTCCGTTTACTTTGGTCTTTGATTTTTTTCATTGTCCTGTTGCAGTTTTCAACATACAGATCTTGCACATATTTTATTAGATTTATGCTTAAGTGTTTATGTCCCTTTTAAGATATTGTGAATGGTATTTTTTAAAGGTTTTATTTATTTATTTTTAGAGAGAGGGGAAGAGAGGGAGAGAAACACCGATGTGTGAGAGAAGCCTTGGTCTGCTGCCTCTCGCGTTCCCCCTACCAGGGACTTGGCCTGCAACCCAAGCATGCGCTCTGACTGGAAATCGAAGCAACAACCTTTTGCTTTGCTGGGAGATGCCTGACCCACTGAGCCACACAGGTCAGAGTTGTAAATGATATTTTTTGAAATGTCAGTTTCTAACTTTTTACTGCTAGTATATAGAAATACAATTGATTTTCAAGTGTTGACACTATGTCCTGAAATCTTGTGGAACTCACTTATTATTTCTAGGAGTTTTTTTGTAGATTCCATGGGATTGTTTACATAGATAATTAAGCTGATTGTGAAAGAGATCATTTTATTTCTTCTTTTCTAATATATATATATCTCCTTCATTTATTTTTCTTGCCATATTACTGGCCTTCTAGTACCAATGTCAAATAGAAGTGGTGAAAATGCACGTATTTGCCTTGTTCATCCTCTTAGAGAGAAAGCATTCAAATTTTCACCAGTAAGTGTGATGTGTCTTTTACTTTTTTGTGTGTAGATATTTTAATTCAAGCTAAGGAAGTTTCCTCTGTTCCTAGTTTTCTGTGTTCTTTTATCATGAATGGCTACTGATTTCTTTTCAAATGTTTTTTCTGCATCAATTTGTATGATCACTTGATTTTTCTTCTTTAGTTTCTTAACAGTGTGTATTACATTAATTGATTTTCCCATATTGAAATACTGTTGCATTCCTAGTATACACCCCAGTTGGTCATAGTGATATATATATGACTGGATTTGATTTGCTAATGTTTTGTATTTTGTTAAGGAGATTTGTGTCTATGTTAATGATCTATTTCTTGTTTTCTTTTATTGTCTTGTCTGGTCTTAGTATAATGGTAATGTTGGTCTCAAATAATTTAGGAAGTGTTTCTTCCTCTTCTATTTTCTGAAGAAGATTGTTTAGCATTGGTTTTATTTCCTCTTTAAATATCTGGTAGAATTCATAACTGAAACCATCTGGAGATTTATTTTTCAGGGAGCTTTTAACTCCAAGTTCCATTTCTTTAATAAATATAGAATTATTTAGGTTGTCTGTTCTTGAGAGAATGGTGGTTGTTTGTATTTTCCAAGGAATAGGTCCATTTCACCCAAGTTACCAAATTTATGTGTTGATTTGTTCATAAGATTCAAATTTAAAGCCTGTGGGTTCTGTAGTGATATACCATTTTTCATTCCTGAAATTAGTAATCTGTGTCTTTTCTATTTCTTTGTCAGTCTGACTAGAGAATGTGATATCTAAAATTTTGACAGGTAATCTAGAAGGTTAAGTTCAGGTTGCAGGTTTCAACCTGCCAGCTTTGTGGGGGCTATGGTTCCAAAGTCAGCTCAGTTTGGAAGCATCTGCAGTGCTATTTGGATCAGTCCCACATGGGCTCCACCCAGTGATCAGCCAGGGACCTTCGTGGTACCTGCCTTGCAGCTCAGTTGGCGAAGCCTTTGGTATGGTGTTTAGGATCTGATCTGCACGTGTAACCTCTGGGGTGACTTTATACACAGCTTCCTGGGATGTCTTGATCACCCTCATTTCTGTGATCTCCCCGATACTTTCTGATGTGCTAGAGTCTCCTTTTCCAGTCCTCCAGCCAGAAAGATAGGTGTATTTGTTTGCTAGGGCTGCCATAACAAAATACCACAGATTGGATGGGTTACATAACAGAAATTAACTTTTTCACATTTCTGGAGGCTGGAAATCCAGGACCAAGGTGCCTGCAGTGTTGGTTTCTCCTGAGCCCTCTCTCCTTGCCTTCTTGTTTATCGTTACCTGGTCTCTCCTGTGTGCAGGTACAGGTCTGTGTCTTAATCCCTTCTTTTTGAAAGACCCCAGTCCTGTTGGATTAGTGCCTTCCCTAATGACCTCATTTACCTTAATTACCAATTACAAGACCCTATCTCCTAGCACATTCTGAGGCACCAAGGATTAGGACTTCAACTTACAAATTTGAGGAGGGTCTATAGTTTCTTCTCTGTACTTCCCACCACTGTGTATCTGGGATCAAGGACAGACAAGAAGAGAAACAAAGCAATGGGATTCTTTCCAGGCTCTTAGAACCATAGCTCCTCTAGAGTTTTAAGCATCTGCCCGCACACTGCTGCCACCAACACCAAGGTATTGCCTGCAGGCTGGGGCAGGGGAGAACAGAAAAAAAGAAAAAAAACAAAATGGAATACTCCCCCCAACCCCCCAAACACACACACACACCCCCATCAGATCAGAAAGAGAGGGCTTCTCTTGGAGCTCTTTCCATCTGTACCTGATGAGCCCTTCTGGGTTTTGAGCAGCTGCCTTTGGGTCCAGGCTGGGCAATATTAAAGAAAAAAAATGTGAATTCCCCTCCAGCTTGGTGTACCTTTTGATTCTGGTTTCTTTCCCTAATTTAGCATCCTTAGATAGCTAAAGATAGCTGCTCATGCATTGTGAAAGGATTTACAATTGCAGTCATCATGGTAGATGGGTTGGACTATATTTACTCTATCTTCCCTAAATTGGAATCTGGTACTTTGGCTTAAAATGTTAGCTTTTAAAACACACACAGTGACCTGTGCTTTGTTTTTTCATTAGAAACATATCTTGTAGGACTTTGTGTATCAGTGCAAGTAGATTCTCCTCATTCATCATCACAGCTATATAGTATTTCAGTGTGACTATATCATAATTTGTTTAACTGATGCCCAATACATTATCACCTAGTCTTCTAGTCTTTATTATTACAACCATGGTGCAATGGAATGCCTTGTCCATATATCTTTGCACACTTATGTAAATGCAGCTGAATAATTTCCAGAGGAAGAATTTCAAGGTCAAAGTAATTGTGCCTTTTAAATTGTGTTCAATATTGTCATATTGATTTCCAAACTTACCTTCCCTCAAGCAATAGGAGAAAGTGCCTGTTTCCTCATACACTTGCCAATATAGTTCATGTACACGTTTCTACTTTGAGATCTGTATTACAAGTGGCACCTATGAGTATATCTCAGCTCATCTGTTAAATGGGTGTTTTAGTGTGAGCTGCTATAACAAAATACCATACGTTGGGTAGCTTATAAACAGCAGAAACTTATTTCTCAAAGTTGTGGAGTCTGAGGAGTATAAGATCAAGGTACCAAAAGATTCAGTGTCTAGTGAGAGCCTGCTTCCTTGCTCATAGATAGTTTTCTTGATGTCCTCATGTGATGGAAAGGGTGAGCTCTCTGGGGGCTCTTTCATACAGACTCTAATCCCATTCATAAGAGCTCTGCCCTCATGACCTACTTACCTCCCATAAGTCCCACCTCTAAATTCCATCACATTGGGGATTAGGTTTTAACATATGGATGGGGAGGCAGAACATTTAGTCTCTTTCAATCAGGATAATAGTAGCACCTACCTTTTAGGACTGTTATGAGCATTAAATGAGTTAATGTTTATAAAGCAGCTCAAAACATGTCTGCCATTTAGTGATATATAAATGTTAACTAATTTTTTAAAAATAAATTAAGGTCTTCCAAGAGGAATTTACCAGAAGGGTAGGGATTAAGATGATAAAATTTAATGTAATAATATATTTAAGTATTTTGCATAGCAAATGCTCAATAAATGCCAACCATTATTGGGGTCTCCCAGGTTTTCTCTGTGGCTGTGAATTGGCACCCATCCAGTCAAGGTCCAGTGCAGCCCTGTAGAAGGGCCTATTCTCCTCTAGGAGAAGGGTTAGACCCCGAGGAGTAGCCTCCCAGCAGTGGAGAAGCACATTCGGCTTTAAGGGGCCTGCTCTCACTGATGTCCAGCAACTGAGAACAGCTAAAGATCAGGGCCCTGGGGTGGCAGATGAGTTTTCCCATTCTATCCCTACAATGACTGAAGTAAGTATCTGCATTCATGGGCAGTTGGCAGGAAGGCCTGAGGGCCCAGAGAGACGTTGGTGTTGTAGTTAACAGAGTAGGCAGTAACTCAACTGGCTTACCTAAAAAAATAAGAGATGGGACTCCTGGCTCTTGGCTGGGAAAAGGGTTAGTCTAGCTAAATATAATTCAGTATGCGGGAAAAACCAAGTACTTAGGCTACCTAGGTCTCTAAATAATGTATTTAAAAAATCTTTATCATACCGTATATATACGTAATATGATTATATATAATGTATATAACATGTAATATATGCATTGTATCTGTTGCATATACATTTGTATGTATGGAAAGAAAGAAAGAGACCTAGTTAGCATAGAATTCTAACTACTTGATTTTACTACATACTGAAATGTATTTTATGTTTGTTACTGGTAATACATATATTAAATATTAATATCTGCATATATTATACTAATAGGCTATATATGTATATCACATACATATATTATGATTTAGATATATAATATATACAGAGACCTAAGTGGTATCTCCATTTGCTGTTTAACACATACTAAATTATATCCTTATATTTTATTGTATCAGAAAATAGTGAAACTTACTACAAAATAGTCTGTGGGAAAAGGTGAATATTTGTAGACGTGAAGCAGTTTTCTCAGAACAGCCTGGAAGAGTTCAGTACCATGGCTGCCCTAGGCCTCTTTCCCGCTCATTGGCCTGCTTCTAACAGGGTTGTCTAAAGGGTGTGATTATTCCTTCCGCTCTGGGCCTGCTGGGAGCCTTTGAGAAGGTAAGAGAGGTGTGGAAAAGTGGAAAGAAGGCTGGATAGGGAAAGGCCCAGACCCAGGCCTGTTTGGGGGCCTCTTGTCACCTGGCTGACTCTGATCTCAGTCACTGAATTTTTTGGAGCCGTATCTGCAGCTCCAAAAACAGCACCCTCCTGCCTGGGCTGCCTACCTCAGGGTGAAACCAAGGCAATGAGTTGACTGTGGGACCTAAGAATGAATGATGGGAAACCCGAGAAAGACCTTAATTAGCATTTATTGAGCAGGTAATCTGTGCTGCGCACTGTGCCAGCTTCTTTACTTCTCATTTAATTTAGTCTTCACAATTGCTTTCAAAGGTGATTATTATTATTATTATTATTATTATTATTGAATTTATTTGGATACATGATATATACACAACACAAAATTCAAAGAGTATAAAGTTTTTACTATGCACTGTGGGTCTCTAATCAAATAATCAGGCAAGTTAATATAAAGCAAATATGGCAAATGACAACATTTTTGTAATCTCAGTGGTGAATAAGTGAGAATTAATTGCAGCATTTTTCAAGTTTTCTGTATGTTTGAAAGATTTTCATAACGTAAAAACTTTGGGAGAGGGAAGTGAGTCTCTCCTATCCCCATCTCCCTATGACATTCTCCTCCCAACTTTACTAGTTTCCTGCTTCTCCTTACAGAGATACGCATATTTTATGGGCGTGTATGTATTCTTGCACTCGCATGCACTAACAGTGGATCTATTAGGTTATTTTTGGTTCTGCATTGATAGAATTTAGTTCTTGGATGCTTTAGAAGCATAGCTGTTCAGGAAAGGCCATCCAGGTTAATCCCCACAGTTCCTTTCCCAGGTGTCCTGACAATTTTGCTCCCGTAGCTGACCCCTAGAGAGCGCTTGCTCCACTTGACTGGCTTCAGCAAATTGCAGGAGGTACCGAAACCACTGTATCAGGGCCGTCACCACGTGACTCTCAGGGAGGGCAGATGGAACACGAGGCCTCCCAAGTATAAGTACAAATGTTCTTTGGCCTTAGCCATGTTTTTCGTGGGTTGCAAAATGCAGACTCAGAGCCCACGTTTTGGCTTTGCAGCAGCAAAGGCTAGAAGAGGAAAGGTTGCCCAGAAATCCTCACCCACGTGCTGTGCGATGAACTTTTACTTTTAGAGGTTGAATAAAAGGCCCCATTTCCAGGCATAACATTTCATATTATTGCAAATATTTTGGTGCTGATTGCCTGATTTAACTTTTTTTTTAAACTAAAGGAAAATCCATATTGTTTAATATGTTAGAACCCATTTATAATACAGCGGTTGGAGATGTTTCAGAATTAATAACACCAAGCTTATTCTACGTATATAGCTATATTTAGGGAGACAAGATTTTACCACATTATCTCTGGATCTGTAAAAAAATGAACTGTATTATAATAATGAGTGTGTAACTTTAAAAAATATTTAATCACCAATAGATATATGGCTAGCTTAAATTAATCAAGTAGAAAATCTGTTTTATTAATGCTGAATATGTACATTATAAGTAAACTGAAACTTTTTTGGTGTAAAGAATGTGTATTTTAAAAAGGAATATTATATAAATATCTATTTCCAGAAATGAGGCTCTTTGAAAAAAAATTTTCTATGTTGCTTAATATACACCATAAATATAGACTATTACATAGTTCTTAATTAAAGTTTTGCCACTTGAAGTAATTTTTGCTTCAAACATAGTCTGAAAAGTGATGAGTGAAATAAGATGATTCATAGTAACTATTTATAATAATATTTATAATAATTCTTCACAATAGAAAAAATGGAAATAACCTAAATTTTAATGAGTAAGGGTCTGGACTAAAAAATGCATATGGTACAGCTGTGAAAGGGAATATTAAGAAGCTATCAAAGGAATAAAGAAGCTTTCTGTATATGAGAGGCATTTCCATCTTTCCATCTTATTAGAATTTCTGCAGAATGGTTATGAAGGGAAATTTGAGAAATCAGGTGATTCTTTCAAGAACAATTTTTTCTAATGTTCTATTTTGAAATAACTGTATATTCACAGGAAGTTGCAAAGATAGTACAGAGAGGTCCCTTGTATCCTTCATCCAGTTTCCCCCAATAGTCACAGCTCAAGGAACTCCGGTACAATACCCAAACCAGGATGGTCCAGTGCCTGTGTGTGCTGTTTGATCACCTGTGTAGAGCTGAGTAACCACTGCAATCGAGATACAGAACTGTTCATCACCAAAGATTTGTATGCTTCCCTGTTACATAATTACATCCACCCTTTCTCCCACCATTCCTGCCCCTGGCAACCACCAGTCAGTTCTCCATCTCGATAATTTTGTCATTTTGAGAATATTATATAAGTGGAATCATACAGCATGTGATTGGTTTTTTCCACTTAGCATAATGCCCTTGAGATCCATCCAAATTGTTGCCTGTACCAATAGTTTGTTCTTTGTTATTGTTGGACAGCGTTCCGTGGTACGAAGAACCACAGTTTGTTTCATCATTCACCTGCTGTAGGACTCTTGGGTTGTTTCCCGTTTGGGGCTATTACAAATAAGGCTGCTGTGAACAACCACGTACAGGTTTTTGTATGAACACAGTTTTCATTTCTCTGGGATAAATGCCCAGCACTGTGATTCCTGGGTTGTAGGATAAGTGTATGCTCAGTTTTTAAAGAAACTGCTAAATCGTTTTTCAGAGTGCTGTACCATTTTACATTCCCAACCACAGTTTTCTTTTTATATAAAATGTCGACTACTGTTAGCACAATGGCGCTAGGCCAAAGGCACATGAGAATCTGAGACACTTTTAATTTCTAGAGGAGATAAATTAAATATACATTAGATAAAGGAAAAAAGGGAGGTCAAGACTAATCTGTTTGCTGGTCCACAAGGTCCCATGGGTATGTCTCAGGTTTCAGAAATACTTTTCCCTCACCATAAAGCTAATCTTTTGTTGGAATGCTACAACAAATTGCACAGGCTGCTCAGGTGCACCCCTGGTTGTATTCTGTCCCAAGTCTTTGTATGAAGGTTGGGTTTATTTCTCTAATGTTCTACCCTCAATAATAGTCATTTAGAGAACTGAGAGAGTCATTTCAGAACCATCCCCTCCCAGGGATCTCTGTTCCTACACGCCCATCCCCAGGATCCCAGCACTAAACATCATTAAAACTGTCCTGAATATGTCTGTCCATTCCATCCCCTCTGCCCCGTTTAGTTATTAGAGTACAGGGCGAGGTCACACTCCCCTGTGTTAGGAGTGCAGGCTCCAGGCTCATGGACATGCTGCCTTGCCTGATGTCCTTGGACCAGTAACAACTCCTGAGCCTGAATTTCCTCACTTGTGCATTAGAGGTGATAGATAATAACAGTACCAGCTACCAGGGCCATTCAGCTATTCTGCAGGTAATTATACAGGGTGTACTGTGGGCCAGCTGAGGATATAATAGTGAGCAAAGGAGACCCTGCATTCAGGGAGTGCAATTAAAAGAGAAAAACCTAAGTATGGTGTTCAGCCTAGCCTTTGGCATGTTGGCCTTCAAGAAACATTATTTGTTTTACTATTATAGTCAAACTCTATACTTGTTTATGGATTTGAATGGAATATGAACCCAGTACTACACATTTGGTCTAGTATATTCTAATTCATTGTAGTCAGACATTAATTAGCATTGATTGTCAACTGTGCTGGTCTCGTCCCATTATTAAATTCTGGTCAATTGCTGACCAAGGGCACTATATGTTGTGCTTAAAACTTTCAAATTAAGTATCTCTTGCTGTAAATATGCAACTTTAAAGAAAGGTCTTTCTTTTTTCTGACAAAAGGTTTGTTTCCATTTGGTCTAAGCCATGGAAGAGGGCTCCAGGGTGGTTAAAAGAATGCCTGGTGGTTACAGGGACAGGCTCAGACAGAAGCCAGACACCAGAGGGAGGCAGAGAGGCCCCTCAGAGGCTTCCAGACTCCAAAGGCTCCTAATCCTGCTAGAGTCAGCCTTTAGAAGAGATACTAGCCCACTGCCTTCCGGGGGTCCACTAGCCTTGAGGTTAGTCATGTGGCGCTGATCTTCTTGATGAGTTTAACCTCCTCAACCAGGACTGGTTCTCAGAGGAAGTCACAGAGATGAGTGTGTGGGTAGAATCCAGGTCACGCAGATCCACAAGCGCTTATTTGAGTTCTTCTCCATGACCACAATGGCTTCCATGGCGGCCTGATAGTTACCCCATACATCTTAGGAAGGGTTCAGCAGGTCCTGGAAGAGGTGTGGCCACCAGGCTGGTTTTGCATCTTCAAGAGCCACTTGATGCCTCAAGCTCCTCCTCAGCAAATTCCAGGAAGAAGTGGCCCATGCCCTCCAGAGCCACATCGTTGCAGTCAAAATAGAAACCCAGACAGAGGTAGGTGTAGGAGGCCCACAGATGCGGCTTGAGCAGACAGTGACCTCCATCTCAGTGGAATAATTCTGATGAATTGGAGAGCTCATGGTCACTCAGCAATAAGGAGTTAAGCTAAAAAATGGTGTTCGCTGGTGTCAGATGGCTAACACGGTTCCAAAGGAGGCAACTGGAAAACAGGTTGGCGGGTGGCTAGGAGAAGAAGTGTCCCTGGGTCTGTTCCCTCCAAACACTGTTGAGGCAAGAGACACATCAAGGGGGTCGCCAAAGGCACTGCCTGAAGAAAGGGTCTTTATATAAACTTGCAAACAAAGTCCCTTACAGTGTTCAAATTTCACATATTATTAAAAGATGCCCACCACAGTAAAAACAATTTCACTGTAAAAAGTGACATGTTTCATAAACACCTAATCAAAAATACAAAATTTAGCAGGGGAAAAACCATTACCGGAAATTAATTTTTTTTTTTTAGAGAATAAAGTTTTTATTTACTCTTTAAGAAAGGAGAGGGGCATGGTGTGGAGACATCGGAAATTAATTTTTAAATCTGAAAATGCCAGAAAGGTGGTAAAAAAAAAAAGAATATGGCAGTCAAATGATTGCAAAAATACTCAAGTAAAGCCTGAATTTTAGGCAAACTGTTCATTATGCAAATTGGTTATTGAGGGACCTGGTCACCAGGTTAATTTATCATCAGGACAAGTGGCTCTGGTCAGAGTAATCTGTTACTAGGGCAAAACCAGCATTGTGGCCATGGGCAGGTTGGATGTTACAGTAGGGCTGGATGAGAATGTCCTATTGGCTTAGCTCTAGGTTATATCTCTGCTTTTGGGAAGTAGGGAGAGGGATTTGAGGCCTCTCTCACTTCATTAGGGGAAGTTGGGGCCTGTTCCCCACTATTGAGATAGGTTAGTAAGCCAGGACAAGTGGAATAAGGAAACTGAGACAGATAGTTAAATGGCCAAGCAATTTACAGCCATCTAGAATATTGCAAAATCCTATCATCCCTTATCAAGGACAATTAAGAGTAAATGGTTTCTACTTCTCATCCCCAAATAGAGAGTAAATAGCTTAAATCACCCCAGTCAGGGAAGTAGATGACAAATTCAGTTAGTGCCATTTGTAACAAACACACCCAAGGACTGATAAGGTCAGGGGAATAAATCTTGCTTTGGTACGTCAGCATAAAGCTGATCAATATTCTATTAAGATGCTCCCCTAAGACCTCTCCTACAATTCCTGGCCTCTAGAAAACAGATAAGAACCCTCAAGACGAAGACCCAACCTTGGCTGATATGGCTCAGTCAGTCGGTTGGATTGTTGCCAGTTGCTGAAAGTTTTCATGTTTGATTCCTGGTCAGGGGTAAATCGGAAAAGTCAGTGTTCATGATGTCTGTCAGTACAAGAGCTGATAAATAGAGACAAGGATTGAATCTTTATGGGTGTTTTATTCAGCTGCCAGCGATCTGAGAAGACAGTGGATTATGTACCCTCAAGAACCGTTTCAACATCTCATCTCAAGCTGAACTTTTTATCAGGAGAAGAAAAGGTAGGGAAGGGGTTTGGGAAAAAGTTAATCAGGTAAGAATTGCAACCCCAGGGTGATTTTCCTAGTATTTCTTTATCTGTTGATCAACAACTCAGATACCATCTCTTTGCAGATTCCCTGGGGCACAAAGGTTGAATTGCTCCTGGATCTCCCGGAGTCAAGTAGGTCATGCATTCCAATTCCTGGAATAACAGCTTTCCACATACATTACTCACTTAAGCCTATCGACTAAGGCCAAAATCTTTAACTCTTGAGTTCCCCTGTCATGGGCACATAACTAGGTTTCGGGTTTGATCCCCAGTCCCGGCGATGCTTCTTTCAGAAGCATTGATGTTTCTCTCCTTTCCTCTCTCCCTTTCTTTCTCTCTAAAAGCAATGAAAAAAAAAATTGTCCTCTGGTGAGGATAAAAAAAAAAAAAAAAAAAAAAACAATTAAAAAAGACCCAGCTCTCTCTGGAGCATGCCCATGCCTTCCTTTCCTCTCAGGTGCGCATCTTCACTTTTCTCTCCTGAACTCTGAAGGTCCCTATGAGACTTGCAACCAGGGGAGCAACAGGAAGCTTATCCCTGAACCCATCTCCAAGGCCTCCTTGTCTCTGACCTTTCAGTGAGCTAACAGCAGCCTTCCGTGGCTCACTTCTTTCCTGTAATATTTCTATAGGACCAAAGCAGAGCACCGCCTAGGCTCTCTCCTGTTGCTTCTTCTGCTCTAAGCCTTTGTTTCACTGTCCCCAGCTTTAATAAACATACTCTCAGTATCACCTGGACTTGTGAAATCTTTCCTGCACAAAGTCAAGAACCCACACCCTACTGACTGGCCCAAGGCAGACCTGCTCCAGTCCTGGTTCTTTCTGGTGACACTGTGGCCTGCACAACGACAGAGGTTTCTGAATAGTAACCGACAGAGGTTCATTATAGTGAATGAACAGCCAGTCAGGACACGTGGATTCCAGTCACAGTTCATCGACCATCTAGCAATGTGACTTTGCAAGATTCTCCTAATTTTTCCTCAGCCTGAGTTTATTTATGCATAAAATGACAGAGTGGATTTAGATGGTGGCTACAGTCCCTCTCAGCTTGAAGATTTCCTGAGATTTCACTGCTACCAGGGCTTCTCCCATGTCTTGACCTTTCCAATAGACTCCAGGCTAGAGGAATGAAAATGAGGAATACCATTTTTTTGATAGGCCCTTGAAGACAGCCAAGACTTTGCTGTAGCAAAGGTTAATGTTCTGTGTCTCAAAGATCCATTTTCCCAGGCTCTCAGAATGTAAATGTTAAGGTGATGAAAATAGTAAAATCTAAGCTCTGGTTCATGGGAGTCAGAGCCAGCTCACTTTTCACAGCACGGCGCTGGAGCAGAGGGCCTCCTCTTTGGCCGGAAGCCTCCAAAACTTGGGTGTAGGCTGTCAGCACTGATTTAAAGAGATTTAGTAGTTCAATTTGCTTCTCAGAAAGAACTGAAATTCACAGCAGGGCTTGGGGGCTAATAGTGAAACCTGAGCTGGCTTCTCACCCCCTGGAGGGGCAGAGAGTCGGATATTTACACAGAAGGCTGTAGTGTCAACTCTACAAATTCATGAGCCTTATGCCTTAACCACTTTAAACCAGAAAGGTGTTGCAACATAACAGTTTTAGTTGCTAAACCCTAGTCACAAACACAAATTTCTGGATTTACCAAGAACTGGGTAGGAAAGGCTTCTGCCAGGTGTGTTAAATCTGTCTCTCCTCTTCCTCATTTACTTCCTCATTTGTACCCAAGCCCAGATCAAAGGCCTCTGGACGACTGTCATCGGCCTGCTCTCCTCCCCATCATGGGCCTGGACTGACGACTACAAGTTTACCTTCTTTTCTATTCTTGCTGAAATACGTGAACCTTGTATCCATCCCAATCTCCTAGGAACAGCAACTTTGAATTCTTGCCATAGCTGCTAGGAATCTCAGTCCACAATTCAGGTGGACAAGAAATAAAGCTTTCTTTCCTAGAACTGCACTGTGAGCCCAGGCCTCTGCCGGCTAAATGGTTGAGCTGGTTAAATCCTCTAACTGCAGTTTTTCCTGCACACATTGTGTTCTTTTTGCACACACTGTGTTCTTTAGCAGCACACGCACAGAGTATCACGCAGGTTTGCGGAGTTAAGCAAAGCCAAAGTGAGGGAGTGGATGATTCTGGCTCTGGGTCATCAGTCACATGATTGGCCAAGGGATCTTTTGGCCCTGCCCATATGGCCCCCTTGTCTCCAGGGTCCTCTGCTGTTTTTCTGCCATTGTGGGGTGCTGGGGATCTTTCTGAGGTTGATCCAGTGGTTGAATGTACCACCTTTCACGGATTTCTAGACTCCAGTCAGTATTTCCAAAATCAGCTTCCCTTCTTGATTGAAGGAAGGGAGAGAGGAAAATATGGGAAGAACCAACCATGTGGATTAACACCAACGTAATCCAGGCCTGCAGCCAGCTCTCCCTTTTACTCCAACTCTGTTTCTGCGTGGGAGATTATAGGCATCTACTTTTTTAAAAGGAATAATAAAGTGATAACGGAAAAGTAATATTCTCTAGTGTCTATTGAGTACAATCCGAACCTGGAATTCTCTGATTTAACTACCACAACTGCCCTTTGAATCAGGTAGTATTATTATTTCCACTTTACAGATCAGAAAGCTGAGGCTCAGTGAGATAGAAACTTGCTCAAGGTCACAAAGCAAAGAATGGGAAAGCCAGGATTTGAATGTCAGTCTTCCTGACAGTAGTCTAAATCTTTATTTATCAGCAGTGTTCAACTGCATTTTAGATGCCAAAACAAAACAAAACAAAACAAACAAACAGACAGACAAAAACCCCCCAAAACAAGAAAGCCAGACCTGTAAGCCTAGAGTGGCTTTTAAAACTTCTCTTTTTATGGTCTCTTTGTGCTACTCTTGGCCTTTCTCTCTTTGGCCTTTCTCTCAGTGGGACTCTAAAACAGCACCCAGCAGTTACTCCAGCTGCTAGGCCCATATTATGAGTTCAATAAACATTTGTAGACTGATTGATTGTACATCTCACAAACAATTTTGCACTTTCAGATAGTTTTGTGTCTGGCTCAGAGATGGCAGAAAACGTAAGAGATTGCTGGTAGAATCGACTTCTCTAAAAAAATTAAGAAAAAGCCTTCTAGTTCTGCTTTTTACAAATGACCTACTGAGACTTCTTCAACTCTTCCTTTTTCTTGGCATCCCAGCTCCCAGCCAAACTCATTCAGGATGGGATGTCCTGCAGGATTTTGGCAAGACAGTCACACCTGGCTTTTATATCTGGCTCTGACACTTGCTGTTTGTATGCTGTGGGCTGGACATACACCTCTCTGGGTCTCCACAAATATTCATAAAATGAGAGGACATGGTGTATATAGTAGGCACTCAATGTCTGTTTCTGCTCTCTTAATTAAATCAGTCTCATCAGCATATTCTATCAGCTTGAACTTTAAGCTTAAGGTCTTTTTGAAACTCTTTAAGTAAAGAATGCCATCCCTTTGGATGCATTTACGAATTCATGTTTACCAGTAGCTTAAAGATGATGTATCTGTAGAATGTTTTCAGTTGCAAGGAAGAGAAAATGCCGGCCCAACTGGCATAAATAAGAGAATACATTGTCCAGAGGTGCAAGTGTTGATTCATTGGTGGTGGTGAAGGCCCAGGTTTTCCAGCTCTTTCTCAGACTCCTCTTGAGGGGTCTGTGTCTGTTCACAATTACAGGTTAACTGGAGCAGCAGGTAAGGGCATCATGTCTAGACACAGCATTTTATGCTGGTGTCCCCTTCTTAGGAGCCAAGAAACCCTTCCCCTCCTGTCAGATGTATTCTCACACATCAGTGGGCAGAACTGGGTTGCATCTCTGAGCTAAGGAGGAGTGGCTGCTTCCTAGGTCACGTGGGGGAAGAGGGCTTCTTGAATGAATCCAGGTTCCATTAGCCAAGGAAAATGGGGAGGATTGGTTTGATCATCTCCTCTTTACCCTGTTAGTGAGGAATGGAATCCCACCCTAGGGTAATGGGGAGGACCAAACACAAGACATCTGACACTAGACAGAGGAGATCAACAGTTGCAGTTTATTAGTCACCTATATTCACAGTTTGGAGGAGAAATATACCAGGAACCGCACAGAACAACATGGGTGTTATACTTGGGAAGAGTGATTGTAGCATTAAAAGGGTGAGGTGCCCTTTAGATCCTGCAGGAGGATGTGATTGGCTTGTTGGAATAATTCTGTGGGCTGGCAGGGACAAGTCCACTTTTCAGGGATAAGGGGAATTGTAGCTGGCCCTTGTGACAAGAAGGATTGTTTGGCTAGGGGATCTTATTCATAGGAACAGAATGGGACGGGGACTTGTGGCAGACTATTTGAAAACCTCCAATTTTATCTGATGTCAAGACAGCACATAATACCGAACTTTAATTTTAGGTCTTACACTACAGGAATGGATGTGGGATATATACATACAGCAGGTGACCACCCAGTTGACCCACCATCCCTTCCTGCCTTCCATCATCCATCCACCCATTCTCTGTACCTTTTACAAAGGAGTGGTGCAGCCTAAACATTCTGACTACATTTCTGGAGCTTTTCATGATGTCCAGCTCACAGTTGTTTGTGAGTGGTTGGTTAACACTTGGATCAGCCCTTCTAGACTTGCCACCAACTTTTTACCCTTCTCAACTCTGTGCTAGTCAGTAAGGGTCAACTCATTTACCCTGAAACATGCTATTTTCTGTTCTTCTGTTGCTGCTCGACCCAACCTCACCGCTTCTCTGCCTGTCTAAATTTCACCCTTCCTTGAGTATCATCCAAACACACCTTTTCTCCCTTCCCTGGATTCTGGTTCTTCTTGTCAGCCCAGAACCTCTGTGGCAACTGCTGTCTATGAGCACATAAAAAACCCACATAATCCTGTGTGTCACTGTGTTTAAATCATCAAATTCATTTAAAATGGAATTCCTTTCTGCATTTATGATGTAAATACAAAAAGCAGTTTGCCTAGAATCTCTCAATGAACATTTACATAGCACCTAGACATAGAAGGTACTCCATAAAAAAGTGTTGAAATGGTCAGTAAAACACCTGAATGGCCTTAAAATTCTGAATATTATTTTTAAAAGGCTACATATTGATTGAGCTGCAGAGAATTTCAGGGCTCACAGAAATAATTTTTCTTTCTTAATTTATACAATTTATTTATTGATTTTGGAGAGGAAAGGAGAAAGAGGGAGAGGGAGAGAGAGAGAAATATGAAATTGTTCCTCCACTTATTTATGCATTCATTGGTTGTCCCTTGTACGTGCTCTGACTGGGGATCAAACACACAACTTTGGCATATTGAGATGATGCTCTAACTAACTGAGCTATCTAGCCAGCTCTAATTTCTCTTTATTAATTAGAGCACTATTTCACTGACTTTAATCATTTTCATTCACCTTTACAATTTTTGGGTTATATGTGCACTGTGTTATTACTAATATGTTTTGTAAATTGATTAGTTTTTAAGCCTATTCTAGATCTAAGCAATAAGGTCTGTGACATCAGGGACTGAATGTGCTAGTTATTTTCATGTATCTTAGAGCAAATATAAAATTAAGATATCAAAAATAGACTATAAGCTATCTAAAGTTATTTTACATGTCACACTTGGGAAACTCTAATCTGGTCATATGCATATCTACATATGATAAAAAACCAGTCATAACATAAAAGACTACTATTGTATTTTTACTCTTGTATGCTTTTATTTATATGAACTTTTTAGTAAAAGCAAAACTCTAGAGAAAGAAAGCAGATCATTAGTTGGCTGAGTCTAGAAATGGAAGTGGAGATTGACCATGAACATCACTAGGGAACTTTTTGGAGTAATGGAAAAATCTAAAACTGTACGGTAGTGATGGTTGCATAACTGTATGAATTTAGAGAAATTCACCAAACTGCACTTAAAATGGACACATTTTATGGTTTGTAAATTGTATCTCAAAGAAGAAGGACGAGGAAGAGGAGAAGAAAAGGAAAGAGAAGCCATCATCCAGGAGGGTGGGACACGAGGGGGCTTCTGGAGTCCTGGTGGTGTTCTGTTTGTTTGATTTGGTGCTGGTTACGAGGGCATGTTCTATTTGAGAAAATTCATCAAGCAGTTTGTTTATGCTTTGTGCACAATTCTATATGAACGTTATATGCCAGTAACAAAATTTACAGGAAGAAAACACAGCCAATGGGTACACCATTTCTTCCCAAGTAATAAAAATTTATTACTTTCTTGTTTATTATTTTGTATAATTATATCACCCTACTGACTTGATTTCATGATGTAGGGGTTTAGATTTTGTGTGCCAATCCAGAAAGGGTTATAAGCAGATATATTTAGCTAATCACACAAGTGCTATAAGAATGTCAGTGGACACCATTGTTCCTTAATTATTCATGGCAATTATCAACGTGGACAATATTCACTTTGCAACCAAAATAAATGGATGTCTTAAGAAGCCTTGGTGGAACAATCAAATCATTAGCCTAAAAAAGTCCCCTCTCTCTCAGCCTGGCCCTCCTGCTGTCTCCCAGTTTCAATTCTATATTTATCTTTCAAATCAGCGGTGTAGCAATTTGTTATTATAATGAGAGCCACCAATTTATTGTGTGCCAACTTCCTGCCAGGCACTGCATTATCAGTTTTTCGTGACCTCATTTCATTGTCATAACAACCCTGCCAAAGAGTTGTTTTATTCCATTTTACAGTTGAGAAAACTGAGTCAGGGGGCAGTTGAGTGGGCCCAAGACCCCATTGCTGGTGAGTGACAGAGCCAGAGGGTGAGCTGGAGTCTGACCCCATGTATTTTGCTGTGTCTCGGGACCTGGAAATAAGTGACATGTGTAACAGAATTCTGAATCCTGAATCATGGCTCTTCACAAGGTTACTATAGTTACTTCTCTACATGGTACTCTTTTTTTTTTTTTTGCCAGGATAACAATGGATCCACTGTTAGCCAGAGGTGTTGAACCCCCACCATCATCACAAAACCCAAGGGACATTATAATAGGTTTAAAATAACGTTCCTACCTTTTCATCATACCTTTTATTTCAGAAGCTCCTGGAACATTAACAGATCCCATACTAGGGCAGCTTTACACATATTGTTATTTGCACCTGTGTAAAACATAGGAGCTCGCTAAATTAATACAACCGTATTTCAGAGTTTCACAAACTCCTTGACAAAAGTGTCCTGGCTGGTGTGACTTAGTTGGTTAGAGTGTTGTGCTAAGCAAAAGGTTGTGGGTTTGATTCTGGTCAAGGTACATACCTAGGTTGCAGGTTCATTCCCTGGTCTGGGTGAGTATGTGCCCCTCTAAAGGGGGGAAAAAGGGGATAACCGATCGATGCTTTTCTCTGATATTGATGTTTCTCTCTCTCCCTTCCTCTGTCTCTAAAAAAGCAATGAAAAAGGTGAGGATAAAAAGAACAGTGCTGCATTTGGGTGGTGGGGTGGTGCATGGGCGCTCCCTCTCTAGATAGAGAGAGGGGGTGGCCATCTTGCAGGAAGATGTGTGGCAAGAGCAGTCTTGGACCTGGAGAGACTCAGCCTAGGAGGGACAGGGCAGGAGAGCAGGAGTTGTGTTGTCTTTACGGGTGAATTTGGCTCTGGCTAAACTAGCAAACACGTGCAGATGAAGTAGTTTGGGTTAGGAATAGGACAGGACAACCAACACTAAAATGTTATTTCCAAGCGTTTAGAGCACTGAGCTGTCAGGGAGAATGAGAACTCAGAATCTGGTGCTGTCTTGCTTCCTGCATGCCGGTTGGCTGTGCTATGGCCAGACAGCTTTATTCCCTTTTGACATATAAAGATTCTCAAGGCCTGTGACTTCTCAGATGTGGCACACCGAAACACTCATGGAACCAAAGACAGAAGCCAGAGCTGCTGATTCCTGGTCTAATGTCAGATCCATTCTCTCTAATTACAGAGTCATAATGGTGAAGGGGATGATGACATCCAAGGACAACCACAGGGCCTCCCTCTCAACACTGGTGAGAACCAGATTCCTCCCACTAGTTCTGTAGCTTCCAGCAGAGTTCTGGAAGCTGATTAAAGAGAAGACCAGAAGTAATAGGCAATTAAAAAACCTTATAAAAAAGAAAAATGCTCTCGTCAAACCTACCAAAGCGTCTCCATGGCTGGACGTGGGGGAGGCACTGGAGACTGCTGGCTGCAAGGGTCACTTGTGCCAGAGGCTGGGGTAAGTGTACAGAGGGACTGGGGCCAGTCCCCAGGGGAGAAAGTGGGGAGACGGGTTAGCAATGTATTTCCCAGGCAGGGCAGCCAGTGAGTAAAAGGCTAAAGAACGCCTTTTCATCAGATTTAAGAGACCTTCTGCTTGGTGAACCAGTGGCGTAAGGGCCAAAGGGGATTGAGGGGGAGAAAGGGAGAAACACACACAGAAGAGACAGAACCCACCACCAAGTGAGGCAGAAGGAGTGGGTCTCTCCACTGGTCAGTTCCTTGACTATTCAGAATACTCCAGGAGGGGTAGTTGGAAGGAACTCAGCAAAGTCTTGGGTCCAGATAATGCATGCAGTTAGCTGCTTTAGGGTCCCTTACCTTCTGGGGTACCCTAGCCACCATCCCCAACTTGAGATTGTGGAAGGTAATTGGATGGCTACAGGTAGGCTGAGTGTAGGTTCAGCCCCCCAGGTGCTTAAACTCTGATAGCTCTCTGAGTTGTGAGGCTGCACCCCCAAACTTTTGGGGGCACCTCCCTACCCAGAGGATTCTCACAGCTTCCAGTCCATAGCTGAGGCTTCTGCTCCCACCCTGCTCCCCACAGGGCCTCTCCTTTGAATGCTCAAGAGGCTGTTTTGGAAAAACCCCTAAAGGGACACAGACTGCTTCCTTTTGCGATCCTGTTCCACCAATCCTAAGACTCCCTGAAGCTGGGGGGAAGGGGGGTTGTAGTGGGGCACTGACAGAAATGAGGCAGGCAGTGGGGGTGGGGAGGGTTGGGATGGGAAGGGGAGCTCACCACTGAGGGTAATCATCCAAGAGATTCATCTCATTTTCTGGGCTGAGTTTCATTTGCTAGCTCCTTTCCCTGTCTTGTTTACTTTTTTCTCTTTTGTGCTCTTTCACTTCTCTGCTTAAGTAAACCTATTGACCATTTCATGTGGCCAGGGTTGTCCCAGGTGAAAAGAGACACTCTGGATGAAAAGTGAGACACAGTGTCTTCTGTCAAGGAAGTCACATTCTAGTTGATAATAAACAATTTCAAAACACAGTGAACGTTCATGCTGAGTAGGAGCAAGCAGGGGGTGGGTTTGGGAGCCTAGGCATGGGGCTGAGCAGAGCTAAGGGGGTAAGAGGAGAAGCCAGGGAGATGTCTTAGAGGAGGGTTGAACTGGTGCTGGTTCCTTAATAGGGATGCAAAACAAACAAACAAACAAAAAACACCCCCCCCAAAAAAAAACAGGGTGCTTGTATTTACTGCAATATTTATAACATACATTAAAAATATTATTTGTTGTTTATCTGAAGTTCAATATTAACTAAGTGTCCTGTATTTTTATTTGCTAAATCTGGTAACCCTAGTTCCTGATGAATATATAAGAATTAGCTGAGTAAATAGGGAGATGGGAGGGAAAGGTATTCCTGCAGAAGGAACAGCACTTGGAAAGACCTGGAGGTGAGGGATCACATGCTTCATTTATAGAACTGAACATTGTCCAATGGCTGGAGTATGGAGTGCAAGAGGGAAGGGAGGGAGTGGAGAGAATGCACCCAACTGTCATATCATTGTTGAGTGTATGCTAAGTGTCAGGCTCACTGTGAAGTTCCAGGGTGCTGTTGTCAGCCAGGCAGACACAGCTTCTGCTCTCAGGGAGCTCACAGTTCAGCTGAGGAGCAGTGAGATGAGGACAGAGAAGGACATGCACTATGGGAGTTGTAGCTGGGGACATCAGCCTGGCTGGGAGGTCAGGAAAGGCCTCTCTGAGTAGGTGACAATATGCTGAAGGCCAGGGAGACAGGCATGCTGAGAACTCCGGGAAGAATGTTCCAAGCTAAGGGAATAGCATCGCAGAGGCCCTGAAGTGAAAAAAAAAATTTGCAGTGGGTCCCAGATACCAAAATGTGACCAAAGTGGCTGGGGCCCCCCGGGAGAGAAAAAAGACAGAGAAGGAGGCTGGACAAGGGGCAGGGGCCAGATCACACTGGAGGGAATTTGGGCTGGATCCTCAAGGCAGTAGGAGCCATGGAAGGAGTTTAAAGCAGGCAGGGTGACATGCCAGTTTTGTGTTTTAAAAGGTGACTCATACTGGAGAGAGGAGGGCAGATGGACAGTGTGGGGGCAGAGAGAATGAGGGAAGCCAGGGAGGGGCTACTGCAGATGCCCAGGATGGACAAGTGGGTGGTTTGGCCCAGTGCAATGGTGGTGGAGATGGAGGGAGAAGGAGCAGTGGACCCAGGCTGCACTGAGGAGGAAGACTTGGCAGGGCTTGGGTATCTGGCACTAGGGATCCAGGGGTGGGAGGAGCAGCCATGACTCAAAGCCTCTGGGCTGGACAGATGGGAGGATGGTGGTACCATTTGTTGAGCTGACTTGGGGACTTGGAAGGTTTGGGGGTGGTGAGGTGAGAGGGTTTAGGTTTGCACATGTTGAAGGTGAAGAGGCTGGTGGTGGAGCATCGGAGGATGGACTGTAAAGGCAGAGAAAATGTAAGGAGCTGGGCAGAGCTGTGATCAAAGCTCTCCTCTCACACTTGGCTATGTGGCCTTGAACAATGACTTCACTTCTTTTTGCCTTAGTTTTCTGATCTGTACCTGGGATATGTGGGTAGTCTGCACTCAGAGTTGTTATGAGGTTGTGGTGGGAAACCTCCGAGATAACCCCAATGATCCTCATCTCCCGTTATTCATGTTCTTGTGTGGTGACTCTGAAGCTGTAAGAGGGCTGGTCTCTGAGATCATGAGACTATGGGTATGTCAGTTTCAAGGTTAGAAAAACCTTGTTTGTTATTGTTCTGAGTTAAATCACTCCCTTTGGGGAATGCCAGCTGCCATGTCAGGAGAGGCACACATGAAGACCTACTGTTCCTGCTCGAATCTACATGAGTGAGCTTAGATGCGAATCTTCCAGCCCAGCCAAGCCTACAGCTGACTGCAGACTGCATCTAGACTGCAAGATCTGCTACCTACCTAATCCACTTGCAAATTCTTGACTCACAGAAACTGAGAGATAAGAAATGTTCGCTGTTTTAAGCCCTTATGTTTTGGGTAATTTATCACGTGGCAGTAGAGGACTAACCCAGAGGGTAAAAGCACATAGTACAGTCCCTGGCACAGAGGTGGGGCTGTAGGATGTGCAGCATCTGTAGGTCTGGAATCGAGGAGAGAGGCCTGGGCTGAAGGTATGAGTTTGGGAACCTTTTGGCTTAGAGACAATGGTGGAATCCGCAGAGGTGCCTGAGCCAACCCACAGAGAGGAGGAGTTCGAGCAGAGACAATGGCCCTGGCCAGAAGCCTGGGCACGAGGGGTGGGTAAAGCCCGAGGAGGGTGTGTCTCCATGAGTGAGAGCAGGCACTGCAGAGGAAGGAGGAAAACCAGAAAAGGGATCTGAAGAGGCTGTCTGTCAGAGGGTGTGGTCAATATATCACACAGGGAGGCCTGACAGGGAGCTCTGAGGACGTTCTTCTGGATTCAGCAGCAAGATTCCTGGTGGTGCTACAAACGCTGCTAAAGTGAAGAGGTGGGCCCTGAGGCCAGACAGAATATTGTGGGTTGAGGTGTCTGTATAAATGCTTTTCACTCCCAAGCTCTAAACCAAGATGGTTTACAGGAGAAACCTATAAGGAAATCCAAACTCCAAGTCTTACAGAAGCTGCTCTAGTGAAGAGATACCATTTCTTAATTTATTTTATGAGGCTTATGTAACTTTGACAGTAAAACCGCACATGGAGAAAATAAGAGAGGAAAATAGTAAACATATTGCATTCATGAGTATGGACCCAACAACCCTGAGTAAGATATTAGCAAACAGCATGCAGCACTATATTGAAAAAATAATACATCATCAAGGCAAGTTTATTCCAGGAATTAATTGATGTTTTAATGTAATAAAATCCACAATCGTAATTCATTATGTTAGGGTGAAAAATCCCACATTTGATACATTTCAACACCCATTCATAACACAGCACAATAGTGCTTCCTTCGATAAAGTATCTCGATAATAGTACCTCAATAAAGGGTATCTATCAAAAATCCACAACAAATACCATATTCAATGGTGGCATGTTAGAAACAGTCAAGAACAGAATAGAAATGTTCACTATCATTACTATAATTCAACATTGTGCTGGAGATTTTAGTCAGTACAGTAAAACAAGGAAAAGGAAATGAAGACTCTGAAGACATAGAAAATTCGAGAGCCTATAAACGTAGAACTAAAACAGCTCAAGTCTGCAAAATACAATATTATCATATAAAAACCAACTGCATTTCAATAACCACCAATCAATACATTATAAAATATAAATTTGAAAATATAATTTATAATAGCAATAAAAACTTTGAGACATGTAAGAATAGTTTTGTGAAAACCACCGACATCCTGGCTGGTGTGGCTCACTGGATTGAGTGCCAGCTTGTGAACCAAAGGGTCTTGAGTTCAATTCCAATGTAGGGCACATGCCCCCGTTGCAGGCCAGGTCCTCAGTGGGGAGTGCTCAAGAGGCAACCACATGTTGATGTTTCTCTTCCTCTCTTTCTCCTTCCCTTCCCCTCTCTCTAAAAATCTTTTTTTAAAAAAATAAAAGAAGAAAAAACACTGACAAAGTTAATTCCACTCAGTTTTTTAAAAAGATTTTATTTTATTTTTTACGATTGTATTTATTTACTTTTAGAGAGAGGGGAAGGGAGGGAGAAAGAGAGGGAGAGATGCCCCCAACTGGGGACCTGGTCCGCAACCCAGGCATATATGCCCAGAGCTGGGGGTCAGGGTTGAACCAGCAAACTTTCAGTTTGAAGGCAGTCACTCAATCCACTGAGCCACACCAGCTGTGCTCCACTCAGTTTTTAGTTGGGGAAATAGAAACTCTGAGAGGGGAAATGACTCTTTGAAGGATACTAATAAGCCAGGAGCAGATCTGGCGTGGCACCAAATCCTAGGGATCTCAGTATTGAATAATTTTGATATTATCTTTCCTTTCAAGAGTTTTAATTGTATTTATTTATTTTTAGAGAGAGGGGAAGGGAAGGAGAGAGAGGGAGACAAACATCAATGTGTGGTTGCCTCTCCACGCCCCCTGCTGGGGACCTGGCCTGCAATTGGGAATGGGAATGTGCCCTGGCTGGGAATCCAACTGCGAGCTCTTATTTCGAAGGCCCCCCCCCCCCCGCTGCCCCCCCTCAATCCACTGAGCCACACCAGCCAGGGCTGATAATGTCTTTCTTGTAGGAAAATAAACACCTCTGATTTTTATTGTTTTCTGATTATAAATTCAATATTGATTCTAGAAAATATAGAAAATTCAGAACATTAAGAAGTGATAAGTGACTACATTCCCATCCTACTACCTAGAGAACTACAATCAATGATTTGTATTTTCTTTAAAATATTTGTCTATGTATATTTATGTTGTTATAAATAAAATTAGGATTATATCATGTATACCATTTTGTGCTCTGCTTATTTTCTCACACATTTCCCTGTAAACTCACCTAGTCTTTTAAATATGATAATGTAGCACTCTATTATGCTGATGAAGCATATGTCACTTATTTAACCTATTTGAGTTTTCAGAGAAAAACCAAGTATCAGATATGACTGTGATCATATGATAAAAGTTAAACCTCAGCCATCTCATGCACATGCAGACATGAAAGACAGGTAAGTTTCTAATGCCAGTGGTTATCCTGGTGGAGAAAGGAAAATGGCAAAATATATATCAGGTACCACCAGGAAGGGGAGAGATAGATCTGGTTAGCAGGAGCAAATGGGATTTTGAAGGAGTCTTTTCTTGGAGACCAATTAGTTCCGAGGCTTTTACGTAATTCCTCACCTTCTGCAGTCCTGGCTCACTTCCTGGTGAAATGAGGACAATACGGGTGCCCAGACTCAAGTAGGGCCAGCTCCTTTTGGCCTCAGAGCCTTTGTACCAGTCGTTTTTTTTCTGCTAAAGTCAGCTCTGTCCTTCTCCCCATCTGGCTGCCCATGTTGGCCCTTCAGGCCTGGCTGCCCTTCCCTATCTTGTCCACCAAGCGTGATAGGTGACCTTATTAGAGTCGACTCCCCCACCGACGGCCACTCCAGGGGTGCTCTGCCACAAGCCAAGTGTTCAGGTCTTTCTTGTCTTTGCATTTAAAGCAGAGGTCCCGTCCCATTATTCCCCATCTAATTCCTTTAATCGGACATCTCCCAACATATCATAAACTTGTCATGATTTTGTTTCCTTGGGTCTTGTCTGTTTTCTCCTCTACTTAGGACCCCTTCCATCTTGAGTCGTTGTACCCCTTAGGCTTAACTTGCGGTCCGGACACCACACAGGTACGTGAGAAAACAAGAATAGGTCTGAGGACGCACACAGTGAAAACTGCGGTAAGACTGGGCTGATCCCAAATTGCAGGCGGAGGCAGGAGGTAGAGGAGGGTTCTAGGCGGGGTCTCGAGTTTGGGGGCGGAGTCTCGGGGCGGGACTGGGGCTTGGGGCTGCGACGGAGCCCGACTGACGGTTCAGCCTGGCTGAGTCCTGCTGAGTTCCTCCGGCTCACCGCCCTCTGGCCTCCGGCACGCGCCGTCATTAGGGGGCGCGCGTGCTCGCGGCGCCGCGGCTCTGCTGGGAGGCGCCTCCGGCTCCCGGCGGCTGGAGCCGCAACTCCGGGAGCCGGATCAGTCGTCCCTTCTGCCGCCGCCGCCGCCTCCGCCCCTGGGCGCGGGCTCGCTAGTCTTTGCGTTCACGCTCTCCGGCTGCCGGTGTCTCCCGGCCCGGCCGCGGCCGCAGTGAGTGGGGGCGGGCCGGGGTATTAGGGGCCCCGGGGCTCGGGAGGGCCGGGCCGCAGGAGAAAGCCCTCGAGGAGCGGCAGGGGAAGCGCGGTTGAGGTGA
Organism: Anoura caudifer; assembly: GCA_004027475.1. Classification (NCBI taxonomy): domain Eukaryota; kingdom Metazoa; phylum Chordata; class Mammalia; order Chiroptera; family Phyllostomidae; genus Anoura; species Anoura caudifer. The sequence goes on along the minus strand of PVKU01000900.1, from coordinate 196,396 downwards.
ATCGGGCGGTGGCGGGGCCGCGCTGAGGGGACCGAGGGGAGCCTGGGTGGCGCGCTCCGGGGCTGGCACGGGCCCACCGCGGGCTTCCCGCAGCAGAGCGGCCGGGCTTGGGCGGGGGTTCCGGGGCCAGCCGGGAGGGGACGTGTGTTGTCGAGGGACCCAGGTTCGGGCTTCGGTGCGCGCCCCTTGCCCGGGCCCGGAGCATCTCCTGTCCCACGCCGGGGCCGGATCGAGGTGGGGGGACTTCGTCTGCGGGGCAATAGCGAGGCACCGCCCGGCCGGGGACACCTCGAGGTGTGCTCGAAAATTATTGTTTTGGGGGGTGGTGCTTATTAGCCACCGTTTGCGGTAATTTGAAGCTTACAGTAGGGTTTCTGAGCCCTGCTTCAGGGGATTTTTCTGCCCTAGAGAGACGCTCTGACAGAAGCTGAGTTTTTTGTGCTCAGATTTGTGTGTGTCATGGCATTTTTAATGCTTGATGTCAGAAGTGATAAATGGCCGCGGTTCTGGGGAGCCTCTGAAGCACCTGCTGGGCCGACCGCGGTGGAGGCTGTGTCTGAGGGTAGGACGGGAGAAATGAAACAGATCCTGTTCGGATATTCTGCTGAAGTTGTCAAGTTTCTGTTCAACTATACCAGTTCCAGAACAAATTGATAAATACAGTTTTAGGACTTAGTGATAGATGAGTTTTGGGTGCAAAGAGACCCTGGGTGACCTGGTTTGGCTAAGAATGTTTAGGGTAGCCTAAATGTCTTACCATTTCCCGTTGGCATGTTCATCTTCTTGCTGTCACCAATGCCCGAGTACATGAATGATTCCAGCAGAGGAAAGAGGGGAAGCACAGGCCTGATGTTTTCAAATGAACAAGTGTGTATCTAGGAAAAGGAAAATCTTTTTACCTACGGGGTTGGTAGGGTGAGAAAACTAGCTCTTTGGTTGAGAACCATCCATCCACACTAATACTTCATTTTGTGTAATGTCATGGATATTAAGGACTGAGTGGTCAGGACAGTTATAGATGCTGTTCCTAAGGTTTGTGTGATTTTAATTTTCGTAAACAGTGTTGAAACCAAAGCATTACTACATAAAGAAGTCCTAGGGTGGATCTTTCTATGAATCCCCCAAGGGGTTTTAGATTTTTTTTATGTGGATTCTATTTAATATGGAATACACATGTCTATTTGGATTCATCTTTACTGTGGAGATAATCCTGAGTCATGCTTTCGAGAAGTTCCTTCTGTGGTCAAGAGCTCCGATGTCTGGCGGTCTCTATAAAAGCTGGATGCTTCCCTGTACCTGTAGTCCTCCCTTCTGGAACTCTGGGGAAAGGGAGACCTGGGGAGACTGGAAGCAGATGAAGAGGTCTTTTCTTTGATATTTGTCCTGTCTTCATGCCAGTGCTCTAAATTACTTCTGTTCACACTCAAGTTTCTCAATTTACCACAGAAATTTTGTTTATACTGCCACTCATATTTTCTTATTTGTTTAATACTGGCCAGTTTACAAATGGTTTTCTATTCACGATCTTGATTATTTTCTCCTTTTCTGCAGAGAAGCAGCTGGTCATAAAGAGTGATTTAATCAGTGTCTCATAAGTAGAATTGGAGCAGAATTCAGATACAGATCTTCACCCATTCTTTTTCCTCTGTGCTGGCCTGCATGTGACTGCAGAGCCTTAGTTCTGACCTGTTACCCTGTAGGTCACTTTTTGTCTTGGTATTGTGCCTAAGTGGTATTACTGCTTTTGGGAAGGTGGCATTATCTTGTTTTATCCTGTAGAAACTGAGTGAATGTAAGAGGAATTTAATAATTTTGTGACTATTTGTGATAGCTCTTTAGTATTAAAGTCAATTTTCAACTTAGCCTTTCCTCTAGACCATGTGGAGAGAAGAGAGAAAAAAGAATGTTTTAGGGAAAAAAAAATCCATTCCTTTAGAGGTATAGTTAAGGATAACATAATATCACAGTCATATTCTCCTGTGTGCCTGGCTACTTGTGCCAGCCTGTATGTGAATGTTAACTCAGAACACTCCTTTAGGTGTCGCTGAACTAGTTACTATAAAAAGTATTTCACTTTCAAACTCCCACATTTCAAGAACAGAGAAATTCAGTACAAAGGTAATTTGAAGGTATGTATAGATGAAGTTTATTGAGTCTCCCTTTCAGAATGCCAGGCACAAAGAATAGAGTAGAAGGGCATTTTATTTCCTTCCTTCTTTTCTCTTTTCTTTCTTTCTTTCTTTGCTTTTTGTAATGCGGAACACTTCAGGAATCTGTGTGTCATCCTTCAGCAGGGGCCATGTAATCTTCTCTATATTGTTCCAATTTGTGAAGTGAGCCCTAGAAAGTCATTTTAATTATTTATATATTTTTAAAGATCTTTTAAATTTATTTATCTTTAGAGGGGAAGGGAAGGAGAGAGGGAGAGAAATATCAATGTATGGTTGCCTCTCGTGCATCCCCCTGCTGGGAACTGGCCTGCAACCCAGGTATGTGCCCTGACTGGGAATTGAACCGCAATCCTTTGGTTCGCAGGCCCACGCTCAATCCACTTAGCTACACCAGCCAGGGCTCCTAGAAAGTCATTTTAAAAGAGCTGCCTGGAAACTTTGGAAAGGCAGTAGCAATAGGTTTTTATTATTTATTCAAGTTTGGAGGTGTGTGTATTGCAATGTATAGGTTGTTATGTAGCAGAAGAACTTTTGCTCCAGAGAATTCTTAGTCTGTACCTGAAATAATAAACCCAGAATATTTGTGTTCAATTAGTTCATCATAACTGTGAAACCTGTAATTGCCATTCTGCAGTAGTGAGGAAAATGGCTTTCAGGGGTTCTTAGGTTCTTCTTTAAGGTATTAACTTGTTTAATTGTGCATTTTCCAGATTTGTTACTTTGGAAAATTCCTAGGAAGTTTTCTTAAGGCTTTTATAAATTCTTTAGCATTTTTCCTTAACTTAATTACCTGCTAACAGAATTTATACATTAACCTTTGAAGCTTAAGTGGGGGTGAAAACAGTGTTTTTCAGTACTGTCATATTTTTGGATTTGTCACCCAGTTGTTGCCACAAGAATTTTATTTGGGCCAAAGGTCATATTTTTTCCAGGTGAGCTGATTTTACAAGGTCTGGAGCCTTTTTTTGAACTGTGTAATTATGCTTGGCTTTTTCATTGTTACCCTCATAATCTCCATTCCTGGCAAATTTTCTGAAATACTAGGTTTTTCTTTGTCTTCATCACTAAAACAAGCTCATTTGATGCCCATTTCAAGGTCTCCTGCTGCTGCTTGTCTTGTGGTTGTTTAATTTCTCATTAAGTCCTTCACTGGAGACTGTACCAGAAGGGAGAAAAGATGAAAAGCAAATATATCATTTTTTAATTGTTAGCAGCTCTGGAAAATGATTTAGAAGAGATTGAAGCTATTCTGGAAATTCTTTTGGATTATATTCTATTTCACTCATCTGCACTGTCTCTGAGATGTTCCTAACAGTTATCAATTCAGAGGCTGATTACTCAGCTATTGGAAGACCAAAATGTTCCTGCTTTTTTTGGTTTGTTTCTTGCTGTATCTAAGCATTTCCATAGAGGATATTTAATAGAAGTAAGGAGTAGAGGTAAAATTTAAACTAATTAATATTAGTTTTTCCTTTAGAGCTTTTTAGTGAATAATTTGATTTTTGGGGGGTAGTTTAGTCATTGGTATTGAAAGTGAATAATAGTAATTTCATTTTATTTTGATGTATCTTGTACACAATTGTAAGGAGGTTTAGGGTTGCTTTTTAAGAAACATGGGTTTATATAGATTACCATAATTGCTTTCTTGAATTATTAAGCTTGAGGTTTCATTACATCTTTGTACCGGAACAGAACCTTGGCTTTTTCTGTGGAACAGATTCAGGGATATCATCTAATTTTCTTTTTATGATTGCTCAAGAAATTACCTTGTTTTGATTTAGCAGTGAAAAAGAAACAAAAAAGGACTACTAGTGGACAGACCTTGCATAACAGCTATGACATTAATGATGTATGGTTTTTTCCCTTGTCTTTCTTTGGTCCCCCATTTTTTGTTCAACCATTTGGATATTCATGTATTAGAGTTCCTCACTTATAAACAGGACAGCAGCTTTCAGTCACACTAATGAGTAGGTTCTTCCTATTTTTGCCTCTGGAATTTTTACAAACCCATTATGACTGCTCACTTAGACTGAGTCACTGTTAAATTTGTAAATAAAACCCTACTAGGTGGATAGGGTTAATAGATAGCTGTAGTGGGTCTAAAGTTAATCCTTTTATTTTCTTGTTTCTTAGGTTCTCTTTCTTTCAGTTTCTACGGAAGGAGGGGATTTATGGAAAGATCTCAACTAGGAGTCAGCAAACCCAAGTTCTTAATCCGTTGCTTTCCATCTGTGGGGTCTAGAGCAAGTCACTTATCCATTACTTCTCCAAAATGGAGACAGTAATTCATGCTCTGCTTGCTGTATCAGGGATGTTATGTGTGTGAGAGAGAGAAAGGCCCCCTCCTCTCTTACCTAAAATGTTTCTTCATTCTAGAATCCCTCTCAGGTTGTCCAGATATCCCTGCTGAGGTCTACTGAGCAAGATCTTCCCGGAAGTCCTCCGTTTTTCCACATGGAACTGTTCTTGCTTTTTCTTCCAGAAAGCATCTGCTAGTCTATCTGTATAGAAGTGCTATATAAACAGCACTTTTGAATTGTGTTCCGTACTTCAAGCGCTGCATGTTGCCTTTCTTCGTAGATTGAAAGCTCCATGAGGGCAGGGATTTGTACCTTTCCTCTTTCTGTGTATCCACATAGTGCGTAATGTTTATTGACCTACAGTAAGTGTTGGTTGACTGAATTATTTTTGAGGCTGTCAGGAATGAATACTTTGGGAGATAAGAAGATGCCAAAGATGAGCATCTTACCAAAACTTTTGGATGACTGGCCTTTTAAATTGTTACTTATCTGTCTGTTTTGTCAGTTATTGAATAAAAATTGTTAAAGCTATTCTTGGTTCTCTTTACTTCAGATACTGTTTGTGAGGAATGAAAGCTTGTCACAACAGCCCTGAATTTGACATTGGTTCTACTTCTCACCCTCTAGCATATGGAGGCCTATCTATATCTATACCCAGCTGCTGAGTGTGGAGAATAAAAACTGACTGCGTGTTGTCCACATTCTAGCTTGTTTGCTTTGAAGAATTTTCTAGGTAAAGAAATAGATGCTTCAGGGTCTGATTTCAGCCCATGCTGTGCTATGCAAATGTTCTCTACATGCCTGAGTGACCTTTTGAGAAAGAGCCTTTGTGATCTTCTGTAGCCAGGGCCTGTTCTGGGAATAGTGTGCCAGATTCCTCTGAAAGTGGGAAAAGTGAATCTGTTTAAAGATCACAAAAAAGCCAGTGCTTTTCCTGGGTAAATACTGGTAAGTCCATGTTTCTTATTCTCTTGTCAGAGCTTTTGAAATTTGCTTTCCTGGTTAATTTGGGAAATGATGTGTGTGAGGGTACTGACTAAAGCTATGCTGTAGCTGGGAATCTGCTGAAGTAATTGGAATTGTAGACTGGCGTCATTAGTATCTGGGTGTGTGTCAACGTCTTCAGCCTGGCTCTCCCTAAGTGCTGGTTGAGTGACTTTCAGACAAATTTGTAAGGTTCTTTTTCACCCCAAATTGTGCTCTGATGGTTTGACATTTAAATTATTTTCTATTTGTTTTGATTATTGTATAACATGACATATATTAGTATTAAAAGTATAATTAGTTTTTTATGTTATGAAATAAATATCATTCTAGTGTATTTCTCTTGCAAAGCAGTACTGGTATCTTGGAGGTTTATAGTTTTTAATGCTTTTTACTGAGATGTTTAGTTTGTATAGCTGAAATGCTGATGAAGAAGAGTGTTTTTTCTTCCTTTCTTGTACATAGCCTTTTTAATAAGGATCATGATAAGTATAAGGAAAAAGTTGTAGAGTTAATCATATGTTCTACTATAGAAATTCTAAAAATTGAATTTTCAGAGAAGGTAGGTAGGATTTGAATGACTAGTTTACTGCTGGGCTCTCCCTCCTCTAAGAATAGGATAATTCTTTCTCTGTAGAGTTTGGTGGAAGCCCCCCAAATATATTCTATTTTTTTGCCAATCTGCCAAAAAAATAGGTATAGTTTTGATTCATTCATACCAGATGGCTGTTGTTGTATTGGCCGTTGTCTTTTTTTGACAGTCTGAGGGAAAAGAGGTCAGTGCTCCTGACTAAATAGTCAGGCACTGCATGTTTTAGAAACTCATGCTGCACATCATTTGAAAATTGATGCCCTAGAGAAATGCTTTCTTCTTCAGATCTTTGTCCTGTAGCAGTTTTTTTTTTAAATAAAGATTTTATTTATTTATTTCTAGAGAGAGGGGAAGGGAAGGAGAAAAAGAGGGAGAGAAACACCAGTGTGAGAGATGTTAATGGGCTGCGTCTCGCGCACGCGTGGGCACGCAACCCCAACTGGGGACTGGCCTACAAACCAGGCACGTTCCCTGACTGGGAATCAAATTGGTGAGTTTTTGGTTAGCAGGCCAGCAATCAGTTCACTGAGCCACACCATCAAGGGCTGCCCTGTAGCATTTTTTAATTGAGCAAAAATTGAATAGTTTTCTGGTGTTTCGCCTGCCCTGTGGGGTGTAAAAACCTCTGTTTTCATAGTTACATGCTGTGTCATGTCTTTTTCTTCTCCCCAAGTTTCCCTGGAACCTGGGCTCCCCAGACGCCGCGCTGGAGCAGATGGATAATGGAGACTGGGGCTATATGGTAAGATGACTCTGCAGATGTGTTTTGAAGTCAAATTATTTTTTTATGTCTTTACCCCTTCTGATGTATTCTTAGGTACAATACTGTCCATTTTGTATAAGTGAGAATTATTGGTGCAACCCCCTGTTAATTAGTTTAGAATGTATTTGGGAGGCGTTTTTGTTTGGTTTGGTGTTTTTATGTAAGCAAACTCAGTTTAGACTCACAAAGTAACTTTATAATTAATCACTTATTTGAGAGAGATCATGATTTTTTGGTCTTTATAATTGCTCTTAACACTCTTCCTTCATAGAGTAGTCTATGAAAAGGGTCTAGTAGGTAATGGTACAGAGGACATATCCTTGTGGTTAGGGAGGTCAACCATTGAAAAGGTGCCACTTCTCCCCTTTTTACTTTCTTTGCATATGTACGGTATGTGTCTTCCTATTATTCTTTGTCTTTGGTAAGAAATATTTTACTTGCCTAGTACTTTGTCCATCTGTGTGTATTTATATGTTTTCTTAAATATGATTTCTAAAACTGAAGGGATATATTATTTAAAGAAGCTTGCTTTTCAAAACTAAAGGCCAGATTGCAACATTAATGTTACAAAAGTGAATACACTGTCAGATTTTGAAATTGAAAGTTGCTGGTGTATGAGATTGTGTTGATCAAACTGTGTATTTTAACTTGGTATTTGCCACTGTTATTGCCATGAAAAAGTTATGAAGATTAGGTCTGCACAGATTTTTGTCTTTAAAATAAATTTAATAATTTTCCCCCATTTTTTATGAGACAGAAACAAAAGAAATATCAAAAGTAGATTCTTTTCATTATCAAATCATTTTTTTTTGCCTATTTTATGTCAAATTGAGTTAAGAAAAATGAAAGTCTCTTTTAAATGGAAACAGTTTATTTTAGTTTGGCCTTTGTCTTTCCATAAAATACTGTATTTTGCTGTGTATAATGTGCACTATTTTGCCCCAATTTTTGGGTGTACATTATGCATGGGTAGTACCTGAAATGCCTTGTATCCATTGTGTTTTGTAGTTATTTGTTACATAAAAGTTCTTGTTCTGTAATATGTTAAAAAATAAATGCCGAAATTACTTTACCATACCAAAAACAAGTATCTAAATACAAATAAATAACTGAATTAAAAAAATAAAATGAAAGACTATTTTCCCCCTGAAAGTTTGGGTCAAAAACACTGGTATGTGTTATGCAGGGCAGAATATGGTACTCTACTTCTCTTTAGATACTGGGCTTGAAATTAAATGGCTTTGGAAGTCATGCTCTTGTTTCTTAGTAGGTCTTTAAAGAATTAGATTAATCCCTTTTTTCTCTATTGAAAGCATATGTTCCATCCCTGCATCTAGGTGGATTTAATCACTGAGAGTAAAGCTGTTTTGCATAATAGGATTGCTAAATAACTTATAGCCTGAAGGAATCTTTTGCTTTGCTTGTTATCATTTTTCTTAATTTGTCAAAGTTAGAATTTTAAAACTTTCAGGTGACTAATCATTTTTTTAAAAAATTTCAGATGACTGACCCAGTCACGTTAAATGTAGGTGGACACTTGTATACAACGTCCCTCACCACATTGACGCGATACCCAGATTCCATGCTTGGAGCTATGTTTGGGGGGGATTTCCCCACAGCTCGAGACCCTCAAGGCAATTACTTCATTGATCGAGATGGACCTCTTTTCAGATATGTCCTCAACTTCTTAAGAACTTCAGAGTTGACCTTACCCCTGGATTTTAAGGAATTTGATCTGCTTCGGAAGGAAGCAGATTTTTATCAAATTGAACCCTTGATTCAGTGTCTCAATGACCCTAAGCCTTTGTATCCTATGGATACTTTTGAAGAAGTTGTGGAGCTGTCTAGTACTCGGAAGCTTTCTAAGTACTCCAATCCAGTAGCTGTCATCATAACCCAATTAACCATCACCACCAAGGTCCATTCCTTACTAGAAGGTATCTCAAACTATTTTACCAAGTGGAATAAGCACATGATGGACACCAGGGACTGCCAGGTTTCCTTCACTTTTGGACCCTGTGATTACCACCAGGAAGTTTCTCTGCGGGTCCACCTGATGGAATATATCACAAAACAAGGCTTCACGATCCGCAACACCCGAGTGCATCACATGAGTGAGCGGGCCAATGAGAACACAGTGGAGCACAACTGGACTTTCTGTAGGTTGGCCCGGAAGACAGATGATTGATCTCTAACCCTGGGAAAAGTTTCTGGAAACTGACTCTCCAGTAGATAGAAAAGACTGATTTTTTTTTTTTAATCACAGTGTGGGGTTTAAAATGTTTTTTTTTTTTTTTTATTTATTTGCAGGCATTGAAGATCAGAAGGAACTTTTGTGCTTTAGCAGAATCCTCTATGTTTTGTTCACTTTGCCCTGAGTACGCATGTGCCTGTTCAGAGTCTCCAGATACCTTTTTTATAAAAAGAAGTCTGAAATTATTATGGTATATAATCTACCCTTAACAGAGCTTTTTTTTATTACAGTGCTAAAATGATTTCTGATTAAATAGTCCCTAGCTCAACTTGAAGACTAAAAAATGCAGGAATGAAAGAATAAACAGAGTACTCATGATGATTTTTTTGACAAAAATCAAAACATCATGTAGGGTGACCTAGTTTCCAGACCAATAAGCTGTATTGTAATATTAAAGGAAAACTGTTCTAATCATTTAAAAGTACTTGTTAAGTACTGCTTTTTACAGTTATGACAACTGTTTCTTTCTATGCATATAAATCAAGCAACCAAATATCTGTAGCCATGGGAATGTCTGACTAGAAATATTTATATTGGATTTTGAATACAAAATGTCCCTGTGGTAGAAATCTTAACTTTTTGTGCCTGGTGCAGTATTAATTCCCTAGTGTACTGTCTACCAGGAAAAAAAAAAGAACGAATAAAAAGTGAAATAGAAAAATTGGGTTTGTATTTGTCACTATTGTTACTTATGGGGTAAAATCATTCCTTGTCTAAAGTATGCATTGTTTGTTTTCATTACCAATATACACTACCAAGGCACACTGGTATTTGATTCAAGAGGTTTTGGTGGAACCTTAGGTTGTGGTTTATAGAACCCTTCTGTGTTTTTAAAGCAGGAATAGATGAGATTACTAATTTTGTCTAAAAGAGTACAATTTGAACAGTGAATATACAGTTTGACAAATTTTGTCAAATAGGATTTATGTTGAGGATTAAAGGTTTTTCAACAAGCTGCCATTTGTCATAGTTCTGAACATGACCCTTATCCTAGCTTTGTGTTGAGTATGGGGACAAACTGACTTTTCAGCTATCTTATTCTCTTATATTATGGTGACCCAGAAGTGTATTTTATTATTAAAGTTATTTCTGAGGAGAAGAAATAAACTGCAGTGAATGAAGGATCTGGAATAGTTGGAGATAGGTATTCGTTTATTTGTTTCACTGTAGTCTTGCTTTATGTAGTTCATTTGATTCTATTTCTTGGAAGTTACTCACAGGAAGGGTTATGTTAACTACAGTGAGACTTGCTAGTTTGCTAGAACACCTTCTAAAAGGAAGTCTGGCAGTATCTTCCTCCTTCATGGGAGGAAAGTTCTAAGGCTTTGTGCCCTAAGGCTGATCACTCCTTTTTTCCTCTGAGATTCTGCCTCTGAAAGGAGGATGAAAACAGCTTCATCCATTTTTGCCAGTCTCTAGAAAATTTATTTTAAGATTTGACAAATGACTACCATTCAGAAACCTATGATTACCCCTTTTTCAAACTAAAATTCCTTCATGTTATTGGTAGGCTACTATAGTTTCAGTAAATGTACTAGTATGAGGTTATATTTTTTAGAAAATTGCCTCCTACTTTAAACTGATTAATGGTTACCTTAAAAAACAAACACCCGAGCCTCTTATGTGTTGTTAAGTTAGCTGAGGTGAACATGAGATAAAATTATTTGGTTTAAAAACCAGTATGGAAATGAGAATAATATTTGCCCTTCCAGGTTTTAAAAGTTAAAACTTATGAGGTCTCTTCTTTGTCCAGTTTACTGGAGATAAGTTTGCTTTTGGTAAATTTTCCCAGATTTATTAATTATTAACAACTGAATGATTATTTATATGAGGTAATTAGGAAGAGTAGCCAGCTAAGATATTTTGCAATTTAATTTGTCTGGTGGCATTTAATTTTGAGTGTTTTATATTGCTGAGGCAACTGAAAATGACATGAAAAATGTAGCTTGAATATATTTGGGTAATTTGACACAATTATTTCTTTTTTGCATTTTAATTTTCTGTGGAAGAGTTGATTTTAAAATAATTGATACTTAGTTGCAGTCTTAGGGCTGTACAATATATTTGGATTACACCAAGTATAGGCACTTTTGGAGAAGGACGTGTGTGAGTGTGAGTGTGTGTGTGTGTGTGTGTGTGTGTGTGTGTCCTTTTAAACCCTGGGATAAGTGTGCAATAGATACAAATAATAACTAACGAGTCCCTGGCATTTAACAAACTATGTGTTACAATTGGATAGTGCTACTACGTTTTATTGTGGGAAATTTCAAACATATTTAGAAGAGAGGATAGTTTAAACACCCACGTACCCATTGACTAACATCAACAACTATTCACTCACCCCTTTTCTTCCCATGGATTATTTTGAAGTAAATCACAGGTATTTCATTCACTTCAGACTCTCTCTAGAAGATAATAACTCTAAAAGGTACACATATATGTACTTTAAAATTTTAATGATATGTATGCCATACTACCATTATCACATAATGGTGCTTCTTGAATGCTGTTGATTATCTCATAGCTTGGATCTCCAACTTTGTAGTAGTGGTCTTAGATATTTCTCATAGGCAGGGTTCCCCTGTTTGTAGAAAGAAGTGCATTATTAAGACAGAATATTTGTGCCAGAATTAATAACTTAATTTCTAATTGTTTTGAGTTTCAAAATTAATATTACATAAGATCCTTAATTTTACAAATTATTGTTAAAAATTCATTTTATGTGAACATATGGAGAAACTTTTTTGAAAGGGCATCCTTCGTTTTTTTAAGCAGATTTTAAATTGTGGGCGCAGGTGGCCAATTGAAAAACACAGTTATCATTTGCTTTTGGAATTTAAAACAAATAAAGAGCTCAACTCTTTGAGGCTCTCTGAAATTGAACATTAACCATAAACCAAGGAATGAGAAGGTGGAATCAAGTAAGTAAGATTCTGTGTCAAAATAGGTTCTCCCTATTTTCTTTATTTTTTTAAAGATGTTATTTATTTGTTTTTTAAGAGAGATTGGGAGTGGGAGAAAGAGGGAAAGGAACTTCTATGTGAGAACATCATTGGTTCCATGTTGGCATGTGTCCCTACTGGGGACTGAACCCGTAACCCAGGCATGTGCCCTGGATGGAAATCAAACTGGCTAACTTTTGGTTTGTGGGATGACACCCAACCCTCTGAGCCACTCCAGTCAGGGCTCCCCATTACTTTCTAATATAATATCTTGATTTGTTCCTTCACAGCCCTATTCTCATCTTTTGTAATATTTATTTGTTTACTTTTTGCCTCTCTAGGCTAAAACACCTTGAAGACAGTGTCTATAACTCTTGCTCTCCACTGTATCCTTAGAACCTAAAATAGTTTCTGGCACATAGTATTTGCTCAATAAATACATTGAATGAGTAAATGACTCAGTAACTGTGTCTATTAATGCATCTAGCAACTACTTGGACAAACTTTTACAATAGAATGATTTGGGGGAAATAGGAATCTTGTTTTGAGATCATGCCCAGTGTTTCCTCCACTCTTTGCATCTGTAGGAAATCACTTAGATATGAGTTCATGTGGGGAGGGGTAACAGCTTTTTGCTGTTTACTTTGGAAAGACTGGCTTGAAATAGCATCCAGGCAGGAAAAAAGCCAATAAACCAGATGCCATGCTGAACTAAACCATGGGAGAGTGCATCATTCTGTCTGGGGAGAAAGCTCACCACTTACCTTCCCAGACAGAAGAGAGACTGGCTTAGGATTCTGAGACATTTAATTTAGCCTGGGACCTTTTCTTCTGGTGGAAAATGTTAGTGAAATAGATCCCCATTTGCATGTTTGTGTCAACAAGGCATGTTTTAACATAGCTATTTTAATTTATTTGAAATACGTGTAGTGTATATGTATTTCAACTAGTGCAAATGAAAAATGCCTTTTACTGCAGTTTAAAAATTATCTACGGCAGATTAAAAAGTACACGTTAAAGGTGCCATTTTGCTGGTCTCTAGAGGAGCCAAAAATGTAAGACCATGTGGCTATATAGCAGTCAACCGAGTATCATTTTAACTAATTGGAAACAGTTCTCCAAGGTCATTTATAATCTCAGTTCTTAAACTGCTTTCATGAAAGAGCCATGTTGCTGTGCCTGTCACCTGTTTAGCAAGGTAATGGAAGCTAGGATGGTGAGGTCTGCAGCATTGTGTATGGCCAGGTTCCTTCATCTTACTGTGTAGGTCTTAAAACCATGTTTACTCCATAAATGCAAAGCCTACTCTCTGTGGTAGATCCTGGAGTTAGGAAGATGAAGACTCCATCCTTGTGCACAGTGAAGTGGCAGGCAAGAAAGAAAAGGGAAAAGTGAATGGGATGAAGTGCATCAACATTTTACCAAATCTGTTGATGCTGTGGGTCAGTCATGCCTATCATTTAAATAAGCCTGCCCTCATATAGTGTCCAGATTAAATTCTTTTAAAATAAATATTAGAAAGAGTAAAAGAACAAGAAAGTCCCCTGTGTGCTTTAGTGAACATGCGGAGTCAGAAGAACTGGCATGTTTGCTTGTATAGTGCTAGTAACACAGGTTTGAGCTAGGTTATGTCTGCATTTCCCGACAGGGCTCACAGCGAGGTAGGTTTTTCTCTGGAGCACCAAAGGGCATACATACATTTATCTTCAGACCACAGGAGCTATTCTGGAGTGTGGGGGCTGCTGTAGTTTCATGCCAGGATTTAAATATTAGAAAGTAAAGAGATCTAAGCATTAGAAAAAGTAAAATAACTAGTGTTAGCTTAACTGTACTAAGCAATAAATGTATCATGCCGTCTTTAGTAAGTTGTTTCTATTTCCTTGTAGTCAAAAGGATGCCTTCCTCAAGTCAGAATGACCAAAATGGATCGGCCTTCTGTAAGAGAATGGATGAGGACAGATTGTCCAACCATCTTGGGTGTAACCCATTGTGTTACAACTTTAGATGATCCTGTTAGATTAAGCTCTGAGGTATGACAGAATGCAGAATGTTAAGAGCAAGTCTAACACTACAGTAGGTGTGAATGAAAGCCTGAGAGTTGCCAATTTGATGAGGTGTTAAGGCACCTTTTCTGGAATTTGACCTAAGAGGTAAAAGAGTAAGCTTCACCATCTGAGTAACATATTTTCATGATAGAACTTAAAATAATCTGTTGTCTTCCTAGAATATTGGTCCCTCAAATTCTAAATACCCGGTTTATTTCTTAACTCCAGTTAATGTACTGGACTGTAATGTAATGTACTGGGCTTTGCTGGGCTACTGGTGGCAGTGCAGCAGCTTTCTGTGTTCCGAGGATTGTGCTCCTTAAAGGGAAGAGGAAGGAGGCGGCTCTAGCAGGCAGGCAGGTCTGAGAGAGACTCTCTCCCTAGTCTGTCCAAACTTCCTATCGCCTGTGAGTATCCCCTTTTATCAACATAAAACAGTTAAGAGCCTAAAAATAAGATGACTTATGATTTATCTTATTTTTGTTACTTAAAAGCCAGTTTGCCATTATGTTTGTAGGTCCTTGGGTGTGTCAAGCCATGATTTAAAGCTTCGGTCTTCCTCCTAATTCCCTTTATCAAATTCTGAGCAGTGCACTTTGCTGATTACAGTTCAGACTCAGAGTTCCTGCTAGGCCACACCCCACTCCTGGTTTCTTTTATATAGTCTCAAAATATTTTAAGCAGACATGCTATGCCAAGCAATTTCTAACCTAGTGGGAATCAATTAAAATGGGAAAACATGGGGAGGTGCAATCATTGCTTGTTCTCTGCTGTCTTGCATAATTTATAATGCGTTCTACTCATCTACCTGAGTATTGGTTGGTGCCGTCTGAACCCAATGGAACAGACGTTCATAGACATTTCCGTCGTAACAGCCAAGTGCCGAATTTAAACACTGATCTGTGAAGTCGAAAGCATCAGTTAACGAGATGGCATCCTTCCTGAGGGGAAAAAACAAAGAGTTTGTGAGTATTTTAGACTGTGCTTATGAATCTGATTAATCTGGGATGGTGAATAATAACACCTAATTAGAGGTTACATCATTATTTACTTTTGAACAAGTCAGTTTTTTTTTTTTTCACAAGTTTTTAGTTTTGATCAGTTACAGTGCAGCATAAAGAATCAAGTAGTCTAAGGAATGCCCCATCTCCACCCAGAGGCAGTCAGTTTCAGTCTTTTAACTGATATTTTTGGTTTTTACTTGAATGTCTCTAAATACCTTGTTTGTATTTGTTTCTTATTTGTTCATTTTTAGATATTATATGTTCACCCTCCATTACAAAAGATGAGGATTTACTTTTAGCACCTTTCTTCTCACCCTTACCTGTCATCTTCCCACTCCAACCTATACTTCCTCCCCTTCACCTTCCTGCCTCCCAATTTTGGCCAGACTGATATTCAGTGCTTAAATTGTGACCGCACACATCCTATACATTATTACGATTCTGTGTGTCCTGCTCACAGCCAAACCAGGTCCCCCCCACATCTTTCCTGTTACAGTGACTCACCTTCGGGCCCACTGTTCTCTCTCTAGCTCTGCTGTCACTAATTCTTAGCGATTTCACTGTGTGGGCGTGCCCCAACAGCCAGCTTCTCAGTTCCTCAAATCTGCCGCTCCATTGACCTTGTTCTACAGCTTCTGTCACTCTGCCAAGATCACACACCAGGACTGATCACCAATGTCTGCAACTTCTCAAAAAACCTCAAAAACCTCAGCCGCACTCCTTTCTCTGACTCCTATCTCTTTAGCTTACCCCCTCTAGTGTTCTGACTTCTGTATTCATTTTTCCCTTTCAAGCAACAAGATGTGTTTTCTTTTAATCTATTGAATGAAGTATTTTAAAAAAACGTTCACATGCTTACCTTCCTTTCTTACCATAGGATGTAAAATATAATAATGCAATTATTTGTTTATACTCTTCCCTAACTCTTGTTTCACAAAGCATTTGAGGTGACTGGGATACTGTGCCTGTTTCAGTCCTTTCTGCATGGCCCTGTGTCATCATTATGAGGTGATTTCATATAGAGTTGTATATAATTCTTTGACCCTTCTGGCACCTACCACCTATATAAATGTCCTTCATCCCCCTTGTGGTCTCACTTTCCTCCTTATCCAGCTGAGATTTCATGGTTCGTATGTTCACTTCCTCAAAAATATATTCAGTAGTTTTTCCTGCTTTGTCGTACTTGTTTGGCAAAATCCCATCCCTCGTTATCTTTGATTTTCTGTTGACTTTGTGCCACCACCTCTGTAGCTACGGCTGGGAGAACCAGCTCTGACCAGGGTAGTCGGTGCTCAAGCAGGCCCTTGTTGTTGCCCAGCAGTCCTATTGCAGTGCTCTAGTTCATTTACTTCTTTATTCTTAGATGGCTCTTTCACAGTTCCTCAACCCACACTCCCCACCTCTCCAACTGTTACCTAAATGACTTTGCTTCCTCTTCCACTAATAAGATAGAAGTGGTAAGAGCATTTCCATAAGTTCGCACCCATTCATTTATACATACGGTGCTATTTCTCTTATTACAAGTCAACTGCCCAGGTTTCCACCTCAGGCCAGTCCTTTCCTGTTTACTAGAGAACAATGTTCCAGAAATTCTGCCTTCCCTCTACAACACAGGTGGCAAACACAAGGCCAGTGGGCTGAATCCGGCCCTCCACCTTGTTTTATCCTGCCAGGCACCTTGTTTCTACCTGGCGGCATCACTGAGCTCCTTGCCCCTAGTTAAGGAGTAGTTACATTTATACAGTCCTACAATCACATTCGGCCCTTTGAAGGCAACCGTGAGGCTGATGTGGCCCCCGGTGGAAATGAGTTTGACACTCCTGCCCTACAATATCAAAATTTCCATCAGGGTACAAACTGGATCATTTCCATCAGGATACAGACATACATACTATCATTTCTCCCATCTTAAAAATAAGCTTTGACTCTTTCTGTCTCCATCATCTACCCCATATCTTGGACCCCGCTTTATGACAGTCCTTGAAAGTGTCATTTATGCTTGCTGTTTCCACTTCTTTTTGCCCGTTCTCTTGGACTAGATCTGTTCAGGTTTTCACTCCCACCACTCCACTGAATACCTTTCATTAGGGTCCCCCTATTACAATCTTCGGAGGGGCCCAAGACTCAGTACTTGGGCTTCTCTTCATACACTCACTCCTTGTGAGATCTCATGGCTTTAAATACCAACCATATGCCAGTAACTTCCAAACTTCTCTCCCCAGTCTCACTTACCTGCTTACTAACATCTTACATGATTTCTAACAGGCCCTTTAAACTTCATGTTTCAAAACCAAACTCCTGATCTAGACCTTCTCCTCTCCAACAGGCCCAAGTTTGGCCCTCTTATAGTCTTCCTCATTTATAGTTAATGGCAGCTCTGTCCTGGCCAAAAATCTGAACTCTTCTCTGTCTGTTACATCCCATATCCAATCTGTCAGCAAATCCTCTTTTATCTTCAAAATATTTCCCAGCTTTAACTACTTCCCACTACCTCCAATGGTATCACCCTGGACCAGTCTACTGTCATCTCTCTCCTGGATTATTGTAGCAGCCTCTTAATTGATCTCCCTGCTTTTTCCTCTTGTCTCCTTTTCTCCAGTCAATTCTTAATGTGGCAGCTGGAATGAGCCTTTAGAAATATATGTCAGATTACTTCAGACTGTGTCTGTCCTACGCTCAAAACCCACCCGTTCTCACACAAAGTAAAAGCCAAATCTTAAGTCTTTGCAATGATCCACATCCCCTTCCTTACTCCTCTCAGTACACCCTTAACTTTGTGACCTCTTCTGTCATTCTCCACCTCAGTCACGCCCTTCCAGCCTCTGTGGCCTCTTTTCTGTTCTCTGGATGGATGTGCCAAGCATACTCTGGCCTCTGACATTTGTACTTACTCTTTGCTTGGAATGCCCTTTTCCCAACCAGCCACATTCATGGCTCATCTCACCTGCCCCCCTTCAGATCATTTCTCAAATGTCACCCTCCCTTGGTGGCCTTCTTTGACCTATTTAAATTATAGTCACCTCCCGTCTCACCCCCAGCATCCCTGATCCCCTTTTCCTGCTATCCGCTTCTTCATATCATTTATCACTGTTTGGTACATCATATATTTGACTTAGATTTTACGCCTGTGTTTGTCTCCTCTCCTAGGCTGTAAGCATTTGTGCCCTTTTCAATCTGAAACTCATATCCCTCATTTGAGGAGTGTTTTCTTGAATTATTTTATTAATGATCTGCTCCCTCCTATTTACTCTGTCTTCTGTCTCTAGACCTATTTTGTAGACAATGGACAGTTTGGATCAGTCCTCTTACTATTTTTACTTTTATTTTTGCTCTCCTATTTTTGTCATTTTGCTTTCTTTTGAGATTTCTGCAATTTTATTGTTGTCTTTTTTTGGTTTGTTTATTTTTTTAATATATTTTATTGATTATGCTATTACAGTTGTCCCATTTCTCCCCCATCATTCCCCTCCACCCTGCACACCCCCTCCCACCCACATTCCCCCCTCTAGTTCATGTCCATGAGTCATAAGTTCTTTAGCTTCTACATTTCCTACACTATTCTTACCCTCCCCCTGTCTATTTTCTACCTACCTTCTATGCTACTTATTCTCTGTACCTTTTCCCCCCTCTCTCCTCCTCCCACTCCCCTGTTGCTAACCCTCCATGTGATCTCCATTTCTGTGTTTCTGTTCCTGTTCTTGTTGTTTGCTTAGTTTGCTTTGTTTTAGGTGTGGTTGTTAATATCTGTGAGTTTGCTGTCTTTTTATTGTCCTATTTTTTATCTTCTTTTTCTTAGATAAGTCCCTTTAACATTTCATATAATAAGGGGCTTGGTGACATAAACTCCTTTAACTTGACCTTATCTGAGAAGCACTTTATCTTCCCTTCCATTCTAAATGAAAGCTTTGCTGGATAGAGCAATCTTGGATGTAGGTCCTTGACTTTTCATGACTTGGAATGCTGCTTTCCAGCCCCTTCTTGCCTATAAGGTCTCTTTTGAGAAATCAGCTGACAGTCTGATGGGAACTCCTTTGTAGATGACTATCCCCTTATCCCTTGCTGCTTCTAGAATTCCCTTCTTCATTTAATCTTGGCTAATGTAATTATGATGTGCCTTGGTGTGTTCCTCCTTGGGTCCACCTTCTTTGGGACTCTGAGCTTCCTGGACTTCCTGGAAGTCTATTTCCTTTGCCAGATTAGGGAAGTTCTCCTTTATTATTTGTTCAAGTAAGTTTTCCAATTGTTGCTCTTCTTCTTCCCCTTCTGGCACCCCAGTAATTTGGTGTTGGGACATTTAAAGATGTCCTGGAGGTTCCTAAGCCTCTCCTCATTTTTTTGAATTCTTGTTTCTTCCTTGTTTTCTGTTTGGTTGTTTCTTTCTTCCTTCTGGTCCACTCCATTGATTAGAGTCCCAGTTTTCCTCCCAACTCCATTGGTTCCCTGTGCATTTTCCTTCATTTCACTTATTGTAGCCTTCATTTGTTCATTTAATTTGAGAGCAAAATCAACCAGTTCTGTGAGCATCCTGATCACCAGGGCTTTGAACTGTGTATCTGATAGGTTGGCTATCTGTTGGTCGCTTAGATGAATTGGCTTTGGGGCTTTGATTTGTTCTCCCGTTTGAACCATTTTTGTTTTTTTTTGTTTTTTTTCTTCCTGGTCTGGTGGTGGCTGTTACGTAGTGAGGGGCGGTGCCTTGGGTGTTCCCCAGGGTGGGGCAGCTCAGTGGCTGGGTAGTGATGCTCTATGTGAGGGCCAGGTCCGAGAGGGAACAATGGTGCTTGCTCCACTCTGTCTTGGATTCTAGTTCCTTCAGCTGCTTCCCCTTCGCCTGGATTATCTGTGCGTGAATGTGGGACCACCTGGTCAGCCAGCTGCCTTGCGTGGTCTTACTGGGTCTGCACTGTTGCCACCCTGTGCCCGGGGTCCTCTAGCCGCCACCTGCACACTTGGAATCTGCCAGCCACTGCTGCCTATGCGCCCGAGTCTGCCAACCTCCACTTTTTCCTGCTGCAAGTCCGCCCCTCTTATTGGTCTGGATGAAAGGTTGTTGGACTTCCATACAGTTCAATTTTCTATCAGTTCTGGTTGTTTTCTTGTTTCTAAATCTTTGTCATCCTTAATTTTGGTTGTGTGAGGAGGCACAGTGTGTCCACCTACGCCTCCATCGTGGCCGGAAGTATCTTTCAGTCTTTTGGTTGAGTTTTTCATTGCCACTCATTTTTTAATTTCATAGAGCTCTTTTTCTCCATTACTTTTTCATAGGAAATGAAATTCTTATTTTATAGTTACAATATCTCTTCCTAACTCTTCGAAGATATTATTGATCTTTAAAAAAAAAAAAGTTTTTTCTCACTGAAGATTCTCTTGTGCCTCGAGTTGCCTCATCCTTGCTTTGGTCTCTCAGTCAGGGACTTTCCTCAGGTATCAAGCATGGCTAAA
The DNA here is from genome assembly GCA_004027475.1 of Anoura caudifer. Lineage (NCBI taxonomy): Eukaryota > Metazoa > Chordata > Mammalia > Chiroptera > Phyllostomidae > Anoura > Anoura caudifer. The sequence goes on along the minus strand of PVKU01000900.1, from coordinate 175,899 downwards.
GTGGGGCGTTAACCAGCTGATTAGAAGTCTGGGTGTGCTTGTCCATGTGGGGTGACTGTGGGGTGAATTGGGTGGACATTTGGGGACCCTGGCAGCAGTCTTTAGCTCTTTCTCTTTTGGACTGATCAGATTCCACAGAGAACGATCATGTTACTATCTTCCTGCATGGAAGTAGCCTGGTGGCCAGTTTTCTGGGAACCATGGGAAAAGAGGTCTAGGGGAGGGGGTCACCAACCTTGGGCCTATAAACTTTTACTGAAGCCCCTGTTTTCTGTGGGGTAGCCTCACTCTCAGCTGTGCCTGATGTTCCCTAGTTCACAGACCCTCAGTTTAACTGTCTGCCAGGGTAGGGTCAAGGAAGTCTTAAAACTACTCACAGAGGGGAGCTGGGGATTTGGCTCTTTCTGAAGTAGACTTTGAACCCGTCCTGTTGGTCACCTTTACCCCCATTGCCAGAGGGACACAGTTCTGCTACTTCTCAGGCTCCTTTGGTGTAACTTGCTGTTCCCATTTCTAGGGAATGATTCACTTTTCTCAGGCCTGCTAAGTTGCTGTTCATCTACTTCCAACTTTCGTGTTTCTTTTCCCATTCTCTTTCTCTTTGTGGGTTTACACATCTGTAAAAATCTTAACTCCTTTGCCAGTGTTTTAGTGAGGTTTCAGGAGGGCACCAAGAAAATGCATATGTTCAGTCTGCTGCCTTTACTTGGAAGTCCCCCAGCTGAGGTTTTATGATCACTTCAACAACTAAAAACTATTGGGTCAGTTCATTTCCATTACAGAGAGAGCTGGTTCTTAGTGTCACTTAGAATGGTGCACCATCCTTCATTTGTCGCTGCAGAAACCTGAGGGAGACGCCGAATAATCAAGGCAGGGAATTGTGACATGGAACAGAGAAAATCATGAAGTCTGTTACATACCTAATTAATTACCCAACAGGAGTAGGAAGGCTAATTAGGAACCAAAATGTGAGTAAATCAGTTTGTGTGTTGGATGCCTGCATAAATTATCTGTTTGCATCAGTGCTGTCTGCCTTGTCTTGAATGGTAAGTTTCTGGAGCCCAGTCAAGCACTTAGAAGTGTTGCTTAGAAGTGTTGTTGCAGATAAAAATCACGTTTCCGAGGTGTTAAGGTGATCTTTCCTCTGTTTCATCACCAGTGCCACTGTTGTCTTCAGGTGCTTTTAAATGCCAAGCTTTTTGAAAGCTGGATGCACTTGGCCTTAAATGGTGCAATACTCAATTATACTGTTAATGGTTTCTACCACTGGATTCTCAGTTATGTTAGGAAAAGTTTAATGCCTGGGGTATAGTTGTATCAAATATATTTTTTGATGGTTTAATTGAACATTTACCAACCACCAATTCTCTGTGAGGTGCTTATATGGAGTCATAAATAGTATGCAACATGTTGCATCCTGTTAGAAATAAAAGAATTTGGTCCAGTTTTTTCTTTTTTCTTTTTTTTTTTTTTTTTAAGATTTCATTTATTTATTTTTAGAGAGAAGGGGGAGGGAGAAGGAGAGGGAGAGAAACATCAATGTGTGGTTGCCTCTCACATTTCCCCTACTGGAGACCTGGCCTGCAACCCAGGCATGTGCCCTGACTGGGAATCGAACTGGCAACCCTTTGGTTTGCAGCCCACACTCAATCCACTGAGCTACACCAGCCAGGACTAGTTTTTTCTTTTAACCTCCATCATGAATATATTATTATTTTTTAAATTTCAAAAATATTTTAAAAAATTCTCTTAGTTTTACTAATAACGTGAACTCTTGGAGGTTCTCGGGGAAAAGTCACACACGTGAGTCACACTTCCTCCGCCCAGCACAAGCTTTGTGTTTCCTCGGAAAAGGCTGAGTTCTCAAGTTACCCATCTTTCATGTTAATGGACAATGGTGACTAATTTTCATTGTTTTTATTTCTGTTTTTTCTACTACCCTGGTTAGGTTGGGGCTTTGGTTTTGATATGTTTCTAAATCATTGTGTTAGTATGTCATGACCCTAAACTGCCCTGCATTAATGTTGTATTTAAAAGCTATTTGTGTTATTATTCTACAAATCAGTATATGAATTACTGGTTTGAAAAAAATTTTATGTTGAAGCTAAGGGAGGATTAAAGTAAGTTTAGTCAATTTAGTAAGGGTTTGCTTAAGCACATTGAACAAAGACAAGGATATATTTGAAATAGATAGTAGCCCAACCGTAACTGTAACGTATGGTTTAAGAGCACTTGCTCTGGGGTCAGACAGGCCCCAGATTGTACCTGGCTTCTCCTCTGGCTAATTGTGTGACCTTGGGCAAAGTATTTAATTCTACTAAGCCTGGATTTCCTCCCCAGTAAAATGGGAAAATTAATAGTATCCACTTCAAAAGGCTGTAACAATTCAATGAGGTGACGTATGTGAAAGCTTTTGGCATGGTGCCTGGCATACATAAGTGCTCCTTAAATATTAGCTATCATTAGGACTCATTATTATTAATACATATTATTCATATATAGTAGTCTTCATTCTATTCATATTCCTTAGATATTATTCCTATTTCTTGACAGTATTGAAGAATATTCAGTTGAGGTAGCTAGATAATTTATCCTTGGGCATTTTTATTTCTATTTTTTTCCAGTTTAAAAAATTAATCCGTAATGCTTTATGTTGATGTGATAATGCTCAGGTATAAACCTCTCTAGGTCTGTTGCTGCTTTTGCCAGACCTCATTTAGCAAGGTTTTGGAGCTGAAAGTTTTTGAGTTTGAGGTGAACAGATGGGTCCAGGGTTATTTTCTGAAGACTACCACATTTGAGGGCCAGCCACTCACCGGATGAGGAGGAGCATGTCCAGGTAGGCTGTTCTCACCACATCTACCTGGGCCCCAGACAGGAAGCCATCATGGAGAAAGTCGCCTACGTTAGACAAGATGCCATGCAAAGCGAAGAGATCACAGAGGCGTTTGAGTGCCTGCTGAACGGCTGGCTCAATGTCTGGTTTCTCCAGAGCTTCTGTAAAATTCTTCACAGTGATATAGTAGAGGTGTGCCTACAAAGACACAAAGATGCATTAGCCTCTCAAGTTCTTGTTTCTGACTCCAGAAGTCATCCTGAAACTTGGCATTACTGCTGGAATGAGCCTGCTGTGGCCATGTGTTTCCCAGCAGGCTGACAAGCAACTGCCTTTGCTCCTAGCTCACTATGGGTCTCACTGAGCCCTTTTGATAGTGCGTGTGGTGCACATGTGCATGTTGGGGGCTGATGGGCTCTGGAACTTGGCCTTTAGTTTTCTCATTTTGCTATGGGCAATTTCAAGTAGGTTTGAAAGTAGGAAGAATACACCAGAATTAGAGGCTGGCCTGGGGACAGTGGAATACAGCACCACTTTTCTCAAGAAGGCAGCTGTTAATCATCTGCCGTGGGTCAGCGCAGTGGGCGGGTGGGGTGTGTTTGCATGTGCACGCATGTGTGTGCCTTGGGTGAAAAAGGGGTTCTATATGTACACAAAATTTATCCCAGCTAGAGAGTAAACTTGAGATAGTGTGGTTATTTAGCCCATATGCAACAGTCTGGCTCCGTTAGTAATTAAAATAACCAGTTGGTAAGTGACCACTGACCTCAGTCAGGTGAGAGCCCCCTCTGCCAGCCACGCTCCTTTCCTGGGACCCACAGCTCAACAGCTAAAGCATTAATGCCTGACCCAGAGGAGGCTCTCAGCACTTGCTTCCCTTAGGCCTGAAATGCTTTCTGATAGGTTGGTGCCCCTGCCCTTCTCTGCCAAGACAAATGGTAGGAGGTGTGAGTTCCATGGGGTAAGAGCAGTAAGGAGAGCATGTAAAACTGGTCTCAAATATTTATGTGCCTATGGATTACCTGGGGATCTTGTCAAAGTACAAATTCCAGGATACAGAATGCATACATTCTAACAAGCTCACGCTGCTAGTAGTGACTTTTAGTAGCAGGTTTAGAGTGTCATGAGGGTTCAAAGGTATTTACCCAAAGGGACAAGGAATGGGTCATTCCAGGCTGAGGGAAACGCATGTGCAAAGGGAAGTCCTTTCAGGAGGCTGCAAGCAATTTAACGAGACTGAAGCACTGGGGTGTAATATGATGAGAGGCACCCAGGTTATGAAGGGCTGTGAATGACAGATTGGGTTTTCTTGTGTGGGGGTTGGCAACCACCAACCTTTTACAGGCCAGAGATATGATCAGGTTTTTCACTTGGAAAGAAGCTGCCTTTTCTAGGGAGGCTTCACATGGGTGCTAACGACACCAGTTTGCACCCAGGCCTGTGTTCACAGCCATGCTGGGTTTGCAATGTTTGAATATTTGAAGAGGAGCAGATGTGTGCTGCTGACCCCACCGGGCCCAACAGCCTTTGGTGCTCAAACAGGATAGTTTGGCAAAACTGGACACTCTCAGTTTTTTCACCTAGGCTCTGTTTCCCTGATCTAGCCTGAGTGCTATATTCTTAAAGTCTCAGGGCCTCTGGCTGAGGAATGGAGGGATGAAGAGCCACAGGGAGGCCCAGGCCTCTCCCTCGGAAGCAGGATGTGGACCAGAGAGAGGAGGTGGCCTCTACACTTCAGCGAAAGGCTGAGTTAAACCTTGAACACAATGAACTTTGTTTACTGTGGTGTGTGTTGATTTAAATCTTACCTCCTGCCTAATTTGGGGGTGCGGTGGATATATAGTATTTGTATACTAGGTACCTCTCTAAATTTTTATATGCATTAGCTCATTTAATCTTCATAATAATTTAACAAGGTAGGTACTATTATTAGTTCTGTTGTGCAAATGAGGAGACTGAGGCATGGAGAGAGATGTTCCTTGCCTAAGGTCCCATGGCTGGTAAGTGGTAGCAACAAGATCCAAACCAGGGCAGTCACCTCCTGGCTAAGAGTCTGTACTATTTTATTAAAAAAGTTAATTTATTTTCCAATTACAGTTGACATACAATACTGTATTAGTTTCAGGTGTACAAGATAGTGATTAGACATGTACATAACTTATAAGATGATCACCCCGTTAAGTGTAGTTCCCATTGGACACCACACCTTGTTATTACGATATCACTGACTGCATTTCCTATGCTGTACTTTACATCTCTGTGTAGTCTGTACTCTTAACTGTTGCCCAGTGTTGCCAAAGCCACCAGAGACAGGCTGGATAATACCGAGTGCCGCATTTGCTCCAGGGCTCCTAGGGACTAGCATCTCTCCTAGGCAGGGGCTGAGATTATAGGATCACTAAAAGGGCTCTTCCATGCCCCCTTGCTATACAGACAGGAAAGTGAAAGACCAGAGAGGGAAGGACTCTCTGAGGTCACACAGCTCCAGACCTTAGGCCTGGGCTTGCTCTGCTCATTCTTGTCTACCCCTCTGCCACTGTTCCCTGCTCCGCTTGTGTTGCTGTCCCTCTCTACCTGTACATTTATGGTTTGTGGATGGAACCCTGCTGGGTGCTTGAGGCTTCTGTAGAGTAGATGGCCTCCTGAAGCACAAAGTCCAGAAGGTGCAGATTTCTCTGTTTAGTATGACTTTGGAGACTTTGGGCATCACCTGCCCAGGAAGCCCAGGGACTCGCTCTTTGTCCCCCAGGGAAGGGGGGGGCTCCCCTCCCTACCTAATGCACAGTGGCTCCCCAAGAGCATGGCTTGCATCCCTGGGGCGAAAGGAAAGGCAAGCATCTTAATTCAGCCATTTCCTACCTCTGGGACTAACTTTCCTGAGTTCTATGTTCTCATCCTTAAAACAGAGATTATGCTACTGTGTCTCCCAGGGTTGTGTGTATTCAGTGAGGTAACCCTGGCAAACAGTGTCTGGTCCCCTTGAAGGCAGGACATAGGTTTGGACTATGGATGAGTAATGGGTGGCCGTGGTTCCTTTCCTGGTAATCTGGTCACAGCACAGCTTTGGCTCACCTTCCTTTTGTGTTGATAGGACATTTAGCATAGCAGGGAGTGCCCCTTCGGTGGACTGAGCAGAACCAAGGTTGGCAGAGTTAATACCTGCAACCTGCCAATGTGATGGATGCGGCAGGACACCAGGTGGTGCTCATGTCCAGCCTGCCCGACCTGCCCAGCCTCGCGATGGCTGCTGGCAAACTCCTTCAGAGCTCTTCTCTTTTAAGGCTGCCATTTTTGGGGCCCGATGCCTGTTGATTGAAATGATCTTGATTTTCCAGCTGCTTAAGCTGAAGCTCAGGAATCATTTTTCTTTTCTTTTATCCCCTTAATATCTCTGCATCTACCCACTTCTCTCCATGCCCTTTGACAATTTCATGGTCAGGCCCACTCAGCCCTTACCCAGATTGCTGCTACCTTCTTGTAACGGGCCTCTAGCCTTCAGTCCATTCCTCCCCTGCAACCTGAATGATCCTTCTAGAAAGAAACTGATTAGTTCACTCTCTTCCCCCATACAAACTCCACAAAGGCTTCCCATCATCATTAAAATAAAATGCAAACTTCTCACAATTGGTGCAGAAGGTCCCAGGCCTTACCTGTCTTTCCTCATCCTTCCTTCCTCTCCCTATTTCAGTCTTCTTCCTTTAGCCCCTCCTGGGAAGAATTTGCCTTGCACCTGAGCACCACACCTTTTCTTGCCTCCTCCTTTTGCACCTACTGCTCCCTTTGCCCAGAAACCTTCCTCTCCAAAGCCACAGCCTGCACCTGTTGCCTGGCTGATTTCAGCTCATCCTTGAAGACTTGGCCGATATGTCTCTTCTGGGAAGCCTTTCTGGCTCTGCAGAACGGGTAGACGCACATGCCCTGGATCCTGTGTCAGCCTGCATTTCCCAGTCACAGCGCTTCCTTGATTGCTGCTGCCATTGGGCACTGTGAGCCCCCAGGACCCAGCCCAATGTCTGGTGTTTAGTGTGTGCTCAAATATTTGCTGGCTGACTGTGAATTATGCACACACGCAAAATATAGTGAGAATTGAATCAGACTTCTAAGGATTGCCTGTGGGACTAACAAGGAGACTTGACCTGCTTTTCTATCTGGGAGGAAATATTTGAACAACCTGAAGCAAATCCAATAACACCTGCCTCATTACGTTTTTCCCTAAGAGCTGCCAGCAAGATTGCTTTGGAGTTAAATCCTTTAATTAAAATACCTTGTACTAAAGTCTTGGAAGTGAAATGAGGGCAGTGGCTGAGCAGGGCTGGAGAATAAAGGCAGAGCTCAGATTTTCTAGCTTGCTGGGGAAAAAAACTGGTCCCTTTCAGCTTGAGCTGGTGGGCAGCTCACCTTAGCAGCCTGGAGGTGTATGACTGTGGTCCTGTTCCATGCCTCGTGCTTGTCAGCACCGGATTGCAGCAGAGCCTGTAAATGGTGCACTGAGTCCTTTATGAGCCTAAAGGCCAAAGAAAAAAAGTTCAGCTTCTTGACCGTGTGGGAAAGAGACTGATGATGTTTGGTCCCTCAGAAGTAGAAATAATTCCCATTTATTGACCACTTATACAAAGCTAAATGCTTGATTCTTTAACTCTTTTCGGGACAGGCATTCCCAGTTACAGTGGGGAAAACTGCACCCCAGGAGAGGTTAATTCACTGGCCAGGGTCTCACATCTACTAAGAAATGGGAGTTGGAGCTGTAGAGCCTCAGGGCTCCAGGTTAGGCACTGCTGCCCCTTTCTGATGCAGACTCCATGCCGTGTTTTCTGCTGAGTGACTTCCTGGGGCTGAGCAAGGAGAATGGTTTTTCTCTAAAGACTAATGAGGCCTGTCAGTCACCTTATGGACTCCCAGTTCTACCTAAGGGACCTCAGAATAAAAGAACACTAATCCTTGTCTTCCAAACTACTAAATTGGTCCTTTGCCATTTACTTAACCTTTACTCTTTTATTTTCTGTTCGCTACCCATCTACTCATGATCCTTGGAGTTTGTAGGCAAAGCAAACTGGCTATTTTTAATTTTTTATTCTTATTTACATATATTTAATTGATTATGCTATTACAGCTGTCCCATTTCCCCCCCTTTATTTTCCTCCGCCCTACACACCCTGTCCCACCTGCATCCCCTCTCCCCTTAGTTTCTCTCCATGGGTTGTACATATAAGTTCTTTGGCTTCTCCATTTCCTATACTATTCTTAACCTCCCCCTGTCTTATTTTGTACCTACCATTTATGCTTCTTATTCTCTGTACTTTTTCCCCCATTCTCCCTCCTCCCCCTCCCAGCTGATAACCCTCCATGTGATCTCCATTTCTGTCATTCTGTTTCTGTTCTAGTTGTTTCCTTAGTTTGTTTCTGTTTTTGTTTTTTTAGGTTCAGTTGTTGACACTTGTGAGTTTGTAGTCATTTTACTGATCATATTTTTTATTTTCTTCTTTTGCTTAGGTAAGTCCCTTTAACATTTCATATAATGAGGGCTTGATGATGATGAATTCCTTTAACTTGAGCTTATCTGGGAAGCACTTTATCTGCCCTTCCATTCTAAATGATGGTTTTGTTGGATAGAGTAATCTTGGATGTAGGACCTTGCCTTTCATGATGTGGAATACATCCTTCCAGTCCCTTCTTGCCTGTAAGGTCTCTTTTGAGAAATCAGCTGACAGTCTTATTAGAACTCCTTTGTAGGTAACTGTCTCCTTTTCTTTTGCTGCCTTTAAGATTCTCTCCTTATCTTTAATGATGGGTAATATAATGATGTGCCTTGGTGTGTGCTTCTTTGGGTCCAACTTCTTTGGGACTCTCTGAGCTTCCTGGACTTCCTGGAAATCTATTTCCTTCCCCAGATTAGGGGAGTTCTCCTTCATTATTTTTTCAAGTAAGTTTTCCATTTCTTGCTCTTCCTCTTCTCCTTCTGGCACCCCTATGATTCGGATGTTGGAATGTTTAAAGTTGTCCTGGAGGATTCTGTGCCTCTCCTCATGTTTTTGAATTCTTGTTTCTTCATTCTGTTCTGATTAAATGTTTATTTCTTCCTTCTGCTGCAAATTGTTGATTTGAATCTCGGTTTCCTTCCTGTCACTTTTGACTGCCTGTACATTTTCCTTTATTTCACTTTCATAGCCTTTACTTTTTCTTCTATTTTGCACCCATACACAACCATTTCTGTGAGCATCTGATTACCAGTGTTTTGAACAGTGCATCTGATAGGTTGGTTATCTCTTCATCACTTAGTTGTATTTTTTCTGGAGCTTTGATCTGTTCTTTCTTTTTTCTTTTTTTAAAATATATTTTATTGATTATGCTATTACAGTTGTCCCATTTCTCCCCCTTCACTCCCCTCCACCCTGCATAACCTCTCCCACCCACATTCCCCCCTTTAGTTTATGTGCATGTGTCATACTTATATGTTCTTGTCTTCTACTTTTCCCATATTATTCTTACCCTCCCCTGTCTATTTTCTACATACCATCTATGCTACTTCTCTGTACCTTTCCCCCCTCTCTGCTCCTCCCACTCCCCTGTTGCTAACCCTCCATGTGATCTCCATTTCTGTAGTTCTATTTCTGTTCTTGTTGTTTGCTTAGTTTGTTTTTGTTTTTGTTTTAGGTGTGATGGTTAATGATTGTGAGTTTGCTGTCATTTTACTGTACGTGTTTTTTATCTTCATTTTCTTAGATAAGTCCCTTTAACATTTCATATAATAAGGGCTTGGTGATGATGAACTCCTTTAACTTGACCTTATCTGGGAAGCACTTTATCTGCCCTTCCATTCTAAATGAAAGCTTCACTGGATAGAGCAATCTTGGATGTAGGTCCTTGCCTTTCATGACTTGGAATACTTCTTTCCATCCCCTTCTTGCCTGTAAGGTCTCTTTTGAGAAATCAGCTGACAGTCTGATGGGAACTCCTTTGTAGGTAACCCCCCTTGTCTTTAATCTTGGGTAATGTAATTATGATATGCCTTGGGTCCAACTTCTTTGGGACTCTCTGAGCTTCCTGGACTTCCTGGAAGTCTATTTCCTTAACCAGAATGGGGGAAGTTCTCCTTTATTATTTGTTCAAATAACATTTCCATTTGTTGCTCTTCCTCTTCTCCTTCTGAAACCCCTCTAATTCAGATGTTGGAACATTTAAAGATGTTCTGCATGTTCCTAAGCCTCTCCTCATTGTTTTTGACTTCTTGTTTCTTCATTCTTTTCTGATTGGATGTTTCTTTCTTCCTTCTGGTCCACATTGTTGATTTGAGTCCCAGTTTCCTTCCCATCACTATTGGTTCCCTGTACATTTGTCTTTATTTCGCTTAGCGTAGCCTTCATTTTTTTCATCTAATTCACGACCAAATTTAATGAATTCTGTGAGCTTCCTGATTACCAGTGCTTTGAACTGTGCATCTGATAGGTTGGCTACCTCTTCGTGGCTTAGCTGTATTTTTTCTGGAGGTTTCATCTGTTCTTTCATTTGGGCCATTTTTTTCTTGTCTTGATGTGCCTGTTACATAGTGAGGGGCGGAGCCTTAGGTGTTCACAGGGTTGGGTCAATGCAGTTGTTGGTTGGTGATGCTGTATGTGGGGCAGGGGTCTGAGAGGGAACAATGGCACTTGCTTGGCTCTTTGCCAGATTTCAGTCACTTCCCCTGCTTCCCACAAGCAAATTGGGCCCTTCTGGTGCTGATTCCCATGTGGATGGGCTTGTGTACATCCTGGGACCCTGTGGGTCTCTCCAACAAACTCTCCTGTGAGGCTGGGAGTTTCTCCCAGCACCTGAACCCTTACAGGTGTTTTCAATTGGTGTTTTGAGGCTTTATTTCTCCTCATTGGGACCCAGTGTTGTGCAGTTCCTCCTGCTCCCTAGTTTCACGTGGTTTATCGGCACATGAATGTGGGACGGCCAGGACTGCCCGGCTACCAGCCACCTTGTGTACTGCGCCCCTCCACAATCCACCGCCTCGCTGGGTCCATCAGCTGCCACCTCATGCGCCTGGGGTCCGCCAGCCACCGCTTTGCCGTGAGCACTCTCCTTCCCAGCTCCCAGACTCTGCCCCTCTTACTGGTCTGGATGACTGTGTCTACTTTAACTCCTTGGTTGTTGGACTTCCATACAGTTCAATTTTCTGTCAGTACTGATTGTTTTTTGTTTTTAAATTGTTGTTGTCTTTATTTTGGTTGTTTGAGGAGGCACAGTATGTCTACATATTCCTTGATCTTGGCCAGAAGTCCTGTTCTTTCATTTGGGCCATATTTTTTTTGTCTCATGTACCTGTTACACAGTAAGGGGCGGACCCTTAGGTATTCACCAGGGCAGGGATACTCACGTTGCTGTGTTGTGGGGCTGTATGTGGGGATGTGTCCGAGATGGAATAGTGCCACTTGCTCAGTTCTTCGCAGGCTTTCAGTCACTTTCCCTGCTACCCACAAGTAAATTGCGCCCTTCTGGTGCTGATTCCTGGGTGGGTACTTTGTGTATGTTCTAGGACACTGTGGGTCTCTCCAACGAACTCTCCTGTGATGCTGTTAGTTTCTCCCACTGCACCAACCCTGACAGGATTTTTCAGTCAGAGGTTTGAGGCTTTATTTCCCTGAGTTGGAACCCTGGGTTACTCAGTCTGTCTCACTCCCCAGTTGTTCCTCCCGGTTTATCTGCATGCAAATGTGGGACCGCCTGGTTGGCCAGCTGCCACCTTGCCCACCCAGGTCCTCCTGTTACAGCCTTGTCACAAGTCCTCTCTGCTCCTCCTACCAGTCTGGGTGAATGTTTCTTCTTTAACTCCTTGGTTGTCAGACCTCCATATAGTTTGATTTTCTGTCAGTTCAGGTTGTTTTTTGTTTTTAAATTTGTGGTCCTTCTTTTGATTGTGAGAGGAGGCACAGTATATCTACCTACACCTCCATCTTGGCCAGAAGTCACAAATTGTCTATTAAGCAATATTTATTTTACTTTTTCAGGGAAGAAGTAAGCAGGTGTTACTTTGAGATACAAGCAAAAAGCAACATAAGGGCATTTAATTAACTGAATTAACCTTAACACCCTTATTTTGCCCTTCCCACTTCCCCCAACTAAAACCTTAGCTCTATGAGGCATGGGATTTTTATCAGACTGGCTTATCGATCGGTCTGTAGTGCCAAGAACAAAGACCTGTAATATAAATATTACAGTGCCTGGCATATTGTAGTCACTTAAATATTTGTGCAATAGATAGTGTCCCAATTTGCTTGTGACCTTGAGAAAACTACCATTGTGGGACCACAGGTTGGGATATAATACCTCTTATTATATACCGGAAATATATTTCCAGGTAGTTTTTGGTGTTTTAGGTGAGGATAGTTCAGAAGTTTTTCCTTATATGTAGTGAAATCTCTGTATTCTCCTGATGGTGCCTGTGCCAGGCCAGGACCTCTCTTCGTTCCCAGCCCCTGGCATGTTTCACCATCTCTGACATGTGCCCGACAGTGTTTGTTAAGTGACACAATGGATGAGTCCTTGGTCTTATCCTTGTTCCTTGGAGCCTGCTAGATGCTAGAAATAAACTAATTCTATCCCTTGATATAGTCATCTTTTTAAAAAATGTTTTTAGATTGGGGGATATTTCAAACATAGGAGTATTGCTTTATTTACTGGGGGTATTTACATATGGGTATATTCTTTGTATTGCAAATCAATAAGAACCTAAAGATTTAAAAAAATTCTTGCACTGGCCAGAGAGGTAATGGCCTTCTGCCAGCTTGACCAGGATGGGGAAGGGGTGGTGGTCCATGGCTCAAGGGTGTGACCTCCCCTTCTCTCTGCTCATGGTGGCGGGAGCTGAGAGGACTGAGGAGGCTAGGGAACGGGGGTGTTTTTTGGAAGAGTATCCGGGAATACCCAGCTAATCCCAAAGGCCCTAATGTGGGAAGGAGCCTGCCCTCAGGTGGGATGGCTCATTTCTCAGATGGCTTACCTGACTGCAACATGCGCCCACGCCCTGGTGTACACCTCTGGCTGAAGGAAGTCAGCTGCCCTCTGGGCTGGGCACCTGGCCAGGTCAGGTGCTGTCAGGTATGCAACAGACTGAGGGAGAGGCCTCTTCGGTGTGGAGCCTGGGGCTACCTGAGCCTGCAGGTAGCTCTTCACCAAAAACCTAGTAGTGGGAGCAGAGGCAGGTGAGGGTAGGCAGCACTTTAGGACAGCACAGCACCCCTCTCTCCCAGACACATGCACTCTTATCCCCTATGGCAGACCCAGGGCCACAGAGGTTCTTGCCCAGTCCCTCTTGATGATTACTTTTCACTTCAAAAAAGGTCCCCTGGCCCCACCGCACCCCAGCCCACCTGCTTTGAGGTTTTCAGGGAGGTTTGCCCCGAAGCTGGAGGCTGGAGTTTCACAAGGAAGGGGGTGGTGCTGGAGCCCTGTAGCTGGGCAGACCTCAGCTCCTGAACATAAACCCTTTCAATATCTGAGCAAACAGAATCCTTTCTGCTGGTTAGGATCTTGCGGTTTGGGGATTTGTGATGAATTGTAGAGGGACTGGAAATTAAATTTTTCTTAGATGAATGAAGGATAGATGTGAGAATGCTAACATGAGTGGGAGGATTACAGGTGACTCTCAGCTTCTTCTGGTTGATAATCCAGTGGTTACAGGCTCTGGGCTCAGACAACTGAGATTTCCCAGCAGCTCCGCTGAGACCTCGGTGTGTCCATCTCCAGATGGGGATGATAATGTTCACCTGAAAGTGCCTGGCACAGCGTGGGGCACGGAGTGTCTTAATATGTGGCATTGTGCTCTTTTTGTGTTTGGAAAAAAACCAATAAATATTACATGTTAAAAAAGATTACGAGAAGTGTTATATGGCTTATTTGCCAGTGAACCCTTCTTTCCTGCGTGGAGAAGCACTTGCCATGTTTAGTCACCTGAGAATAGGTGAACCTGAAATGGCTTTGTCGGCCAGGAGACCAGAGACCCCTAGACAGAGAGATGGAAGAAGCTGCCTGTTGGGAGGAAGCCTTCTGGGCCTTTCTTGCCTGCCTGCGCGGTTGGAGCCTCGTGTTTGCAGGCCCTGTGCTAAGCCTGGAGAAGAGCTGCCAGTCACAGAGAGAGGCACTTTCAGATAACTGTCCCAAGGAAACAGGACAGTGTTGACTGGGAGGGTTGGGGTGGTGCTGCTCGAGATGCAGTGGCTAGGGAGGACTCTGAGGGAAGTATCATTCTAGTTGAGACCTGGAGGATGAGAAAGAGCCAGTAAACTGGGGGCAGAGAGTTTTAGGAAGAGGGAAGGAGTGTGAAGGCCCCATGGTGGGAAGCAGAAATGTGTGGCTGGCACAGGGAGCAGAGGCAGGAGGCTGCAAGACTAGGATGGAGAGGGAGTGTGGCATTTTCCTATGAACAGTGGGAGCCCATGGAAGAATTTTAAGCAAGGGAAAGATGTGATATTCTCTAAGCTTCAAAATGACCCCCCTGGCTGCCTGTAGAGAAAGGACTGAACTGGGTGGAATCATCAGCAAGGAGACTGATGCGGTTGTCCAGGGGACGGGGCTCAGGGCCTGGCTCAGGGAGCTACAGTCAGGAGTTGTGGATGAAGTGGAGAGAGAAGTGGATGGTTTGGAGACATATTGTGGGAGTTGGACAGTCCAGAAATGGCACTCCCCAGAGTCTGCTTCCTCTGTGGATACCAGATGGATACTTCAACCCAAACCCAGCCCCCCTGGGCCAGGCAGAAGAGGCCCAGGCCAGCCTCAGCCTTACCTGGCCATCTGCAAGTAGAGCACGGTGTTCTCACCCTCGTAGGTACAGGAGGCTGTCACTCTGGTGACCAGAGATGGCAGGCCGCTCAGCTGTGAGTAGCCGTGTCCACCGCAGGCCCTGCGACACAGCTCGGCCCCCTGGGTGCAGAAGTCTGATATCATGGCCTTTATACCTGAGCTCAGTGCATGAAGCTGCAAGAACCAGAAGGGGGTCAAGTGGTGTAAGGGGGTCCTCCCGTTAACACCCATGCTTCCCACTCATTGAATGCTTGCTGTATGCTGAGGTACGAATTGTTTCCTGAGCTCATAACTTTGTGAATGAGAAGGCTGAGATTCAGAGAAGTTATGTGACTTGCCCAAGGTCACACAATGAGGCCAGGTAGCCATAGATGAATAAGAACAAAGGAAAACCCTCCAGGCCAGTGTCTCCAGGATTCTGGAATGCATGCTTCCCGGTGGGGCTTGCCCTTGCCCAGGAGTTATGGACTTGGATAGCAGGCAGAGATTTTGCAGAGCTGGCGTGTGAGGATGGAAGTCCACCGTCAACCCACTGACTTGGGTTGTAGGAAGGGCTGCCAAGCAGCTGACCTGGCTTTGAGTTCCTGGTTTTTAAAAGCTCCTATATTCAGACTTTCAAAGTCCTTGGGAGGAAGTTCGTGTCCCTTAACCTCCCTGCACATCACTTTCCTCATCTGTAAACCTGGCATGAGCGGTGCCTGCCGACCAGTTAAGGATGAATGAAGCGATGCTTACAAAGCAAGGGGCCTGCACAGACCGAACCTTAGTGGACATGCAAGGCCACAGTCCTTCATCTGAACCTTGGGGACAGATGTGTTTTAGAATCAGAATAATTTTTTGAATTTTAGAAAGGTAAAGTAGGACACTTAAGGTTAACTGTATGTAATACCCCTTAGAGGAGTCTGGGGAGCCTTAATGATCACACACATCAATATTTTTGCTGCAAAATGTATTCACACTCGGTGGGATAAATCAGGTCAGTTCAGGTCAAACCGTGCCACCAAATGAGTTCTAAACAACCCTTGGTTTTCAGAGTTTTTTGGGTTTCACACATGCATCAGGGCTTGTGCATTTGTGTTCTATATACTACGTGTGATTATTTCCTCTAACACTTTTGGAGCTTTCTGGGGGCCAGATGGGGGTGGATTTCTATGTTGGGGTACAGTTCTCCCTGGGTGCCCCAGGATGTTGGAAGGCTGGGGAAGGAGACAGTGAAAGGGGCCCATGGGAGTGGGATCAAGCAGGACGGTCTCAGCTACCCTCCTGGCTCCTGCCCACCAGCCGACAGCAGGTACCTCAGGCAGGTGGCTGAAGTCTCTGTCCAGAATGGCACCGTAGGACCTTTGGAAGAAATCCAAGAGGCTGGTCGCCGCAAAGTGGAAAGCATAGGCTGTGGCCAGCTGAGGAAAGAGTTTCTGCTGCTGCGTCTGATAGTCCAGGATTTTTGCTTCTGGGCCGCTGAGGGCAAGAAAAGTGGAAGCTTGAGAAGATCGCATGTGCCATACTCACCTTCATAAAGCCTTCAAAATGGACCATTTCTTTATCTCACTACAAAACTTGACCTGAAATGACATGAGGCTAGTAATAATCTTTTAAAAATCCCACCTAACATGACTGTCCACTCATTTTACTGCAGAAACATTGACATTTGCTTATGGGTGCTATCCCTTATGGGTGAGGTTTACAAAATTATAGCACATGCATTGTATCATCCTGCTAAAATCTGGAACGTTCTGAGTCCTAATACATCTGGTCCCAAGGATTTTGGGTGACAAGCTGTGGCCTTGTAGTCCTGATGATTGGAAACTTGACCTCTCACTACCCAGCTGCACTTACTGGGTTCTGGGAAATATGTTGTGCCTTATCACTAACTCTGAGGATATAAACTCAGGTCCAATAGAATCCCAAGGTAGGGACTGCATCTGCCTTGTCTATTGTTGTGTCCTCAGGGCTTGGGACTGCCCAGCATGTAGGGCATGTGGTAACTATTTGTGGGTTGAAAGAAGGCTTGACCGTGAGAGGCCTCCCATGGCTGATGGGGAGAAACCTGGAATCTCTACTATAGGCCAGCAGTCCCTCACCTGGACATGTACTATGATAACGATCTTTGGGACATTTCTGTAACCTAGGAAACTAGGCTCTGGATAGGACATCATTGGTAGCCCCTTCTTCCCAGCATCCCTGTTCTCCAGAGCAGACACCTTCGGCCCAGCATTTTGAGGCCTAGGATGGCAAGGGTGCCTTGGGTTTGCCAGGCGAAAGGACCCTGGGCTATGTAGCAGGCATGCTTTATTGCATTTCACCCTCAGCACCACCCTGAAGGATTGTGTCTGTCATTCCCTCTTTTGTAGACGAGGAAGCTGAGAAACAAAGGTGGGATGGCTAGCCTAAGCTCCCACAACTAGCAGGTGGCTGACCTGCATGTTGTGTACCCCTAGGGGTGCCTGGCATCTGACCTTCAGCCTATTTTGCATCAGACTCCTGGATCCTTGAACCCATGGCATGAAACACCACCAGATTCTAGAGCTGGATACTTTCAAGTTCCAGTCCTGGTGATGTCACTTTTCACTCTGCAAGTGGGGAAACTGAGACCCAGAGAGGGCAAAGGACTTGCCTAGGGTCACTTAGCAGAGTTAGGATAGGAACTGCCAAGTTGAAGCCCATCCTTCAGCACCACGAATTCAGTCAGTTTGCTGTACCCAAAAATGATATATTGTTTACCTGAAATCCAGATTTAACTGGTAGTCCTGTGTTTTTATTTGCTGAATCTAGCCAACTATGTGTGTGTGAAAGCAGAAAATACATTCTTTGTTACTTGGTGCCATGGAGTGGAGGCGGTGTCAGGCCTACACAGCCATCCATGTATGACAAAATGGGCCAGACTTGGATATACCACAGTCAAATGTTGACATTCCCAGCCAGACAGAGCCAACTTCAGTCTGTGGAGTCTGATGTGACAGTTGGGCTTTGCCAGACACTATTACTCACACCCTGTGACAGAACAAATTTAGGAGCCACAGTCACTTGTAGCTTGGTAACCGGCTGATACAGACACAACTGTAAAGGACCTAGCTGGGTTCAGACTGCGTCAGGTCTGGTGGCGCAGGGCCAGGGACACATGATCACACAGTCTGATGGGGCTAGACGCAGACACAGGTCAGGCCAGCTGATCAGCCAGCCAGAGTTAGGGGCCAGGTCTGGGTAGATGTGTATGCATTGAGGGGTAATGCCTGCTCCCGGCACCCTGCTCTTGTGGAGGGGACCTTGTCAGGACCAGGCACCACAGGACAGAGATGTAACCCTGTCTGCACTGGTCAGCCTCTGGGTGCACCTTGCCTGGGCTGGAGCTGAGACTGGCGGCGGATGACTGAATAGCGAATGGCGATGACGCAAGCCTTCTGCAGCAGGGGTATGATCTCGCTCAACAGCAGCTCCACCCGCGACACCACCATGGAAAGGTAGTTGCTCTGTGCTGTCCCGAGCTTGACGTAGGTGCCATCTGGCAAGACCTGGTAGACCAAGGACAGGTGTTGGGTCTGAGCCAAGGCCCCCTGCCTCACACCCTGAACAGGGGCTCCCATGCCCTGCAGGAACCACAGTCTTCAAACTAACTGTTTACCCAGAGCAGACACAGCCGGCTGTCACCAAAATGTGCTCTGATGGCCACACTGATTGTTAAAAGTGAGACATCCGAGCATTTTGCTAAAAAGCCACTGGCTCAAGTGTCCTGATTCATGGCTCCTGTCCTGGGATAACCAGGACCTTTCAAAAGTGCACAGCTGAAGGTACTACCTGGCAAAATGTGGACCTCTAGAACTTTCTCTAGCACCTGGCTGATGACTTCAAGTGACTGATTGTGTCCAGGCCTCACTAGGTAAACGTGCACATCATCCTCAGTCCGATCCATTGTCTCTTCAGACTGCCTTACCACCCTTCCCAGGGTTGCCCTGCCTCCTAAGGAGGCGAGCATTTTACCCATGAGAACTCTGAGGCTCAGGGGGCCAAGAGACTTGCCCTAGATCACACAGCTCCTAAGCTGGGGTTTTATAGGTCTGTGGGACACCAGAGTCTCTGGGGGAGAAATGCCCCAACTCAGCTCTATGGAGGAGGATCCAGAGCCAGCAGCAGCCTGCAGAGGGCCATTGTCCCCTTTCCAGGCAGTGCAGGCCTGCAGACTCCCTAGATCCCTACCTGTGCAAAGCGATTCAGCATGTTTTCCCTGGGGATCCGCACGTGGTCCAGTCGCAGGAAGCCATTGTCCGCATGTTCAAAGTTCATCTTGGGCCCGATCTCTCCAACAGTGATTCCTAGAAGGAGATGGAGTTGGTCAGTTGAATGCTTGCTGTGTGCCGGGCACCACACACACACACACACACACACACACACACACACCCCACAGCTCCTGAGCCTCACAGCAGCCTTTGACACAGAAGTGTTACTGTGATACTCATAAAGCCAAGGACAGACATGCAGAATCTTGCTCAAGATCACCCATCTAGTTAGGACCAGGTAATCCAACTAGACCCCTCCCTGCCCAAGGTTGACATGTCCTAGCTTTTTCCATGGACATCTGAAGCCCCTGGACAGGGAGAGCTGGTAGGGGATCTCCTTCTGCCTGGGGTTGTCGAAGGGGCAGCAGGGCTTACCTGGCAGTGGAGTGTGGTCCTGGAGGCTCCGGATGGGCACAATAAAGGCATGCATGCCCCGCCGGGCTCCCGAGCAGATCAGCTGGGCCTGGACCAGGGCGTGGGTGGCTGACCGTCCCACTGAAGGCAGAGGTGAGAGGCTGAGTGTGATCCCTGGTCTGTAAGGCTCTGGTGCACAGAGCAGACAGGCTAACCCTCTCCATCAGAAGCCTGGATGTGAGCTGGTCTGTAATGGGTTAGGAGGACCAGTGTGGTGGCATGGGGAAGGGCAGGGTGCTTTATGAGGCCTGATGGGGGGTGGTTTCATCTGCCTCAGAGATTGTGGGTCAGGGTAGGATTACAAGGAGCTCTGAGGGTGAGGGGTGTTTCCCAAGGGTGTCATATGGGGAAGGGTGTGAAGGCAGAGGGAACAACATGAGCAGAAGCTTTAGGACTGGATGGGCTTGTTGGGGCTGGCCCGTGGAGGAGGTAGCATCCAGGGCACAAAGGATGCTCATTCAGGGTTTCCCTCAACTCACATGGCCTTGACTTGTTCTTGGAAATGTCTGAAATCACCCAAAGAGGTTTAATGTGAGTGTCTGATTGTAGAATACACTGGGTTGGAGGGATTTATGGAGAGCCATATGGTGGCAGGTGGTGTAGGGGCTTGTGTCTATGTCAGGTTTGTGTAGAAAGCACCCTACAATTACGTAGGCAGGGCCCACATGGGGCAGGGAAGCTCGAGGAGGCTGATGGAGACATTGAGGGATCAAAGCTGTCCGTACCCTTTGGGTGCTACTTCTTCTGAAGTGAAAGCCTGACAAAGGCTATGGGCCCATATGGATCAGTCTGGGAAAGCTTGGCATCTATTAAAATTTGGTTCTACAACAGTCTTCTGACTGAAGTGTGTGCCCTTGAGTCATTTTCTTTGGCATCAAGGAGACAGGACCTTGATGTCAGAGCTGCTGGGGTATGTATGTGAGGATGCATGGCATGAACAGGGGTCCTGTGTCACAGGGAGATGCGTTCACCACTGTCCCTACCCCACTGAGAGGAAGAACTACCCTCCAAAGAGCCAAATAAATCTAGCAGCGACTTGCTAAAGACACTGTGAAATGAGCAACCTTTTTGTTTTCTCTGTCCTCAAAAACCTATTAATAAGTGACTCTACCACCAACCTGATTATAATAAATACAGATAATTACCATTTATCAAACTCCAGGTGGTGCCAGACCCCATGCTGGTGCTTTCCAGTGTTACAGGACAGGGTGGTGAGTCCCAATTTCCAGATAAGGAAAGTGAGGCCCATAGAGCTGAGTGACCACTCCAGGTTATTGGCCTGGAGGAGGCAGAGCTGGGATTTAAACTCTGCTTGATTTCAAAGGCTGGTTACTTTTCTCTGCAGTCTTGACAGCACTCATTCTCATTCTCCCTTCTCTCTTTCATTTCTTTCTTTTTCTGTCCTCTCTCTCTCCTCTCTTCCCTCCCTCCCCCCTCTCAGCCTCCTTTCCTCTCTCTGTTAGTCTCTCACCTCTCCATCTCTCTCTCTACTTTTCATTTGGACTCCTCAACTCATTGTATATATTTTTTTCCATATAAGTGTTCATCAGTGGGTCCCCAAGTGCCACAGATGTGTCCTCAGAGGTGTATTCTCAAATTGGAGGAAGAGGCCCTTGGTGAGCCTGCTTCCTCGGGACTTGGCCAATCACTGAACCTCAGGGAAGCCCGGCGCAGCACGGCGCAGACGCCACCTGGTGGCCACAGAGGTGCAGTGCTGTTAGCCTGATTGGCGCGGGCGGTGGGGCAGGAGCAGGAGGGATGTTTTTCCCACTCTAATCCTCGCGCCCTGTGCTCTGTCTGGTGGCAAGCTTTGGGAGATGAGTGCCAGGGGCTAGGCCATGTCTGTGTGGGGGGCAGTGGGTGTGAGAGAGGCTGTGGCCCTCATCCCTCAAAGGTTGGGTCAATTTCCTCAGCTACTTGAAAGTTCCCTTGGGGCCTCTCAGCCACTCACTGATGAAATTCTTCATAGCCCACCTATTTTACAGAGTAAGAACCTGCAGCTCAGGGAGGTGAACTGACTTGCCCGAGGTCACTAACCTGGAACAAGGAATCAATCTGAGGTCTGTTGAACATCAAAGTCAGTGATGTTCTGCCATCCAGCTTTGTTCTCCTTGGGGACAGATGGGGCTGGGTGATAGGTGGATACTCACGGTCACCTGGCCACCATTTGGTGGCAGTTATTGTGGGGCTATGCACCACAAACTCCTGGGTGTCTGCACTGTAGGTGGCTTCAGTCTCCAGTCCCTGAAGATACGTTCCTTGGAATCAAGGAGGGGAGTTAGACATCAGGCCAGGGTGGGAATCTCACTTGGGGAGCAGTGTCCAGGTGGGCTTGAAACTCTCAGGCTGCAGCCCAGTATTACTGGGGGTACCTAACAGTTGTACTTAGAGGGACTGCTCTCCTTTTACCCATGGACTGTGTGGGGGACAAGGAATGGTTGCTGACTTTTCCAGAAGGAAAGTCTTGCCCCACTGTAAGCTCATACATTGTGTGTATGAATTAGAAAAAGATACCACCCCTTCCTTCAGACCCTTGTCTGCCATCTGCACTAATGTGTCCACATTCAACATACAAATCTGTGCCTCCTGACACCTGAATGGGCCCTGACACTGTGCACTGCATGCAGCAGCTCTGGCTCACCGTGTCCCAGTTCCGTCTGGGCGTATGTTGCGATGATCTGGAACTTGTCGCAGAGTGGGGCCCATTTGGCTATCTGCTCCTCTGAGCCTAGGCTCCTGACGGCTTTCAGGAAGATGTACTGTAAACCTAAGCCCAAGTCTCCAGAAATGGCTCTGTGGGGGAAAGATGCTATGGTTGAGCAGCCCATTGGAGCCAGGGTCTCAGGTACCCTCACCTGAGCAGGGTGCAGGAGGGGAGCGACATCTCACATCCTGCTTTCCCAATAAGTACTGCCTTTGTTGGGGAAGATAGCTCATGGGGCTGGGGGCTCTGGGTGACCCCGGGTAAATTCCTCTCTGGCGGGGCTGCCCTTGGAGCCAGCACCTGAAAGCGTAATGAAGTTCAGGACTCTCTTCCAACCAGCCCAGGCGCTGTGCTATCATCCGGATATGGAATTTCTTCTTAATAGCGGCTTCGTAACGCTCATACTGGTTCATGAAATAATTGTCCTTCAGGCTAAACACTGGGTCACTGTGGATGATGCTCTCTGCCAGGAATAGACAACAGTATGCTTAGGGTCCTGAGTGAGGCTCTTGGCACCTTCAAATTTTACCACCTACTTGCCTCATGAATATGGAAAGGAAGTCATACCACTGTCATTTGACAGAGGAGATGACTGAGGCCCAGAGCTGGGAAAGTGACTTGCCCAAGGTTACTGAGCTATGCAGTGGCAGAACAAAACCCAGCATCCTGGTCATCTGCTGCCCAGGACTCTTCTATCCCTCAGATGGGCTCATATTGGCATGTTAAAGATGCCTTAGAGAAGGCATCTCTGCCTAAAGATGTTCAGAGAAATGAATCTGTAACAGCTGAAGTTTGAGAATAAACTGCTATTTGAAGGAGGCAGATGCCCTTTCCCCATCCTCTTCTTACCGACTTTCCTCCGTAGGTCAGTGTTCTGGGCACCTCCATCAAGGATGTTGGTGAGTCTTTCTATGTCGAAGGACTGCTGGCGCCTCTCACTCTGTATGTCGGGGTGCACTTTCCTGCTCCAGGGATCCCCCATCGATACTCGGTGCACTGGGCTGCCCATTGTAGCCTGCATCTGCCTGGTGTCTGAGAAGAGATAGGGTGGCTTTCCCTAATCTGAGGTTTTGCTTTTGATAGTTTCGATTATCTGTGGTCAAGTGTGATCTAAGAGTACTGAATAGAAAATTGCAGCAATAAACAATTTATAAGCTTTGAATTGGGGAACATTCTGCGTAGCATGACGAAATCTCTCGAGTTCAGCTCCATTCATCCCTTTGAGCACGTTATCAACCCATTAGCCATGTGGCAGCAGTCCTGGTCACCAGATCCACTGTGGGCATCACAGAGCTTGCGGTCCAGTCACCCTTGTTTTACTTGATAATGGCCCCAAAGCACAAGAACAGTGATGCTGGCAATTCGGACATGCCAAAGAGGAACTGTAAAGTGCTTCCTTTGAGTGAAAAGGTGAGTCTGGTACAATAAGATTTTGAGAGACCACATTCATGAAACTTTTATTACAGTATATTGTTATAACTGTTGTATTTTATTATTCATTATCTCTGTTAATCTTTTATTGTGCCTAATTTATAAATTAAACTTGATTACAGGTATGCACAGGAAGAATTGTAGTGTATGTAGGGTTCAGTACCATCGGCAGTTTGGGGCATCCACAGGGCCATGGAACAGACACCCCGCAGATAAGGGGGGACTGCTCTGAGCCGCGGTGGTGCTCAGAGCCGGTGTGCAGGAGGAACTGCCCAGGGCTGAGTGCCAGCCAGGGGCTGCTTGGTGGAGGAAAGCAACTCCTCTTAGATACTCAGTGCTGCTCCACCCCTACGCTCCTCCCTGTGAGCACTCAGCGGTGTACCTGACCTTGTTTTGTGTTGTGTGCAAAATTGCTCAATAAATGATAGTTCAGTACGTGTCAGCAAAGATTTGGACAGGAACAGATCACAGAACTCATGCCCTCCCCACTGCAGCTTGTGTTGCAAGCATTGTCTGGGGAGATCCTCATGAAAAGTCAAGAAGGTCACACATGAAGAAAATTAATCTTAGGGAGATGAATTGTGTAGCCTCTAGCTGCCCATCTGGAGGTGGCCAGGCATTGGATGAGGTCTGGTCACAAAGCACATGCTCTGTCCACGCTATAACCCTGCCTTGGGGACTCAGTGGGGTAACCTCTGTTCCCCATCCCCTAAGTCCTGGGCTTATTTGCCCATTTCTGTGAGCCTGGAGGGGTACTGTGGAGCTAAGGGGAGGCAGCTTGCTCCTTGCCTCTGAAGTGTTCTCCTGGGAGCCCTGCCTGTCCCTCATAGCCAAGGTGGACCCTGCATCCTTCACAGAGAACCCCTGGCCTTCCCCACAGCAAAGCAGCGACTGGGTACAGTCTGTTCTACTTCTCAGCCTCTCAAATCCATCTGCTCCTTCCATCCCCGAGGCTACTACCCAGGCCACCATTGTCTTTCACCTGGCCTCAGTGTCTCTCTTGTCTGTCCTTCGAACTGCCCAATGGACTTTTAAACTACAATCACATTGTTTTCCTCTCTTGCTTGGAACCTGCTCCTTGAGTCCCTGCTCCCCTCCCTCCTACTTTGTGGCATGGAGCCCATGCTCTTCCTTCCCTCCTATGCTTTCCCTCTGCTCTATCTCCTCCTGTTCCTACTCAGCCCCAGCCTCCAGGGGCCCTGCCTCTAAGAAACCTTCCTGACTGCGGCACCCTTCAGGGCTCCCACCCAGTGCTATTGGGGTGGACAACAAAGAACAGTTTCTTATTGACTCAAATGTCCCTCCCCCAAGGCCACAAGTGCCCGAGGGACTGGCTCTGCTTTGTCTTGGGTCACAGGAGGCACTCTAAACCTTTTCAGCAGGTGGCCACTACTTTGACTCCCATTCTTCTTCACCCAGGTACCACTGTTAATCATTACTGGGTTATGGGGAGGACAGGAAGGGAGGGGACTTGTAAGGGGGGTGTCAAACTCATTTCCCCCTGGGGGGGCCACATCAGCCTCGGGGGTTCCTTCAAAGGGCTGAATGTAGAGCTTCTTGCCCCTAGGTAAGGAGTAGTTACATTTATACAGTCCTGAAATTACATTTGGCCCTTTGAAGGCAACTGCGAGGCTGAGGCTGACATGGCCCCAGGTGAGGTGGAAATGAGTTCTACACTGCTGTTGTAAGGTCTCATGGCCCGTCAGGCAAATTGGGTTCATAAGCAGGCTTCCAAACCGATGCCCCTAAGTGGGATGCTGGGCTGTGGGGATGCTGATAAGGGGCCTGGCACGTCTGTGGGGGCCCCCTGGATTCCTGCAAGGCCACCTAGCCTGTCGCCTGTCTTCCTGCCCCACGTCCTCTCTGCCTCCTCTGTTCCCTCCTCTCCAATTGCTGCTGCCTCCTGCAGTGAACACTGGGGGTTCAGCCTTCACCTGCAGCCTCTGCCAGGGCTGTCCTGTCCCTGGAAACTCTTAGCCTGAAACACTGTTTCCCGGATGTCCTCGGCTTCTTAATTACGTCTTTCAAGTCTATGATCAGTCACCTCCTCAGGGAGGCCACCCCCACCCCCACCATCCTGTTTAAAAGTTCAAGACCCCTCCCCCAGCATTCCCAAACACCCTTACTCTTCTCTACTTTTTCTTTTTTGCCTTGTCCTACCATACAAGATAATTTAGTCAGTTACTATGTTTTTGTTTATTGCTGTCTCTCCCTACTAAAAGGTGAACTCCAGAGGGCGTGGATCTTTGTCACCTTCATGCTGTGGCTCTAACACTTAGCACAGGGCCTGGCCTAAAGGTGGTGGTATCTAGTAGATAAGTGTCCAGTGAAAGAAAGCAGGCTCAGAGTCCCTGGGAGCCATGGGGAAGGTCACTTCTTGGGTGATCTGGTTGCCAGGGGTCTCCCAGTGGCCCCCATCCCTCAGCCCGGATTCCTTGACTCACCTCTGTCCTGTGTCTGCACTGCAGCAGTCCTGGCCTGGCCTGACCTTCCAGTTGTAGGCCAAGGCTTCCGGTGGGTGGCCCAGCCCCTTTCTCCACCCCTAGAGGGGAGGCACTGCCAAGTAGTCTCTCAGCTCTCAGCTGTCCCCAGCTGAGCTCACTGCTTGTTCTCTCCTGTCCCCTCATCTCCCTCCAGTGGGTATGACCGCAAGAGTGCCCAGCCCTGGGGCTGTCCTGGGGGGATTGCTATGAAGAAGAAGCTGGCTAGATGGCTTAGCATGAAGCTGTCTAGGCAGCTCTGTGAGTGCCGCCAGCTGCTCCACCTTTGTCTCCCTGCCTCTTTGGCCCGGCCTCCCAGAGCCTGGTCCCTGCAGAATGCACACATGTGCATTCTGCATGAAGAAACCCCACAGCTCCCACCCAGAGTCCAGAGACCTGAGTTCAAATCCTCGAGGTGTGACTGGGTTACTTCCCTTACTCTTCAAGCTTCCTTCCCCTTATCTATAACTCACAGATTAGGAAGGAAAGCTCTTGGTAAACTGTAAAGCCCCAAGCATTTGTAATTTGAAACTATTGCAGCTTTCTTGGTTTCCCATAAGATAATTCTTAATTCCCAGGAGTGATGTTTAATGATGGCATTTCTGTTTCTAGGGCAGTCTGCTGGTGAGATATTTATGGGCTGGGGTGTGAGTCCTTGGGTGGTACAGGATGCACCGATTTGTTTACTTATCAATATATATTTTGAGTCCACGATGACCTACTCCCGGGGATACATACAGCAGGAAGCAAAACTAAACTAAACTAAACTGTTCCCTTGAGAAGCTTCTGGGCTGGGATCAGGGGCTGCTGGGGAGACAGATAATCACAGTGGGAATGAGCAGGGAAACCTAGACAGGATACTCACAACTACTTCTAATGGATTCATAACTTTTTGAGCTGAAAACCTTCTTACCCTAAACCTACAGGGTCTGCATTAACCCCAAGTGTTAGTGTTAGAATTGAATCGAATTGAGTTGTTAGACACTCAGTTGGTGTCGGAGAATTGGAGAATTTGTTGTTGGTGTGGAAAACCACAAATCTGGTGTCACAAGTAGTCCTAGAAAGAGACACCATGACCTTGGTACACCATGACCTTGGTACACCCACTACATTGGTGGATACTTTATGACTATTGGTTTTTGTCTAAATCACAGATGAAAGCAGGGACTGTGTTGCTCTTGGTTACCAATGCAGACCCAGCCCCAGCCCCAGCCCAGGGTCTGGCCCAAAGAAGGTGCGCAGAAAATTTTTGGTGGATAAATGAATAAACAATTGGCAGGAGCCAGTAGGATTCTCAACCTCAAGGGCAGCTCTGGAGCTTTGGTACTTTTTTAAAGGTAGGTTTGTATGCGTGTGTGTGTGCGCGCGCGCATGCCCACCCTATTTGTACAAGTTTTCATACCGCAACATCAGACCCAGCCCTCCAGTCTCAAAGCTGGATTCCTTTGGAACTACTTGTACCAAAAACCCCAGCTGTGTTTCCGAAGTAATCCTGCTCTTTCTGCTGCTGTTCCTGATCTTTCCTGGTGATTCATGCCACCCTGAGCCCTTAAGGAATTCAAGCTAATGCCCCAGGAGTGTAAAAGGCTTCTTTTAGGTGGTTCTTCTGTGAAAGGATTGCTCTATTAGGTGAATGAGTGTCCTCTCTCCCCATGTTTCTGCTCTAAAATTTGGCTTGTCTCGTGCTTAGCATCACTGTTCATATAGCCCTACCCACCGTTCCCTGGACAAATATTTTAGGAGCATCTGCAAGTGCATCAAGCACTGCTTGGGGTGGGACCCAGAGGGGAACCAGGTTTTGGGGAGTGGGGCGGGATGTTTATAGGTTTCTCACTGCCACTGCATAACAACCCTGGAAAGTAGGCTGCATCTCCTGGTTTTGCATCAGAGGGAACAAACTTGGAGAGGCGTGTTACTTGCCTGGGATAGATTTGTAATCTATCTACTGTGTAAACAGAGCTGCAATTTGAGCCAGGCCTCCTGAAGATAAAGACTGACATTTCATTCATTTGTGCAAGGTTGAGAAAGAAGTCAGGGGGCCTGGAGCTGCTGTCCTGGCAGGACTGCTAAGATGTGGTGACTTGGGCAGGTGCCTTCCTCTCCTGGGTCTTGGCCTCGCCATCTGTGGTTTGGAGTGTTCACTCAGTACAAGGCCTGACAGCTCCCCACAGTGTCCCCAAGGTAATGTGTAGCTTGTGTTTTCAGGAAGAAGCAGGACTCAAGTTTTGAGACATCACTCAGCAGGCCCTGTTGGGACTGGGGACCTGGGCCCCTGGATCCCCTATTGCTGTTGGCAGTGGCTGTATACAAGGTGGTGAACAGTGTTCAGGGAAGGTGGCCTTGACCCCTTGACCCTCCTATTTGAGGGGGAAGTTCTGGGTTCCAACCTGGCCTCTGCCAAGGACTTGAGCTGTCTCTGCCCATGGACAATTGCTTAATTTCTCTCTGCCATAGTTTTCACATTTTGATTGTCTTGAGATTAAGATCTTTATGGCCTTTTACCCACACTAAGACACGTTATAATTAAAGTGGCAAAGGGTAAAGACAAAGAGAATATCTTAAAAGCAGCAAGAGAAAAGCAGTTAGGTCCCTACAAGGGAGCTCCCGTAAGACCAATTTCTCCACAGAAACTTATCAGGCCGGAAGGGATTGGCATGAAATATTCAGAGTGCTGAAAAGCAAGGACCTGCAGTCAAGATTATTCTACCTAGCAAAGTTATCATTTAGAATCAGAGACCAGATAAAGAGCTTCCCACGTGAGAAGTTCATCACACCAAACCAGTATTACAGGAAATGTTAAAAGGTCTTCATTAAGAAGAAGAAGAAGAAAAATATGAATAATAAAATGGCACTAAATACATATCTATCAACAGTTAATTTAAATGCAGATGATTAAATGCTCCAATCAAAAGACATAAGGTGGCTCAGTGAATAAGAAAAGTGGACCCTTATATATGCTGTCTGTAAGAGACTGACTTTTAGTTCAAAAGACACACGCAGACTGAAAACAAAGGGATAGAAAAAGATATTTCATGAAAATGTAAATGAAACGAAACAACAAAGCTGAGGTAGCAACACTTATATCAGGCAAAACTGACTTTAAAACAATGACTACAATAAGAGAAAAGGATCCAGCAATTCCACTTTTGAGTATTCATTTGAAGAAGCCCAAAACACTAAATTGAAAAGACATATACAGCCACATGTTCATTGCAGCATTATTTACAATAGCCAAGGTATGGAAGCAACCTAAGTGTCTATAAACAGATGAGTGTATAAAGAGGGGGTGCTTATATACAATGGAATATGACTCTGCCTTAAAACAGAATAAAATCTTGCCCTCTGCAACAACACAGATGGACCCAGAGGGTCCAGTGCTAGGTGAAATGAGTCAGACAGAGAAAGACAAATGCCAGATGACTTCCCTTATATGTGAAATCTAGAAAACAAAACAAACAAACAAGCAGAATAGAAACAGACTCTTGGATACAGAGAACATTTTGATGCCAGATTGCAGTGGAGCCTGGGAGATAGGTGAAAAAAGTGAGGATTAAGAAGCACACACTGGTGGTTACAGACCGGTCATGGGGTGTCAAGTGCAGCGCAGGGAACGCAGTCGGCAGTGCTCCGGCAGCTGCGTGGTGTCAGATGGGCGCTGGTTTCACCGGGGAGATCACTTCGTAAGTCCCATAAATGTCTGATCACTGGATCATACACCTGAAACTAATGTAATATTGTATGTCCACTCTGATTAAAAAATAAAAAATTATCTTGAAAAATATTGCTGGTCTTTTAATGCTTGGTAAATTTCGTGTTTAAACAGTTTCTTCATCAACTTTTGAGCTGACCCTGATTTTTATGTTTTGAATGTGATCAATTTCAATTTGCTGCACCAGCCTATTGAATTCTCTAGTTAGAAAGTTTTTTTAATAAAACATTTCAAACCTGTACAAAAAGTGAGAGAACAATATAATCAGACCACATGTACCTAACACCTAGCTTTCACACATATCATCTTATATTCTTTGTCTTCAGGTTTTTTTGAAATATCTTGAGACTTTCAGAAAGTTGCAAAAAATAGTACAGAATTTCTGTATACCTTTCACTCAGCTCCCTCCAATGTTAACATCTTACATAACCACAATGCAGTTACTGAAACCAGGAAATGAACACTGATACCATCAGTACTATTAACTAATCTTCACAACTTATTTGCATGTGTTGGAAGGTTCTCAAGATCAATCTCAGTTTCAATGATTTGCTAAAGGACTTGTAGAACTCAGAAAAGTTATTCTCATGGTTATGGTTCATTACTGCAAAGGGATATAAATTAAAACCAGCGAAGAAAAAAAAGGCATGTAAGATGGAGTCCAGGAGAGACCAGGCATGAGCTTCTAGTCACGCTCTCCCAGTGGAGTTGTGTGGACAGCATTTAACGCTCCCTGTGTGACTACACCCATGAGGCAATAGTAACCAGGGAAGCTCTCCCAGGCTTGGTGTCCAGAGCTACCAGGCATCAGTCATAGAAGCCTGGCATGCTGGTGGGACTGCGCTTAGTTACTCATCTCCATCCCCTGCAGAGGTCGAACTGATAGCATATTCCAAGAGTTTAGATGTTATCTCCCAGGAGCCATCAATTAGCGAAGGGCCAATTGAGCCCCCTAGCCAGGGCTTCCTTTTATTCTTAAATTCAGCTTGAGTTGGATTTCTTTTATTTGCCACCAAAAGTCTTGATTAATACAGTTTAGCTTTTTTTTTTTTTTTTTTGAAGTGATTTTCCTAGGACTTCTTTATCTGCTGATCGACAACTCCCTCCTGAGTTCCCTGGAGTCATTCCAGTTTCTGTAATATAGCTTTCCACATGCTTCAATCACTTAAGCCTGTCAACTAGAGCTAACATTAAAATCTTTAACTCTTGAGTTCCCCCATCAATAGTAACACCTAGCTCAGAAGGTGGCTTTAGGACTGGATGAGGCTGGGCATGTGGAGCCCTTGGCCACACAGTGCCGGGGGAGGGGTAGTATTACTCCTGCTGCATGACCACTGGGATTGGTGGGCCACCCAGGGCTTGGCAGTAAGTTGAGTTCATCAGAAATGCAGGATCTGTGGCCAAAGGGAGCAGGATGTGTAGAGGTGGGGGTGGAGGTTTAACAATTAACATGGCATTGGTGGTGAACAACCAAGCCTGCTTGTCCCTGGGTATGTGGGTCAGCAGCCCACACTTAAACCCCAGGAGGGTTGGGATGGACCCTTACCCCACCCTCCCAGTTGGTCTCTGGGCCCAGAGGTTAAAGTCTTTAATCCTGCCCCTCCCAAGCTGACTCAGCCCCTGGAGCAGGGGGCAGAGCTAGCTGAGAATGCAAAGGGCAGCTGGGCACACTGCGCAGGAGTGAGCAGCTACAACTGCGTGCAGCCTGTGGGTGGCCAATGAGACACCTGTGTCTTTAGCCTCCCTCTCTGGTGGCTGCAGAAGACCCAGGGAGCCTGGCAGGGGCAGTCACATGTGCCACCTGCCTGGGGAGTTTACTTCTTTCTCACGCCCAGTCTGCTGCTGGTGTGCTAACAGTCCAGGGCAACTGTCCTCTGCATGGGGACTTAGTGAGCCAGGCTGCTTTTGACTTCGTGGCTCCTCCATCTTATCCGAAAGCTTCTGCACTTGCTGCTGAGGGGAGGACAGAGGCCGAGGGCCCCCTGGGGATTTTCGCTGCTTCTTCCCAGAAGTGACCCTCTTCATACCTCTGCTCTCATTTCATTGACCAAAACTTGTCACAGGGCCCTGCTGAAGGGTGAGGGGGCTGGGAAGCAGAGCCTACCCACTGCCTGGGAGCAGAGTGGGGGCAGATCGCAGGAAGCCACGGTGATCCGGCCATGCACATGCTCTTGGCTTCCTCAGGTTTGGAGAGGTCCTTAGTGGATTAAAGCAAAAGAGACATTCTCAGGAGTTGTTTTATTTTATTTTATTTTTAGATTTTATCCATTTATTTTTTAGAAAGCATAGAAGGGAAGGAGAAAGAGAGGGAGAGAAATATCAATGTGTGGTTGCCTCTCACATGCCCCCAAGTGGGGACCTGGCCCACAACCCAGGCATATGCCCTGATTGGGAATTGAACTGGTGACCCTTTGGTTCACAGCCCACACCCAATACACTGAGCTACCCAGGTAGGGCTCAGGTGTTGTCTTAAAGTGGCAGTAAAAGGAATAGATAATATGGGGATGGAGAAGGTATGGGGTGTGAGAATGTATGGGGTGGTACCTCCCCAAAATATGGGGACTGAGAGAAGGGCAGATGGTCTTGGGATGACCAGCCATGAGAAAGGCATGGATGTCAGATGAGCTTAGGGACTAAGAGAAATAACCAAGCAGAAATAGGACTCGGCGGGCAGGTCAGCGACAGATATGACAGAGTGAAAGGACTGAGAAAAGGGAAGACAATAAATAACTTTTATTGAGTGCTGGCCATGTGTCTGGTACTTGCCAAACATTTTATATTTGTTAGCTCAGTCCTCTCAACAACCAGTGGCCCATTCGGCCACTGTCTTCTCTCAAAGCTGTGAGTGGGTTGGGGCTGGGAGTCTTGTCCCTGGGGCCCAGTCTGCCAGACTGCCTGCTGGCTGGGGGAGGAAAGAGCATAGTTGCAGAATGTTTCTGGGGACAGATGGGAAAGCTTACGAGTGGGTGCTTTGCAAAACATCCTCCTGCAGCCTCCACCAGCAGGCCTGCCAGGATAAATGTGTGGGTGCCAGGCGGGCAGACGTGGGTCCATCTCTCTCTTCTGCCACCTGCGGACTGTGTGCAGGGGCTTTGCCTCTCCAAACTTTGGATTCTTCACCTGTAAAATGAGGCAATGACAATCCTGGGGGAGTAAATGAGAGGATCCATATATTTCACCCAGGCCCTGGTAAGACATTAAATGTTTGACAAACGCAGATACCATTCCCTGTGTCAGAGACCTGGAAAAGGTGGTCCAGCACTTTCCCAGACTTGTGACAAATACTGACTGACATGGCTGAGGCTTGAATCCAGGCCTCCGCACAGAATTAACCCTCTTTATAGGGCAAGCCTGACAGCGACCTTGCAGGGGGAATGTGCATTTTAGGTCCAGCACCCAAGAGGGTGAGCTTGGGTGCCTGGTCCCATGGGAGGCCCTTCCTTGGACATGGGAGTCCTGGCTGGCAGCTAGTGCCCAGGAGAGTTGCCAGGGTCCCTGACGGGGCCAGTTTCGGAAACGAGCCCAGCCCTGTGTCCTCTCTGAGTGAGTGCCAGCAATCCCCAACTCAAAAAATTGCATGAGGCTGAAATGAGGGCAATGAACCACCGGGAGGATGAGGGCTCTGTTCTTGTGAAGCCCAGCAGAAGGGGTGCTGTCAGGAAAGGCCCTGGTGGGAGCAAGGTGGTGGTGGGCTTGGTGAGTCTCTGGGGGCACTAAAACATCAAACCGTTTAGGCCACTGCTCAGCCATAGGTCCAGTCCTGCAAGAGGATAGAAATGCCACTGTGATGGTAGATTCTAACCCAGTGGCTGGACCCAGAGACTGGTGGCTTTGGGGGCAGGGTATGACATCGGGGCTATGGCCATGGCAGTGTGCAGCCTGTCCTTGCCCCTGGACTCACATTGATCTGTGTTGGCCTGAGTCTACTTTTTTAGGTGGAGGTCAAATTCCGCAAGTTCAGATGGACAAATGACAAATGAAAGGTGAAATAGGTTCCCAAATCTCATGGCAAAAGGTCAGGAAGGCATAGGGCCCTCCTCTGAGCCTTTTATAAGAGCAAGTCCCGGCAGACTCTGCAGACAGATGGCTCTGTGAATCCCAGCTCTCCCCGGGTGTTGTTTTGTGACTCATCAAGTCCTTCAATTTAAATTTACCTGAGCTTGGTTTCTTCATCTGCAAAATGGGGATGATGGATGATACTGACTTCATGGGTGGTGACACTGCTGACATTCCATAAATGCAGTGATCTTTGCTGACACCCACTGACAACATTTTTGACCACCTGCTATATGCAGGGTCCTGGGCTGGGACTGGTGAAGGTGAGCAGAGTCAGACAGGGACCCTGCCCTCATGGCCCAGGAACTGTACAATTAGCAAGTGCAGCAAGGCTGCCCTGCAATAGTTCCTGAGACCTGAGGGCTCCCTAGGAGCACACACTACAGAGTAGGGGGGAGGTGCCTAAGGTCTCCCCTTTTTCTCCTGTACTTTGCATTCAGTGCTGGGGTGCCACTGAGGCAGCAGGTGCTCTCCAAACCCACACCAGGACTTGTGGTGTCGTGGGTGTGAGAGAATGTGGCCTCCATGAGAACAGGGCTTGCTGCTCTTAGTCTTCATTTCCACAGGTCTGACGTCAGAGCTGCAGCGGCTCCTTCCTTCTCCAAGGTCTCCAGGACCAGGTGACAGCCACGCAGCTCCAATGTGGGTCTTGCAGGCACAAATGCCAATGGGGCCCAGGTGTACTGACAGAAGCCCAAGCACCCAAAGGAAAGCTTCTGGACCAAACTGACATCTCTGAGCCAGGGTCAAAACTGCGGAGGGTGGAGGCAGGTGGGTAACGGGGATGGGTGGGGCTGGACCCAAGAGGAAGTTGGAGAAGGGGAAGAAAGGGCTTCTCATTCATTCAACAAACATTTATTGAGCACCTACTCTGCCCTATGCCCTATTTTCTCAAAGCTAGGAGTGGGATGGCCAGGTGATTCTGGTCCCAGAGGCCCACTTTGCCAGATTTATGTGAGCCGAGCCAACTGCAGGGAGGGAAGAAGGAGGGAGGAATACCATTGGGAATCAGGAGTGAACAAGACAGACAAAAATCTCTGCCCTCATGGCGCTGACATTATTGTTAGCAGAGACATGTGATCAGCAAGTAAAATATATGTTAGATGGTGATAACTGGTAGGGAGGGAAAATAAGGCAGGGAAGGAGGGCACAGAAGTATGTAGATGTTGAGATTTTAGGTAAGGTGACTAATGGGGGCCTCATTTACCCAGAGCATGAAAAAGACCTGGAGAAAGCAAGGCAATAGCTGTGTGGTCTCTGAGGGAAGAACACTCCTGGCTGTGGAATAGCAGGTGCAAAGGCAATGAGGTGGGGCATGCTTGGTGGGTGTGAGGACCTAGGCTGGCTGAGGCTGTGTGAGCTGGGGTAGGGGGAGGCCAGTGGGAAGTAGGTCGGAGGTGAAGAGGGAGCTAAACTATAGGACCTTCTAGGTTGCAGGAAGGATTCTACTGGGAGCCGGTGGAGGGTTCTGTGCAGAGGAATGGTGAGATCTGCCTTAGATTTAACAGGATCATTTGAATGCTCTGTTGAGAACAGGGCATATGGGGCAGTGGAAGAAGCAAGGAGACCAGTTCAGAGGCCACTCCAATATTACAGATGTATTGTTTTCCACTGTGCCCCCAGGACACAGCATGCTTCCTGGTACAGAGCAGGCACTCAACAAATATTTATTGAATGACGTGGGAATTAGTGATGTCCAAACACTAGTTTTGAGATGGGTGCCATGTAGACTATATGGAGAAAGTATGGAAATACAGATCCCAGGTACTGCTTCTGGGGATCTTGATTCAATAAGTTTCTGATGGGAGAGAGGAATCTGGATTTTCTGTACTGTCTGCAAGTAATTCTGGGCAGGGCTGGCTTTCTGTGTCAGAAATGTTTTTGTCTGCAAGTAAGAGAGACTGACTAACAATGGCTTAAACAAAGAAAGCTTTATTTTTATTTACAATGCTGCTGGCATTGGCTTGGTCAAATGATGATAGGGTCAAGGTCTTTGACATCCTCTTGGGCTTTTTCTCATTGTAGCAAGAGGGCTGCTATGGCTCCAGGCGTCACATCCTCAATCAAGGCAGGAAGAAGAGAGGGGCAGGGAAGTGTTACCTATTGTCTGCCTTTCTCATCAGAAGAGCATAAACATTAACAGAAGTCTGTAGACTTCCTGTTAAATTTCACTGCCCATACCTGGTCACGTGCTTACCCCAAGCTGCAAAGGAGGCTGGAACAGTGAGAATCTGGATTTACAACCTCTACAGTAGGAGGTTGCTGGAGAGGAGTTGGGTCTGACCACTGGGGAGTAAACAGGGGTGTCGGCCATGGTTCCATGGAACGAATGGTACTTGAGGTCCCTTCTATTCTAGGACTTTGTCTCCTTGACTTGCCACCTCCATGAAGTACCTGGTGACCCCTGAGTGAAATGCTAAGGGGCCTACTCCAGCTTAGAGATTCTGTCATGCTTCTCTTCACAAGTCTGAACAATACATCGACCTCCGAGGTGGCTTCTTTGGGGCAGTGGTGGTCTTAATGAAGGATAATACATCCCTAGCATCACCTCATTTAGCAGACATTTAAAACAGCAGTACCACACTCTCATTTTCGAGAGCCTTTTGGAGCCCAACTTACACACACACACACACAGGCAGCATGTCTCTATTCACATCCCCACATGGGCACCGTGCACAGAAAATGACATCTCTGACGACGCAGTCAGGAGGGAGACCAGGACAGCCCCTTTCCTTGGGTGGTCCCACTGCGGGTAAGAGTCAAACAGCACCCCAGTGGCAGCTGTTTCTGGCGGTTATGGGGGTGAAAAATGCTTTTCAAGCCCTGCTCACTCATCTTCAATGGTGGGTTTACAAAGCCAGAGGCAGGGTTTATTCTTCAAGGGAGAAAGAAACAGACCTGATTTATTCTTTAAATCTTTAAAAATGGGAGCAAAAGGTGAAAACATTTGGTCTCACATGGGAGGGATTTTTGGAAGTCACTGGAGCTGGCCCAGGTGATAAAAACCAAGTGGGGGTGGTCTTGGGTTCAGAGACTGAACATGGGGACTCCAAGGGACCAGGCTGTGAGGGTGGCCAGTGGGCTCATCAATTCGCTGTTTCTATCTCCAGAAACCTGTTGGAAACCACTGTATATTTATTTGCTCTCCATAGGTTTTAGGAAAAGGTAACGTTTTTTTTTTTTTTTTTTTTGGCTAGAATTGTACCTTAACAGTATGGTAGGAAATGCAGATTGGCAATTTTATAAATCTCTGGTGAAAACCACAATCACATACCTGACAAAATTTGCTAGGCTTTAAAAGTCTTCTCAGGCCTGGGGTCCCTGGGGTGGGCTGGATAATAAAGAGCCCCGAGGGCTGCAGAGGTGGGTGGGAACCCCGAGGGCACAGGTCCATGGGAGTTGGAGGTAGAGATGGCTTCAGGGGTGATGTTTCTAATATTTAGCACCCCTGGGTGCTCCAGCTTTGCTGCTTAGTGTGGTCGTAGAAGCTTGTTAGAAATGCAGAATCTCAGCCTCCACCCCAGATCTACTGAATCAGAAGCCTCATTTTAACAAGATTCCCAGTGATTCGTAGGCACGATGAAGTTTGGGAAGCGCTTTTCTAGAAGTCTGAAAGCAGGAAGGCTGCAGCCTGGCTAGGTGTGGTTACAAGGTCCAGACAGGGAGGGCTGTGGAGCGGAGAGGGTGTGGAGGAAAGGCTGGCAAATTCTAAGAAGCTGTCTTTGTAAGTACCTTTCCCACTTGCCACGATGTGAGCCAGAGGCCACCTGAGGGCTGCGCTGCTCTGCCCTTCCTCACCAAGAACTGAGAACTGTTTTCCCCTTGGTTGGCTTTCAAGGCAGGTATCCCGAATGCTCCATTACTTGCTTCACACCTGGCTGCAGGTAAAACCATGAGCAGGGAAGTTCTCTGAAACCTGTGAGTCAGGCTGCCCAGAGAAGCAGGGCTGCATGGGGGCCTGAGCAGCATGGAGGGCTTGTCAGGCCAGGGAGGTCCCTGTCCTCCCTTCCCCACTCCCGCCAGGAAATCTCAGCAGGACTCAGAAGCCCCTTCAGGAAGAGGTGCCTTGTCAAAGTTTTCCCAGCAGTGGCTTCCTCTTGGAGCAGGAGGGGTGGGCGCTCAGAAGGAAAATCCTGGGGGCTTGCTGGGGTGGGGGTGGGGAGTGGGCAGGGAAGGGGATAGGAATGCCCTCTGGGACAATGCATTTTTACAGGAGCAAGCATGAACATCACAGATGTCCCAAGGCCTGGGGGTCCAGGTCTGCCAGATACAGAAGGGCTGGGGGACGGTGGGGGCCAGGCGCAGGCTGTGGGGGTGCTGAGGTGCCACCAGCCAGCTCTACAGCACTCTCTCTTCACTCGTCAGCGTGGCAATTCTCCGCAGGTTTTCCCTGACTTTAATGAATTCGGGGGCATGGTCCTCTTCCTTTTCTGGTGGTTTTTCCAGCTGAAGGAGAGAGGGGAGGTGTCAAGTGGGTGGGGCTGGGGGAATTCTGAGTTTCAAAAGCCACTGGGTTTGGACCAAGGGTCCTCTCTGGAGAAACAGGATCAGGGATCAGTTTTGCCACCCGCCTGGTAGCTTGGGGGACAGCTGAGACTAAGTTCTGCCTGTGAGGCGTAGTTCAAATTGCTTCCTTCTTCTGGGCCTCAGCTTCCTCATCTCTAAAATGGGAATGCCATCTCTTTCACAGGGCAGCTGTGAGAATGAAATCAGAATCAACATATAATAGACTGGGCCAATGAGGAAACTGCGGTTTGGAGAGGGGAAGCCACTGGCCCAAAGTCACACAGCAAAATGAGTGGCAGAACGAGAACTCGGGCCAGTGGTGGACTCATGGTCCAGTCCTCATGTTGCTCATTTAGCCACTGCAGCCACATGCAGAGCTCTTCCTTGGGCCAACCGACGTTCTCGGAGGCACCAGCGGGCTGGATGCCCCTCACTCACCTGGTTCAGCCTCTGCTGCCGTCTCAGCAGCTCCTGCTCAAAAGGGCACTGCATCCGCTTGGCCTCCAGCTCCTCCTTCTTCTTCTTGATGAGCTGGTTCCGCCTGCGATGTTCTAGGACTCGCTGTAGCTCCGGTTTGCTGTCCACGCCCAGGCCCCTGGGGTGGGGGGAGCCGTCAGGAGACCCCGACTCCCCCATCCCAGTGTCAGGGGCTGCACCCTATGGTGACACCAACCTACACCATTATCTCTTATCTTGTGCAATCCTCCTGGCAGCCCCAGGGGCGGGACCCTTACTGCCCCAAACACAGAGAAGTCAAGGGAGGCTCCTAGGGCTCAAGACACTGGTCAGAGGCACAGCTACAAAGGGGCTGAATGAGGATTTGCCTCCAGGCCTGTCTGACTGCAGAGACCAGCTTTATGTTATTTCAGGTTATTTTCTCAGGGTGTTTCTAGAGGTGGGACTGTTGGGTCAGACTCTGTAAAAGATTTTGAGCACATTTCCACCTGCCTCTTAGAAAAGGTTACTTAGTTTATACTTCTGTCAACAGTGTACAAGGGCATCTCTTTCTCCCCACTGTCACCATCCAGTCTTTTGAATTTGAGAATCTGGTAGGCAAGAAACAATATCTGGTTTTCATTTGTTTCTTTGATTATTAGTCACATCAAATAGTCTTTGAGATGTTTACCAGCTATTTGCATTTCCTCTTTTGTGAACGAACTATACCCATCTTCTGTTCATTTTTTCCTTAGGGATTTACGAGGTAGGTATATATTAATTTTTGTCTGTTATTATATTGCAAATATTTTCCCTGACGTGCCTTTAGGCTTTTAAAAAATTGTGGTGATGACTCTAAAAGGCAACCAGAGAAATACTCATGACATACTAAGAGGAAAACAAACATCAACGATACAAAATGTTATCTGCTGGAAGGTCCTTTGCACACAGCTGAAAACAAGAATGGCAATCACAGCCAGCCCGTGCCAATACTGGAAGTGGCCAGGAGAGGGAGCTGTCTGTGAAGGTGCCACCGCCTCCCTTCAGGCACTGGTCAGCTGGGACTATTTTCCAGGCGCTGGAGTGCGCAGAGGCTCAGCTTCCCTCTCCACTAGTCCACATTCCCTTAATGCTGAGCTCTAGCTCTGCCATCTCGGGCCTCTCTCTTTCACTGTGGCCCCCCACCCCCCAGGGTCTCCCTGCTCCATTCATGCTCTCTCCAGAATTGTGATACTCCTGCTTGAGACCCTTCCCAGGACCACATGGTTTCTCTGTCTTACCTCACAATCTATGTTCCAGCCACACTGAGCAACTGGTGCTTCCTGTCCATTTGCACATGCTCATCTGTCTGCTGGGAATATACCCCATCAAAGTACCCACCATACCACCTGGTTATGCATCTGCCCCCTCTGTTAGGGCAGGAACATTCCTTCTGTATTCCCAGGGTCTGGCACAGTGCCTGGCACATAGTAGGTGCTCAGTTAATGTATGTGGCAGCCAGGGCCAAAGCAGGTAGCTTTTGGACCTTCACATTTTCTGTTGGTGACCATGTGGGGTACCCCCAGCCCTCCTCAAGCTCCCAGGAGCCCCAGGATTGCCACCAGGCCTGCCTTCTGTGAGGGGCACCTCCTCAAACTGCAGCAGGCCTGAGGAGGTGTTTGCCAGACAGGGGCAGCCTAGCTCCGCTCCCACCTTCTGTGGTTCATGAGCAGCTCTCGGTGCAGCTCCTGGTGGCTCCGGGAGGCCTTCACGGGGTTCAGCAGCTTCTTGGGCTTGATGAGCTCCGGGTTCCACTCTCTGTACTCAGGCCGGGCCATCAGGCCGCCAATGTCTGCCCGCTCCCTCTGGATCTCTGAGTACATGGAGGCTGTAGAGATAAGCAGAGGGGTTGGCCAGAGCTGGTCACAGCCTCACCAGTCCCTGTGGGCATAGTAGAAGGGCAAGGGTCTTGGTGTTAGATGCAGCTTGGCCACCTTCCACCCACTGCTGTGTGGCCCTGGGCAGGCTAGCCGACTCTCTGAACCTTAGTTTCCTCAACTGTGGGATGAAGATGATTGAACCTGTGCACAGGGTGGTTGTGAGGGCTGGAGATGAGTTTGTAAAGTGGGGATTAGAGGTGAAGCGCTGCTGGGTGACAAACAACTGGTGACACATGCAAATGTTTTGGCCTGACTTTGAAGAAAACAACTGCCCTCCCTTGAAAGGGATTGCACTTGAGT
The DNA here is from genome assembly GCA_004027475.1 of Anoura caudifer. Classification (NCBI taxonomy): domain Eukaryota; kingdom Metazoa; phylum Chordata; class Mammalia; order Chiroptera; family Phyllostomidae; genus Anoura; species Anoura caudifer. Next base: position 135,060 of record PVKU01000900.1, on the reverse strand, counting down.
TTCTGTTTTCCAATGAGCTCAGAAAAGGAACAGATATTTAAAAGGAGCAATATGTACTCATTAAAGATAATTTGGATAAATGCTTTAATTAAAAGAAAATATCACTCCTTATTGCTCAACTTTCCTATCCATAATCTCAAATTCCCCCATGGAAATGTCCAGCTTTTCTCTTTCTCTAGATCAAAGAGGAGAGTACGAAATCCTGGAACTGCTGTGTCTCTACCTACAAAGGGATGGCTGCCATCTTTAATGCAGATGTCTAGCTTCCTGATGGCCTCATTTCTACCACAGCAGCTTGAAATTTGTCAGTTAATTGAAATTCAGGCAGAAGGGCTCCCTCCTCTACAAGCTGGCTACATATCCTTTAAGTACTCAAAACTTTAAGTGCACAGAAAGAAAGAAAAAGAAAGAGAGATTTCTTCTAAAAAAGTGTCAGGGCGGTAACACAACCTGGCCATTAGCTGCTTACAGTAAATAGAGTAAAAATTTAGGGATTGGCTCTGCCCCCTTCATGAGTCCTGCTTTTCTGCAGTTGAGCCTCTGCCGTATGCTAGGTGGCAGTGTCTGGTCTGCTATGTGGTAAGACACTCACTTCGTATTTGTTGGTAATTGATAGTAGAAGCTTTGAGGTTGTACAGATGAAGAAACCAAGGTTCACCGAGGGTGGTCTTGGGGAACCAGTGCCTTAAGGTATTTGGTTTCCATGAGGCAACTGAGGGGGTGTGTCCCCACTTCACCCACCAGGGTCAGTCCCCCCTTTTCAGGACCACTATGTTGCTTTTGAACAGACCCTCACTTCTCTCCCCACCCTGAACTGGGAAGAGAATGAAAACCATTCCCTGCCTGACTGGAGTTTTATGGGTAAACCAGGGAGGGATGGTGGGTCTGTGCAAACACTGGAAGTGGGTAACAGCACAGTGGGGTTGGGAATAGCAGAGGGTTGGATGGCTTGTAAATTACAAGGTGACATTCCAGGGCATGTAGGATCAAAGGGAAGACTGTGTTTGGCAAATGGTGGCACTCCAGACACCCATTGGGCATTTCTATTATTACCCATGACAGGGTGCTTTTAGGAGGGTTACAGAGAGACCACATGTGTAAAAGTGCTGTGTAAACCAGAAGAAGTGTTAATTATTATAAAATGTTTTGAACATAGATTAAGTGTCAGAGCAAAGAGACATAACTGCTAATTTTTTCCTTGAATTCACATTCTCAGAACTGTTTCTAAAATGAGAATTCTAATGAATTTCCTTTCTTCTCTTTTTCATAAGGCTGTTTGTTTTCAGGTTGTGTCTTTCCTAATTTTTTGGTCCTTAAAAATGATTGTGGTAGTATTTAGCAGTTAAAAGTGGGCATTTGACAAAATAAACAGTTGGCTATAGCAATATCCTCCCTGTTAGAAATGTGAATATTTTCTTAGTCTTTGGGGTTAAGTTGTCTGGGAGTCAATGCATCAGAATAGCCTACTTCAGGTTTTAGTTTTGGGAATTAGCACCCCACCCCATGATGCCTATGTCCATCGCCACATCCCACCGATTGTTTAGCTGAGTAAGTCTCAGCCGTATTCCATCCGGGCTGTTGCCACACCACACTTCACTGCGGCAGCTTCTTGGCTTGTTTGTCCCTTAGTCCCTTTGTGCCTCAGACCTTCCAGTGCTCATAATTTTCATCAGTCACACCATCTTTAAAATAACTAACTGTATGTAGCTAAAGCGACAAGGCAGGAAACAGAAATAAGTTGTATAACTTTAGGAAAGGAGAGGGCAGAATTAATATTTAAATGAGATATTACTGTCTACCCAGAATTCGCAAATGTATTAACAGAAAAGCATGTGGGACAAATGAGTTTAATAATATGTCTAGATACACAGCAAGTACACAAAACCAAGAGCTCCTGCATAGCAGTAATGACCACTGAGAAAGTATAGGATAGTAAACCCTCATTCTACAATAGGTTTGGTTTCCTGTAACGTTCCAGTTATTGTGGTAGACAGCGGACACACAGAGGTGAAGGAAGCAAGAATGGTTCCTGCTCTCACAGGGCTGACGGTCTCCTAGGGAGGCAGACAGTACCATGTACACAGAACAACAAAAATAAATGATTACAACTTGCATCTGGACCCCGCTGATGCAGGCAGGAGGGCTAGGATAGAGACCAACTGGCCAGGTGCAGGGGGAGGGCCTCTCTGAGGAGGCGACATTTAAGATCTGACGGTTGGAAGGAGGAGGGAGGCTGTGTGGGGCAGAGGAAACAGCATGTGTGACTCATGTACCTTGAACAAGCTTGGTTTGTTCAGGGAACAAAAAGCCACAGTGTGCCTGGAGTGGCGTGAGCCAGCGACCAGGAGAGTGGTGTGAGGGTGGACGGGTGGGTTCAAGTCCGGGAAAGATCGCATTTGATTCGATTTTAAAAAGGCCATTCTCGCTGCTGTGTGGGGGAAAAAAAACGAAAAAACAACTGTCAGCAGGTCTGGAGAATTTTTAAAAATCCAACTTTGGTTTCTTTCATGGCTCGGGGGCAGCCTCTGTCTGTCCCCTTAAATGCCAGAGGAAAAACATCTGATTGGCCAGGCCGGGAATCTTCACCCCATAGGTCACCAGCTATCCAATGGGTTTGCTGCCCCGGGGCCAGGCCCCCACCGCGCGGGGGAGGCAGTCATTCAGCCTCTGTGAAGAGGGTCTCTCATTTTCATTTTGCACTGGGTCCTGCAAATTATGCAGCCAGTTCTGCAGCCCAGATCCAATCAGTGGGCAGCTCTGGCTCAGAGATCTGCTCCAGGCCTTTTTGAATAAAATGATATAAGCAGTAAGCTGTAGGGGGTGGTGTTTTTCAGAGGCCAGGGTTGTGTGGTAGCCGGAACAGGGATGCTGAAGGATGTGTTTGGTTCTTCAGCCCAGAACTGCAGGCTGGGAAAACCACTGCCTTTATGGTTCTGAACTCTAGCAGACAACACGTGTGAGATCCGTGGACATGGGGAGCGGGGGAGGGGCAGGGCTTAGAGAGCTACTGGGCCAGCCTTCCTGCCTTTTGTTAATCAAGAGACCTCTGTGGAGAAGAGCCTCACCAGGGTGCTGAAAGAAAGGAGGCTGCTCTATGAAGTGCATGTGCAAGCCAAGAAAATCTGGGCTCTCCTGGGATTGGCTGGGCCTTCTGAGCAGGGCGGGTGGGGGTAGGGGCGCGAGGCATCTCAGGGCTGTTCTAGCCAGGTCTCTTAGGCTGCTGGGGTGTCCTGAGAGATCGAGACTCTGAGGGAATGATCACGATGGGCAAAGAGGTGAGGTGAGGTGAGGCGAGCATTAGGTCATCTCCACAAAGAAAAAAGATGGATGTCCAGAGAAGGAAGAGCTGGCAGGGGAGAGGAGGAGGCAGTCGAGGAGGAAGTGACTAGTGAATATCCTTCCCTGGTTGTCAAAGAAATGCGAAATGAAGCTAAGTTGTATGGATGTTGGAGCCATTAGAACCTAGATTGAATCTGGCTCTGCCACTCCCTAGCTTTGTGCAAGTTTACCTGCCCTGTGCAGCAGGAATCTGCAAACTGCGGCCTTTGGACCAAATCCCACCCTTTGGAACACACAGCCATGCCCCCTCACTACTTATTGCCTATGGCTGCTTTCCACTAGAACAGCAGAGTTGAGCAGGTATGCAAGCTGCTTGTGAGCAGCACCCTTCGTGAGGTTGCTGCAGAATGAATGAGGTGATACTTGCAAGGTGCTTGGCAAGTGCCTCGCCAAAGTCAAGGACTCTAAGTGCTGGCAACCAGGGCAGCCACATACAGCCAGGCAGGTCGTACACTGCACACCCCAGGGCTTCACTCCTGTAGCTTAAACTATGAGTGGGGGCGCTCAGATTGCACAGCGTGGCCACTCCATGAACTGTTATTAACAAGTAACATTAATCAATCCCATTCATAGTCTTGGATTGCATTTTTCTCATCTTCCTTAAAAACAGTACTGGTTAGCCCTAGCCTGTGTGGCTCATTTGGTTGGGACATCGTCCTGTAAACTGAAAGGTTTGATTCCTGGTCAGGGCACATACCTAGGTTGCCAGTTTGGTCCCTGTTGGGGTCGAGAGGCAATTGATCAATGTTTCCCTCCTTCTCTCTCTCCCTCCATTCCCCTCTTGCTAAAATCAATAAGAATGCCTTCAGGTGAGTATTGAAAAAAAAAATCTGCACTGGTTGTACCAGGGATTTGAACTCTGATTGAATACTGGCATCACCAGAGGAAGTTTGAAAAATACCAGTGTCTGAGCTCCACCCCAGGGATTCTGGTTAAATTGGCTTGGGACACCCTGCCTGGCCTTTGGGATTTTAAAACACTCCCCAAGTGATTCCAACAGTCAGCCAAATTTGTAAAGCATGGAGTTTTAAAAAAAAGCAAGCTTCTTTGCTTTGGCCTGAGTGATTTCAGCTGACTTGTTGGCCTGGTTATTGCGGGTGAGTCTGATTAAAGTCAGAGCTCTCAGCAGCTCTTTGACCTTGGATGGGACCGTTCTCCTCTGTAAAATCAAGATGCTGTGAAGATGGGATGAGCTAAGGTTCAGGGCAGGCGTACAGGCAGCCAATAGGTGACAGCTGAAGTGAGTGTTTGCATGACTACAAGATGGGCAAAGCATTCACCCTTAACATGCAGACTGTGGGACTGACCTCATATTTTGTGTGTGTGTGTGGGGGGGGGGGTGGAGATTGTGAGCTTCTCGCTTGGTTATTCCTTGGTTCTGCTGATGACCCAAAAGGTCCCACAGCTCCTCCCCAAAAGCTGTGCAGGATGCTGGCCCCACTCCAGACAAGGCTGTGCTGGGATCACTAACTGCTTCCAGGGTGAGCTCACCAGGTGCTGGGGCAGGTGAAGCTGATGCCAGGGTGGGGTCATTCTGCCCCCCCCACACACACACACCGACCCCCCTCAGGAGAGCAAGGGATGGAATGAAAGTGGCACTGATAGAGACTCAGGTCACAGTTCATCCTGAAAATAGCTGCGGGACCCTAAAGCTGTCGAAGGCTTTAACATCCCCTTCATCTGCCCTCCCTCTGCTGGTGATCTGGCTCTTTGATGACATCAGTGATAACAAATGGCCCATGAACCAGTAAGGCAACATGGTTAAGGCAGATGTTTTGGAGGAGACAGACTGAGTTTGAATCATGGCTACACCCCTTCCTAACTGTGTTACTTTAGGCAAATAGCTTCACCTCTCTGAGCCCCTGTGCAGTGGGGATGACAGCAGCACCTTCTCACAGGGCCATGTGGAGAGGGAAACGACACAATGTGCACGATGTGGTGCCCACTGCCTGGCCGAGCGGCGCTCAGTGAAGGCACACTGCCGTCCTGAGGGGGCCTGTGGCGGCTACTCACATTGACGGCACACTAACTTCCATCTGGACCTCATGCTCACCCTGGGAGGCAGCCGGCAGTAATATTTTATCATTCCCATTCTGTAGATGAGAAAATTGAGGCTCAGGAAGGTCAAGCTACTTGTCCCAGGATACACAGAATGATGGCAAAGCTGGGACCTTCAGACTCCAAATTCAGTGATCTTTCTATCACTCCAGTACCCTCCTGGCTCAAAGTGATTTTCAGTGAACAAAGCAGGTTTATGACTATTTTCTCTCTCTGGATACTCAAGAAACCCCAATGAAGAGGCAGTGTGAGCCCATTTTATAGATGAGGAAATGGAGGCCTGGTCACTGGAGGACACCCAGCTCACATGAAATACCAACTCTCACTGGGGAGCCCAGCTCCAGAAGCTTGGGCCTAAGCCAGATTCCACAGTCCTGTCTGCCTACAGCTGGTCTTTGCTTGGGAGGGGAGCAGCTGGTGGCCTTCCTTCCCTGGGGTGTTGGCTAGTGTTCACTCCTATGCCCTCCCTCCCCCTGCCCTTGTTCCTTGTTGCTATTCAGGCTGCTGGGCTCAGAACACACCCGGACTTTCTTACTTCACCATTTCATGAGTTGGAGGGGCAGAGGAGAAGAGAGGCTGTTAAAATAACTGATGGCAAAGGAGAAAGGGACATTCAGTAAAAGTGACAAGTGTGGCCACCAGATTTCCCAACGCTTCTTGCTTTTTCCCTCCCTATGGGGAAAGTGCCTGTTTGTATTTCACTGACCAGCAACCAAAGAACTGTGTATCTGGGAGCCACCTCCACATCTTCCAGTCCGTGGCCTGGATGCAGCCTCCCCACCCCAGGAGAAAATGACTCAAGACAAACTTCCTGAACATTTTACTTGGGACCACTGGGCCCTCCCAGTCCCAGGGCTGGACATGGAAGGTCCTTAGCAAGGTTGGTGGACAGTGTTGTGCAGCTGACCAAGGAACAAGTGTCCACTGACCAGATAGATGTTCCTGCTAGCTCACCAGTGGCACGGCGCCAGCCACTCCACTTGGCAGATACCTCAGGGGAAAGATCCCAGCTGGCACTTACCCTCAACAGAGCTATAAGCCACTCAGGACCCAAGTCACGCAGAGACACAGGTGATGGGCTGCCTCACAGCAGAGAAACTACCTGGGTTTGGTAGCATTTCCCGAAAGTGACACGCCCAATCCTACAATCCCTGATTTCTGGACCAGTCCCAGACTTCTGGCCTTGTACCACAAAATGCAAAAGCCAAATTCACCAGAAAGGCAGGCGGTAGGCATGCTAATGTTGCAATGGGCCACATACTGTGATAAGCACCCCACAGACACATTTCATGAAATTCTTATAACAGACCAAGGAGATGAGTACTATTGTTATCCCTTTTTATAGATGAAGAAACTGAGGCTCTGAAGGGCCATGTAATTTCCCCAGATCACACAGTTAGCAAAAGAAGGAGCTAGAACCTGAGCTGGGCTCTATCAGGTGCCAGAACCTGTGTTTTTTCAGCCTTTTGTCCATCAGGGATGAAGAGAATCAATACTGCCATACTGTGTGTAATGAATGTGGGTGAGTCAGATCATGCATGCATAAGCTCAGATCATCTGAGGATTTAGAAGACAGAGATAAAAGAGAATGGAGGGCTGCATCTGAGTACTCCCTCCACTTTGTCCTCTATCATTTCTCCTGCCCAGAGAGCCAGGAGCTACCTCCCCACTCATTTCACAGATGGGAGACATAGCCCGGGTAACTAAGCTCAAATAGCTCTGCTCCCCTCACCGGCCACCCCAGTGCTGTAGCACTGCCCTCCTAACCTCATACTTCCCCCATCAGAGCACCCAGCTCCACAGCAGGTGAAACAGAAGAGAAACGGTCTTACTTCTTGGTGTCAGCGGGAAGGGAACTCGGGATGGTGTTGCTGGGTTCCTCACTCCTCGGAGAAGTCCCAGACTAGCATAGAGAGCCGCCTCCAGAAGGCGGTTCTTAAACCCCTGAGGAACGCAGGAGGCTGAAATGTGCCAGCCAGTGAGGCCTCTTTGCGTTCCTGTTTATTCTGGTATCAATAAAAAGGAACTGTTACTATAGTAACGAGTATTTCACTTGGTTCTCAGCCACTTCCACAATGCAGAACATGGTGTCCAAGTCACACGTTGGAGAGACACAAATAAACACCTATTCCTTTAGATTGTTGCAGAATGAGAAGCATGCCAAGCTTTGTTCAGAGCAGGCAGCTCTCTAGAGGCATTTCCCTTGTTTCTAACGGGTCGGGTTGGCAAGAGTGCAGCCCGGCACATCCCTGATGCAAAGGAAGCCAGACTTCCTGCTGACGCCTGGGAGCTTCTGGGGTGTAAAAGGGAGGGAGAAACAACACTGGGTCAGCTCTTGGCCACCCACTGATGGGTCCTAAGCTGCATACACATTATTGGATACCCTGAACTTCATCTGAACTTCAGAGGCACCAACATGCCCAGGGGAGCATGTGAGGAAAGGGAAGCTCCAGGCACCTGAGTCAGCCCTGGCTTGGACACCGGCCCCTTTAGCAGCCAGTCAATGCCCCTGAGCCTTGGTTTCTGTGTTTGTCAAATGGGGAGACTAACAAGGTGATTGGGAGAAAACATAGATGAGATGACATTAGTGGAAATGATTAGTCAATGCTCAGCAAATAGGGCTTTTCCTGCAGAGAGAACTGGACTGGATGTGACCTGAGGGCAAGGCCCCACAATGGAGCAGTGGGCCTGGCGGGGTATGCATGGCGTAAGTCCTGGCTCAGTGAATGAATGTGTGGAAGCAAAAAGAAAGAATGTGTGTAGATGCCAGAGGCTGACTTCGGTGCTTACAGATAATGGAGGTGTTCTCCTAATTTCAGAATCAGTGTTCACTGGAAAATGTGGAAGTGTTTTCTAGCTTTTTATCATTACCCTTAGTCCCCCAGTGAGGAAGCTGGCATCTACCAGTTAAAGCTGGCCTTCTTCCCCCCTTTATTTTCTCATGAAGAATCTTTTTGTCTGGAAGGCGATGAAGCTCAGGACATATACCAACCATGAACAGGGGCATTAAAAATGCAATTTTTGCCTCTATTATTCATTTAATCAACATTTATTGAGCACATACTATTTCTGGCACTGTTCCAAATGCTGGAGATACAGTATGAATGGGACAGATGGTATCTCTGTGCTCAAATAGCCTACACGCAGGGTGCAGGGGCCAGACAAATACTAAGAAGACAAGGAAATGCTGAGCTTCGATGAGTGCTAGGATGAAAGTAAGACTGGGTGAGGTGAAGGGAGGGTCTGGAGCTTAGAAAGGGTGGACACTGAGGAGGTGACATTTTATGGAGGCCTGAATGGTGAGCAGTCACAGGCGAAGACCGCTCATGTAGGAGAGCATTGTAGGAAGTTAAGACAAGCTCCTGGAGAGCTCCCAGCATGGGAATGAGCTTGGTGTGGCGGAGGAGGGCCGGTGGGGCGGGAAGGTTGGGCCTGAGGAGGAGGTGGGGGACAGGGCTGGGGGCAGGTTGGCCATGTCCTGGGGAGCCTTGGCCAAGCTGACCCTTCTGGTGACACTTAGAGATCACAAGTGCTCAGGTAGAAAGTAATTTTTTTGCAAACCATGAGTGATCCTTTTTGTTTCTTCTTCCTAAATTCTGCTTCTCTTGAGGTACTTTGAATGGTAGCCTCCCCCAGCCTTCCATCCTGCTGTGGCTTAATTTCACTAAATTCTGACATGGAGGACAACAACTAAATTTTTGTCAAAGCACTTTTCTCGCCTCTGGTCCCACCCCCATGCTGTCCTGCTTTGCAAATGACTCTGTGGACATTTCCCGGGGCCCACAGTGACTCTTCTGAATCATTCCCAGTGCCTGCTGACCGTGGGAGGGACACCAGGAATCCCAGGGCGGTGGGTGGGAGTGGGGGAACCACCGACAGCTCCGCTCACCGCCTAGAGAAGACAGAACCCCACAGTCCAGCTCCCTGCAGAGGAGCAGACCCCGTGAGTCCCCATGTCTGTGCGGGGTCAGCACGACCTCCAAGCCCACTTTGTGTTCCTTTATTGGAAGGCTCTGACGGTAGCCCTGGAGCCTTGGAGGGCCAAGGAGAGTCGAGCACGAACCCCTGAGGTTGGGAGCCATTTTCCCCAGGTGTGTGGGACTCACTGTACTTCTTCCACTAAAGCTCTTCTTGCGGTTCAGCTCATGTACAAAACCATCAGGCTCACCTGCGAGGCTGCCAACCTGAGGGCTGGGGCCCCCCTTATCCTTCTTTGTATTCCTGTCCCAGGACCAAGGTGCTTAGTACCAGTTGTTGACTTGCAGACACCAAAAGCATTGACATCCTTGAGCTTGTTAAAGCGCCATGTTGCTGTGTGTGTCCATGTGTGTGCACACACATGTGTGTGGCTACATGTGAGGTCAACGGCCAACAGCCCCCGTTGCCTCAGCCACTCCCCGTCAGTGGGAGGTTTTGCTACACCCCATAACACGATGCAGTCAATAGCATGTCTATTGACCCAAAGAGATGTCCACTTCATGTTTAGTGAGAAATCAAACTGCAAGACCACAGGTGTAATAACTCCCCCTTTTTTCCAAGATAAAATGGTACAGTTGACCCTTGGACAAAGAGGGGGTCAGGGGCACCGATCCCCTGTGCAGTTGATAGTCCATGTCTAACTTTTGACTCCCCCAAAACTAAGAGCCTACTGTTGACCAGATACCTTCCTGATAACATAAACAGTTGACTGAAACGCATTTTTTGTGTTATGTGTATTATATATTGTATTCTTACAAGAAAGCAAACTAGAGAGAAGAGAGCATCATTAATAAAATCACAAACAAGAGAAAAATACATTTACAGTATTTATCGAAGCAAATTCACCTATGTCGGACCTGTGCCGATCAAGCCCATGTTGTGCAAGGGTGAAATGTGTGCACACAGAGAACCAGCCTAGAGGCACGGACCCTCGAGTGCTGACCGAGGTCAGTGCCAGATCACGGTGCTGCAGCCGTCCGCACTGGGCCTCCTCAGAATGAGTGGCCAAGCGGGACTGCCGGGCCGTGCTCCTGGGCTGCTGCGTCAGAGCCAGTGAGGGAGGGGCCTAGGAATCTGGACTTTTAATATATGCCCCTGGGGATGTGTTCATATTCGGGACTTTGAGAACCACTATTCTGTGGCATAAAATTACAGGCCTTTCTCCTTTGTCACTATATTTCTGTAATGGTTGTGGCTTAAAAAAGAGATGCAAGCATAGATTTCTTTTGCTATCAGAAAAAAAGCCATGAAGATTAAATATACGAAAAAGAGCAGCCTCTTCCAACTAACTGTGGTGATGATGCACATCTGATGCAGTCATGCTCATTGTGAGCGCCGGAAAGTAGAGGCCTCCTGGGAAAGGGAGCCTTTTAGCAGTTTACTTCGTGCCGTGTTGGATTCAACCGCAGTTGCCGCCTCCTGCCTTGGTCTGCGTGGCTTTCCCTGGAGGCCTTTCCTTCCTCCTGAAGGGAAGGACTCTGGTGCGCTAAGGGCCTGGGTATCAGAGTCAATCCTCGTAGGACTGAAGGGGGATCCAGGTGCTGCATGCATTCCTCCCACACTGCCTTCCTGCCCCGCTGAGGTTTGTGTTTTGGAGAACAAGAGGAGCAAAAGGAAGAAGCAGTGAAGACCTCGACAAGCCGTCGGGAGTGGGAACTGGGCAATCTTCCTGCATCTACACTGGGCTGTGGCTGCAGTTTGCATTAAAAAACTCCAAATATGTCTTTCCTTTCATTTTTGCCCTTTTTCTCCAAGCCGACAGACAGACGCCTGGAGCAGCTTATTGGGGCCCACAAACATCAGACAAGAAGTTTCCATGGCAACTCAAAACTTCCTTCCCAGCCCTGTATTCATTGTAATTCTCCAAGGCCACTTTTCAAAGCCTCAGTAAGGGTTTGGAGAGCCACCCACACAACAACCCTAGGATCCAACCCCCACCCCCCCACCCCCTACGTGTTGGGCTGAAAGGACATTGTGGGGGGGGGGGAAGCTGCATTGGCAGAAAATCTTGTCATGGGACCCACAGAGAGATTATAAAAGTAATGAGAGTTGCCTTTACAACAAGTTTGAACCAGGAAGAATTTACCCGGTGGAGGGATTTCAAGTGTGAAAACAGGAAAGTGCAAGGGAGTGAGGAAGAACTGAGTCTCGTTTCAAAAGCTGGCTGTCAACCTGGCTGCAATTAGGCACAGTTAATCTGGCCCCTTAGCTGCAGGAGGGCCCTGGGACGCCCCCACCCCAGCACAGTCTAACCCACTTGTCTAGGGCTGGAGACAGGGATGTGTGTGAGGGTGAGGGTGAGGGTGTGTGTGTGTGTGTGTGTGTGTGTGTGTGTGTGTTCAGGAGAACCTGAGCAGACTATAGCTTGTCAAGCCAAGCAAAGTTCCATGATTCCTGGCAGTGAGGTTGTCAGACAAAGCAAGTAAAAATGCAGCATGCCCAGCCCTGGCTGGTTGGCTCAGTTGGTCAGAGCTTCATCCAGCACATGAAAAGGTTGCAGGGTCAAGGTCAGGGCACACACTTAGGTTGTAGGTTAGATCTTTGTTTCTCTCACACACTGATGTTTCTCTCTCTCTCTCAAGTCAATGAAAATATCCTTAGGTAACGATTAAAAACAAAAAATGCAGCATGCCTAGTTAAATGAGAACTTCAGATAAGCAATGCACAATTTCTTAGACTCTAAATTATTATTTGTTGTATATCTGAAATTAAAATCTAAGTGGGTACTCCATACCTGGCAACCTCACTTGGCAGGCTGGGATGGAGGCTTTGGCTGCTCCTCTGGCTGCAGAGGGGAAGTACAGTCGATGATGCTCACGGGCACCTGGGGAGGGGTCTCTCTGTGCAGCAGAGACATGCTTTCCTCCCTGCCAGGGGCCTGGCCTGAGCTCCAGATAGGCTGCTGGTAACGAACCGCAGGGGGACCTCCAGTAGAGCACTGCATAACCCACCAGGCACAGCCAAGCATGAGTGATTCCTCAGAGGTGACCCTTCCAGCTCAGTGGTTCACAGTCTGGGTTCTGCTGACCACCCAGACACTACTCCTGGCTCCACAGCCCGACAGCTAGGTGAACTTCAACTCCCCGTGTCCTCATCTCTAAAATGGGGCAGACACTCTTCTGAGGAATAAGGGAGATACAGCATGGGAAGCCCTTTACACAGTGCCTGTCCCAGAGTCTGGGCTCCAAAGAGGTAGCTGCTATCTCAATAACCCATTTAAAAGCATTAAAGATTTTCATCCAAGTGAAAAAGGGGGATCAAAGACTGCAGTCAGCAGAATCTCAACAATGTGAAACAAACACACTACCACTGCATAAACTGCACAGCAGAGATGGGGAGGGGGCGTCCCTATTTTTACCAGTGGCTGCTTATGGTTAGTAGGATTCTGGGTGAGGCTTCCCTTTCTTTATTCTTGATTTACCAGATTATTCATGGTAAGCCTTTAAGGTAGTCGTGGTAATACTTCAATATTAAGAAATTTTTAAAAAATAATTTGGGATGACTTTTTCTCAAAAGTGTTATATTACTTTGGGAGCATGACTTGAGGTTACTGCGTGGAAATGGCTGCCATCCTGGCTTTGACTCTACAACCTTGTCTTCGGAGGCTTCTGCAGCTCTTGCCTCTTCATTAAATGGCCCAGTTGGCTCCTCACTCCCCGCTTTCTCCTTGCTCTTCCTCGTGTGAGACAGCCAGGGCACACAGCCTATCCCTGACTGGCTGCATGACCTTAGGTAAGTCATGTTACCTTCTGAGCCTCTGTTTTCTCATGTTTAAAATAGGGGTAAACACTACTTACCTCCCTGAGAAGAAGGCATATCTGTTTTATTTATTGGTACATTCCTGTGCCTTGCACAGGGCCTAGCTCATGATAGTGGTCAGTGAATACTGGTTGGAAGATTAAATGAATGAAGTCCCGAGATGTCCAGCATTTGCAGAGAGAGCAGCAGTAACAAGTGACCAACAACCACTTGTCGAGAATGTTATTACTATTCTCAGGTGTGCAGGCTCTGGCACAGACAGACCCAAGTTTGAATGTGTTTTCTACTCTGTAGTGGGAGGGAAAGTGTTCCCTAGCAGGGTCATGGGCAAGCTGCTTAAGCTCTCTGAGCCTCAGTCTTCTTACCCATTAAATGGGGATGGCAATTAGCAGTGACCTTGTAGGGCTGTGAAGACAGAATGAGCCAAAGGCACAGTGCCTAGCACTGAGTATGCGGCCCCAGTCACAGGCCTCTGCTCTCCTCCTGGCTGTGTCGCTGTGTCGCCGAGTGCAGTACAACTACTAGGCAAGCTTGTGGCCCCTGGACGGCTGTAACGAGTCTGCTACCGCTGGATCCGGTTGCCAGCGAAAAATGCTGCCTTTGGAGTGAGGCTCACAGCTGCAGCTCCAAGTTAGCGGAAACAGCGTTTCCGATTAGAGACACTCTCTTCTTCTCTTAGTGAGAAGATAGCGACTGGGTGGGAACGCCTGGAAGAGTGCTTGGTGGGGAAGTCGCTGGAGCTGGGGTTTGAAATCGGAGTCAGACAGCTCCTCCCCGTTTGACGGCCGGGCTCTGCCCCATTTAAGACCCTCCCCCAGAAGGGCGCCGCCAGCCCGGCCGTCTCGGCCAGCTCCTGCCTTCGGACTTAGAGACCCGTACTTCCGTTGTCCCGAGCAGTAACTCCGGGTGGGGTCTCCCCCGGGCAAAGCCAGTCTAAGTGCGAAAGGCAACCGGTCCCGCAGCGGACCGTCCGCCGGGGCCCGCGCGACAGCTGAAGACGCGCCTCTTGCTTTCGGCTCCGGGGTCTGTGGGCAGGACTACTGCGTGGGGGCGCCCTTGCCCACGGCAGAGGGCCACTGCGCCGTGAGCCCTTGCCCCTCGACGCTTTCTAATCACGCACCCCTCAGTGGCAGGCACCCACGGGAGACTGCTCTTCACCTTCCCTAAAAGTCTCTCTCAAGCACCAAGTCCGGAAGAAAACGCCCCAAACGCTTACTGCGGGCATTCTTTTTCTTCTTTCTACATTCCTGTGTTTTCCAAATTATTTGTACACTGACCATATGTTACGTTTTGTTTCATTTTTCTAAATAAAAAAACCCCTCTCTTTGTCCTGAGTAGAAATGTTGTCCTTCAAACAAACAAAAAGACAAATAGGAGAAAACACACTTGGCATCCAACTCCCACCCGAAAAAAAACGACCGCTGTTGTGTTTCCTTGCAAATCCGTTTCTCCTTCAATGACACATATAGAAACAAGATTGCTCGTTTTCCAGTAAATTGCTCTCTCCCCTTCCCCCGGCTAACGTGATGTCCGCTCGTCCTGGGCTCCTCTGCGCCCCGCTGAGCGCGCCCGGGGTCTCACCTGTTCTCCGCGCTCCCAAGTCTGCGCACTCGTGTGAGTCTCTGCTTAAGGGACCGGCCAGGGTATGGAACCTCGCAGGACTCTTGTCGTCAGGAGAGAGAGAGAGGGGGAGAGAGAGAAGATCCCCGAAAGTAAGAAAAAAAGGAATGAAAGACAAAAAAGAAGAAAGAAAAAGGTGGTTAAGAAGAATGAAAGAAAGGAGGGAAAAAGGAAAGGAAAGGAGGGAAGCAGAGCAATGAAAGACCAAAGCTCGGGGCGGTGGGGCGGCCAGGACCGAGCTCGGAGCGCCCACCAAGCCCTCTTGGAGCTCCTCCGAGTCGGAGGCCTGGTGGCCTTGCCCCTACTTACCCGACCTGAGCAGCACTGCCCGGTAGAGTCCTGTGGCCTCGGCGGGCCCCCGTGCCCGCTCGCCCAGCCTCTGCGCCATGCTTCCGCGCCCGACTGCGGAGCGGGCGCTGCGGGCGGGGAGCGCACGGTGCAGCACAGTCCGCGGCCGCCGAGTCTCCGCGGCCGTGACGCGGCTCCGAGGCCAAAACCCCGCGGTGGATCAGGTTACCTCAGGGATCCGGACACCGGGCGCAGAGGCGCCGCTGGGGGAGGGACAGGGGATGAGGGCAGGGGTAGGTGTCCGCGCCCAGGCAGCAGGCAGGGCGCAGGTAAGCGTCTGGTGTGGGGACTCCCTGCGCCTAGGTTCCAGGTCCAAGGCTAGAACCAGGTGCCTTGAATTCCAGCATTGGTCTCCTACCAACTCCTCTTTTCCCTGGCTGCTGGCCTTGTTGAATGCCACAAGCAGGTGTGGGGGCCTGAAGTGCCATCCCTGGGATCGGATCCCAGTGTCACCAATTAACAGCTGGGTGACCCTACGATCTAATTACCTGACCTCGTGGAGTCTCAGTTTTCTCATCTGTAAAATAGGTTCTTATCTCACAGCGTTGTAAGAGTAACTGGTAAATCTTAGAACAGTGGCTAGCACAGAATGAACACTGTATACTGGTCTTTTTCAAAAAGTGTTCCAAGGCATCCTGGGAGTGGGTGGCAATGAGAAGCAGGGGACCTCACTGAGGGAAGAAGGTTGGGTGGGAAGCCTGTGGACTCCACAAGATTGATTTCTCTGGCTTTGTGGAATCTCCTTAACAGCAGAGATGGGGGGACCGACCCAAAGCGTCTAAAGGTGGTGGGGCAAAGTCAACCTCATGGACTTGGAAGACATAAACTGACAATTTTAGTTATCTACTGTATGTCTAGGCTGTGTTAAGTCTCATCTAAAACAAACAAAACACCCTAATATTTAATGTGTGCTTTATGTCCTGTTCCATCTCATCTTCACAGCCCTGTGGATTAGTGTCTATTAGTCTTCCAATTTTACGGATAAGCAAATTGGGCTCACAGAGGTTAAACGATTTGAGATCACACAGTGTGGAACTGGGATACAAATCAGACGGTCTGACTTCAGACATGGGCCTCTCTTATCTCATTCACTCTTTGCAGAAGCCTCGAAGGCTGGGTATTATCTCCAGTTTAGAGACGAAATAATTCAGACTCAAGGAGGTGAAGTGACTTGGCTCATGCCCACACAGCCAGCTGGAGGAGCCAAGACCCAATCCAGTCTTCACTCACAAAAGTAGTGCCCCTGGAATCTACAGACACCGTCCCCCAACCCCCACCCTCGCCCCGCCAACCCCCCCCGGGAGCTGTCCAGGGTCCTGGATGGCATGTGTTAAGGTGGTATCTGTGTGTGCCAGGGAATCTTGAGTTTGCTGTTGGGACCTCGGCCACAGAGTATCACCTCCATCAGCCTCTGTGTCCTCTCCAGCGTGGTGTCTCCTAAGGCCAGCCAAGTCCTCTCTGACTGGCCCTTGGCCACTGCTCAGTCCCAGCTTCTGCTTTGATTCAGAGGTCCTTGTATTTCTTTGAGCCTCAGTCACCACCCAAGGTCCCAAGGACCCAAGTGACACACTTTGATCTTCAGGGACCTCACTGATTGGCCAGACTGATCATATCTCTCATCAACAACCAGCCACCAGGAGCGCCAGGAACAATGCCAGACATTTGGCATTCACTATCTCCTATCTATTCTTCAGAGGATTAATCTCATTTAATCCACTTTTTGATCAAGTATGGTTGTAAGCCCCTTTTAGAAATGAGGAAAATAAGGCTCAAATGAGTTGCTCAAGTTAGTTGTGGAGCTGGAATTTGGACCCACACGCATCAAAGCTTTTGCTGCAGGCAGAAAACCAAGCTGGCTATTGGGCAAGGTGGGAGATCGGGAAAACTGTGACTAGGAATGTGCATTTACAGAGCATTCCAGAAGGACTGACTCAGATTGCACCTCCTGAGGACTTCTAGGTGGGTCCGACTTACCTGAACCATTTAGTCTCTGCTTCTCATTTTCATTATGAAATATGGCCTGAGGTGAGTATTCTTTCTGTGAACAGAAAGAAAGTGAGTGGAAGTCAGGCCCTCTGTTCCTTGGCAGGGGAGGAGCGAGTAGATATTCATAGCATCTCTGAGTCTTTTGACTACAGAAGGGGCTAGTCAGGTCAAAATCCTCTCCAGAGAAACGAATTACTGTCATTGGAGTATGTGTACATGTGGGGTGCCATTAAAAAAAAAGATCAATTTTAGATTTAATTTAATAGGTTTAATTTTTAGAACAGTTTTATATTTGCAGAAAAATTGAGAACATAGTATAGAGAGTTTCTTAAACCTTGCACCCCGTGTCTCTATTATTAATATTTTACATGTATGTAGTATGGCTCATTTGTTATAATTAATGAACTAATTTTGATATACTATTATCAACTAAAGACATGTCTCCCTGGGCTCCTCTTGGATCTGACAGTTTCTCAGACTCTTTAGTTTTGACGACCTTGACAATTCTGGAGAGTACTGAGATTCATGTCTTTTTTTTATGTTGGGGTCTTACCCACACAATTTCTTCTCCTTGGTCTGCCTTCTCCCCACCTCCCTGGCAAACTCCTCATCCCTCAAGGGACAATTCAGAAGGCTTCAGGGTTTGGATCTCAAGGTCAGTTCTTAGACATCTTCTTTTCTCTCTCTACATGACTTTTCTAAGCCAGCAGTGCCCAAATGTGTATTTCAAATCCAGACTTTCACTTAGAGCTTAAATGTTGTCCAGTAGGCTACTTGACATCTCCACTTGAAAGTCTAATAGGCCAAACTCACAGTGGCCCAAACAGAACCTTTGACCACTCCAGCCCCTAACCTGTTCCTCCCCTGTACCTCCATCTGGCAGCTGGCCCCTGGCTCTGTCACTCAGACAGGACATGGGGGTCCGCTGTGCCCTGTCTTTCTGAAACTGTGTAGTCTTCAGGTCACTGAGGCACGGTAGGATTGCCTCTTGGTATCTCTTCAGTCCATCTCCCTCTCTGATGCCTCCCCCTGAGCCCAGCCCCCACTCCTGCTCGCCTGGAGGCCTTCAGTAGCTTGTTCTCCTTCCAGTGATGGTCCACACAGACTCCAGAGCAAGCTTTCCAAATGTAACTCAGACTCTGATCCTGCCCCACTAAAAACCTGTGGGTTCCTTCCCTTTGCCCTTGCAATCAAACTCACATGCCTTGCCTTGGCCTTCAAGACCTCTGCAACCTGCACCCTCCCTGCCAACCTCTCAAATCTCATCTGTTTGTTCCTTCAAATGTTCAAGGGCTTGGGATACCTCCATGAAGAAAACAAAGGTCCTTGACCTTGTGGAGCTGACATTCTAGTAGGGTAGATGGACAGTAACGAATAAGTTAAGTAGATAGTAGGTTAGAAGGTGATAGAGACTGTGGAGCAAAGGAAAATTAGGGCAGAGTTAGTGGTGGGTATGGGTAGTATGTGGCAATAAGTGGCTGCTCAGAGGGTCCCACTGGGAAGGGGAGATGTGAGCACATACCTTGAAGGAAGTGGGGTGTTAGCTGAACAGATTAACTTGGGGAAGAGTATCACCGACAGAGGGAACTGAGGCTGGAGTGTGCCAGAATGTTCAGGGAACAGCAAGGGGGCCGAGGGGACTGGTGTGGAGGAGACACAGGGGCAGTCATATGAGGGAAGGACAGAGAGGAAATGGGGACTCCTTTCCCTCATCCCCCATACTCTAGTCACTAGAACTACTGGGTGGCCTGGAAGCCATGCTGTCCCTTCCTTCCTGCTTACGCACAAGTTCTTTCCTCTACCCAGGAAGCACTCTCCAGCTCTGCCTGGCTACTCCTTCCTGTCCTGTAGTCTAGGCTGAAATACCACTTCCTCAAGGGGGTTCCCTTGATCATGTGCTCCTGCAGCACCCCAGACTTCCCTTATATTAATATTCACCACGAGTTATGATTGTTTGAGCCCCTTCTCCTCCACTAGACTGTAGTTGCCTGTCTGCAGCTGTCTCCCCAGGGCCTAGTCCAGAGCTGGGCTTGGACTGGATGCACAGTAACAATTTACTGGAAGAATGAATGGAGTGAGTGAATGAATGAATGAATGTACCCACACCGGAACTCTGGGCTATATAGGGAAACGGGGTAATTCCACAGAGAGTAAGAATGGAGGGAGGCCTCCTGCTGCTTCCCCAGGGATTATTCAGGGTGGACAGAAGGTCCTGGGGTCCTGGCATTTCCCTGGGGTGTTCCCATTTGAGCCCTGCCACAAAGGAGGTCATAGGAGAAGAAGAGGGAGGGTGTTTGGAATTTGGCTAAACCGCTTTTATGGTTTTTAACAAAGGGCTTGAGAGGACCAGTAACCTCATCTGTGAAAGAAAATTCCAGGACAGAGAAAAAGGACCTGTTTCAGAGGGCTCTAAGGGGCTCCAAGCTTCTTCTCGAATCTCCCCATGCAGACCAGGGAAGTGGGGCTAGGTCCCGAGGGCAGCATTAGCATTACAAAGCCAGAGTTGCCTAAGGAGCAGCTTCCAGAGCTAGAGTTCAAAGAATTGTCCCTTGCATTCCCTGACCCTCCTTGAGTGAAATAATTGTTGGGAAATCAGGCCAACCGATGTCCAGTAAAACCTCAGGGACCACAACATAGGCCCCTGGCCCTTTAATGACTGGAGTTGGGTGAGGCAGAAAAATGCTCACTGGCGTGCAACCCCTTGTGAAGGCAAAGCTCATTTGAAAAGCCACGTGGATCTTTGCTGACGTATTACAGGTAATTGATAGTCTTTTCTAAGGACTGTACTGTGAAATACAGCCAGTCCTCATTTGTTCACAGCATTTAGGGACTGGAAGGTGATGGCTTAGTTATAATTTTGGTTAGTGAGAGCTGGCGCACAAATATAATACCAGAGGTGGTACTATTGTATATTGCATAATATACCTAACTATGGCCGAACACAACTCAGTGTTGGCTGAAGCCAAAGACATTTGCATTTCTCCTGTCCTTTCTGTGGGCACCACCTGCTTTTTTTTCATGCCCCGATTGCTGAGAAAATTTTCTTGGATTGGCCCTTGGTGACCTTCCATGGGTCTAACCCCAAAGTCCCTTCTTCTTCACTTTGCTCTGCTGCTTCTCCTGAAGGCTGATGCCTCTGTTTGAGAAGTGTCAAGGAGACCACGGGCCCACTACACACCCTCCTTGGTCTTCCCCGCAAGATGCATGCGCAGAGTAACACTCATGGGGCCTTGCTTTGTTTATTTGTAAGGATTTTACACCTGGAGGATCAGCACACATCCATAAAGAGCACTCATCGCGGCGCCCAGCTCTCTGAAGTGTACGTGTGTGCTCACCCGCATGACTGCCTCCGAGATCAGCGTACAAAGCGTTCCTGTCCCCAGAAGGCCCCCTCGTGCTCCTTCTCAGCCAATGCCTGCTTTCTCCCCAGAGGAAGCAATATTCTGACTCTTACCATCATAGATTTGTCTCTTGTTCTAGGATTTTATGTAAACGGAATCATAAATTTTACTCTTTGGGGTCTGGCCTCTTTCACTCAACAGTGTATCTGAGATTCATCAGTGCTGTTGCCCGTTTCGCAGATCATTCTCTTTATTGCTGAGTGGTATTCCATCTCACGGCTACCTCACAGCGCGGCTGCGCGTCCTCCTGTGGACAGATGTTTGGGTGGTTTCCAGCTTAGGCTGTGACTAGCAAAGCTGCTGTGAACCTTCCCATGAATTTTTGGGTAAACACTGTGGTTTCTGTTGGGCAAGTACTCAGCTGTGGGTCAGCTGTAGTAGATACTCTCAACAGTGGTTGTATCAATTTATGTGTTGTGTTTTGACATTTTCACAACACAGATTTTTTTTTTTACACATTAAAGTCACTTCTGTGTGCAATGCTTTGAACTGGTGGTGAAATGCAGGAGGTATTAGCAAAGTCATAGCTTACATGAACATAGTTGGGCCTCAATTCTGACTTTGGAAGAGTTGAGGTAGGATCTTAGGTATTTGTGCTTGCAACTTGGGGTGAATCAAAGGGAAGTGTGTCTCTGGGTGTCTTTTTTTTTACCCTCCCCCCCACCATTGCACTGTAACCACTGTGCAAACAGGCACTGTGACATATTCAGAGATTTCTTTATGTATAGCGCAGTTCTCAGCATGTAGGCGCTCAGTAAAAGGAAACCAACTTGCAGCAAACGTTTATTGAGCACGTCCTATAGCTGGGTACTGTGATGAGACTGTACCCATAAGGTCTCACTTAAGCTTCATAATAGTCCTTTGAGTTAGGGAAGAAGGGGGCTCCTGTTTTACAGGCGAGAAAGGAAACTGAGGCCTTGGATGGGTCAAGATACACAGCTCACCAGCAGCAGCATTGCAATCAGACTGGAGACAGTTCGACTCCGTGCCTGTGGTCTTAGCCACCTTCACAAGTGGGGTGTGGGTATGTGCAGTGCGTGTGTGTGTGCAGGTGTGGAGTAGCAAGAGACTGCACCCCCTTTCACAGAAAAGGAAACTGAGGCTCAGAGAGGCTAAGAAACTCTTCTGTATGGAGTCAGCTGGGCCACCCTCCCCACCGAGCTAGTTCTTAAAGGCAGAATGTTTTCATGGGGACCCTTGGCCACTGCCCACCTCCTCCTGTTCCCTGTTCCTGAGCCCACAGGTGTCACAGGACTCTCCTTGGGCTCTGCCTCAGCTCCTGATTCTCGTAAAGCCACTGTGTTGTGTGAGGCAACACCTGCTGCCGCCCTCTCTTTCATCCCCAGGGACAGAGAGGCTCAAACCTTGAAATCCTTCCTTTAAAGTATGGGCTACTCTGGAGAGGCACCAACACTCGTTCCTTTCCATGGGTCCACGTACCTCACACTGCTGCTGGGTTCTGGGCAAGGTGTGGTGATGAGGGCGCTGTCTTTCTGAACCTGGCCTCGAGGCCCTCTCACTGCCCCTTCATTCCAGCGCTCTCAGGCCTCAGAGGCCCAGAACACCGCCTCCTGGGACCCACGCCAGCCCCAGAAAGAGAGGGGCACCTTCCTCTCCTCACCTGGACTTGGTGGGGGTGCTGTTTAATTCTCCTTAAAAGCTTACAAAATAGTTCACACAAGTGATATACAGCATCCGGCAGAAGTAACGCCTGCTTCAGTGTGGTTGGTAGGGTAATAATATGGGTGTAATAATGTATAGTTTTAATTTGAACATTTCACATAAAATGTCATATGGTGTGCTTGAATGTGATATTGTTATGTTGCAAAATTACATGCTTATAATTTTGTAATAAAATATTTTGTAATAAAAAGGGGTGTTGTTTGTGCCGGACCCTGTAAAAATCCATCGCTACTTTAAATATTTGGAACAACCCAACTGCACATAAATTTAGAAGTGACATTTCTTCTCACTGTGCCCCCTCAACTCCCATCTCCCCCGTTCCTCAGAGCCACCACTGTCTTTGGTGCTGTGTGTGTGTTTTCTCACTTTCCTGCAGCATACTTTTTAAACTCTACCATGCGTCCTGTGGATATTTCTACGTCAATCCATGGAGATCCACTTCATGCTTTTGGTCAGCAGTGTATAATACGGCACGATGCCTGAGGTTTTTAAAAAACCCAATCTCCTTTAGCTGTGCTTTCAGGTCACTTCCGATTTGTCCCCGTCCCAGGTTATCCTGCTCCAAACACTCCCGTGCTTGTGTCGCTGTGTGGACGTGAGTGCTGCTCGGGGCCGGAGCTTCGAGGTGGGAGTGCTGGGCCAAGGGGGTACACATGGAGGGGCAAAGTAGGTTTACAGTTATAACACAAATAAATAATACAATAATTAATAAATAATAGTAGGAGAGTGAACTCTGTTTTGTATACTTACAACTGTAAACCTACTTTTGCCACCCCTGTTTATTTTAAATTTTAGTAGATGCAACCAAATTACCCTCCAGAATGGCTGTATCACTTAACACACCCATCATCAGCATCTGAGACTACTAGACTGTGTGCATCCCCTTACCTCTGGTTGTTCTTAATCCTTTTTAAATTGAATTTATTGGGGTGGCATTGGTTAATAAAACTGTACAGGCCTCAGCTCTGCCGCACACGTCTGCACTCTGCAGCGTACGCTCACCACCCAGAATCAAGCCTCTTTTTGTCTCCATTTACCCCCCTTTGCCCTCTTCCACCTCCCACACCCTCCTTTTCCTCTGGCAATCACCATACTGTTGTCTGTGCCTACGAGTTGCTTTTTTAAAATTTAATCCCTTCATCTTTTCCACCCAGACCTCCCAACCCCTCCCCTCTGGCAGCTGCCAGCCCTTTCTATGGATCTATGATTCTGTTCCTGGGTGTTATGAAGCTTTAAGTTTGTCTACTAAAAATCAGTCTATGGTATTAGAAATCAGGATAGTGGATGGGAAGGGCATGGGGGATTTGGATTAGGGTCGTTATTCTGAGTCTGTATTGGAGTAGTGGCTACACAGGTGTTTTCAGTTTCTCAAAATTTGTTGAGTGGTACACTTACGATAGGGGCACTTTTTTACATGCATGTTATTCTTCAATAAAAAGTTCAAATTAGACTTCCAGCCTAATTAGACTTCCGGCTTTAGATGGAGGCATAGCTGGACATACTGTGCCTCCTCTCACAACCAAGATTAAGGACAACAAAAATTGAGAACTAAAAAAAAAGAAAACCCAACCAGGACAGAGAGAAAATTGAATTGTGTGGGAGTCCGACAACAATAATTCACCCAGACCGGTAAGAGGGGCGGAGTCAGTGGCTGGCAGAGTCGGATTGTGGTGGGATAAGCCGGTGGTGGTCCCACGCACAGTCACTCCAGGTGCACAGGAGGCAGCGTTGCCAAATGGGAGGAGGCCAAGTGGGGTGCACAAGGTGGCGGACTGTGGACACACATTCGTGCACAGATAAATCAGGCAAAAAAGGGCAGCAAGATAGACTGTTCGATGCAGGGCCCCAGCGCTGGGAAGTGAAGCCTAAAAGCACCCATTGAAAATACTTGTAGAGGCTGAGGTGCTGGGAGGAAGTCCCAGCCTCACAGGAGAGTTTGTTGGGGAGACCCACAGGGTCCTGGAGTGTGCACAGGCCCACCCACATGGAAATCAGCACCAGAAGAGCCCAATTTGCTTGGGGAAAGAGGCTGAAGGGACTGGAATCTGTGAGACAGGGCGGAACAAGTGCCATTGTTCCCTCTTGGACCCTGCCTCCACATCCAGCATCACAACCCAGTGACTGGGCTGCCCCGCCCTGGTGAACGCCTAAGGCTCCGCCCCTCACTACGTAACAGCCACGTCCAGACAAAACCAAAAAAAACAAAACCAAGGATGGCTCAAAAGGGAGAACAGATCGGGGCCCCAGAGCTAATTTGTCTGAGTGACCAGGAGGTGGTCAACCTATCAGATGCAGAGCTCATAGCACTGGTAGCCAACCTATCAGAAGCACAGTTCAAAGCTCTGGTGATTAGGAAGCTCACAGAATTGGTTGATTTTGGTCATAAATTAGAGGAACAAGTGGAGGCCACAATAAGTGAAATGAAGGAAAACGCACAGGGAACCAATGGAGATGGGAGGAAAACTGGGACTCCAATCAATGGAGTGGACCAGAAGAAAGAAAGAAACAAACAAACAGAAAAGAATGAAGAAACAAGAATTCAAAAAAATGAGGAGAGGCTTAGGAACCTCCAGGACATCTTTAAACATCCCAACATCTGAATTATAGGGGTACCAGAAGGGGAAGAAGAGCAACAATTGGAAAACTTATTTGAACAAATAATAAAGGAGAACTTCCCCAATCTGGCAAAGGAAATAGACTTCCAGGAAGTCCAGGAAGCTCAGAGAAGCCCAAAGAAGGTGGACCCAAGGAGGAACACACCAAGGCACATCATCATTACATTAGCCAAGATTAAAATGAAGGAGAGAATTCTAGAAGCAGCAAGGGATAAAGGCAGAGTCACCTACAAAGGAGTTCCCATCAGACTATCAGCTGATTTCCCAAAAGAGACCTTACAGGAAAGAAGGGGCTGGAAAGAAGTATTCCAAGTCATGAAAGTCAAGGACCTACATCCAAGATTGCTCTACCCAGCAAAGCTTTCATTTAGAATGGAAGGGAAGATAAAGTGCTTCTCAGATAAGGTCAAGTTAAAGGAATTCATCATCACCAAGCCCTTATTATATGAAATGTTAAAGGGACTTATCTAAGAAAAAGAAGATAAAAAATAGGACAGTAAAAAGATAGCAAACTCACAGATATTAACAACCACACCTAAAACAAAAGCAAACTAAGCAAACAGCTAGACTAGGAGCAGGAACACAGAAATGGAGATCATATGGAGGGTTTGCAACAGGGGAGTGGGAGGAGGAGGGAGGGAGAAAAGGTACAGAGAATAAGTAGCATTGACGGTGGGTAGAAAATAGACAGGGGGAGGGCAGGAATAGTGTGGGAAAAGTAGAAACTAAAGAACTTATGAAACATGGACATGAACTAAAGGGGGGAATGTGGGTGGGAGGGGGTGTGTATGGTGGAGGGGAATGATGGGGGAGAAATGGGACAACCGTAATAGCATAATCAATAAAATATAATTAAAAAATTTAAAATTATTTCTTCCCTGCCCCAGTCTGATGGGTAACAAAACTGGATCCCATGATCATTTTATTTTGGAGGGTGAGTCTTCATTTGTTGGCACGTTGGTCTTCTGGATTCTTTCTTCAGGAATATTTTATTTCTGGGTCTCACAAGGACACTTTACTTAGTAGAGGGAACTCCCTTTCAGGAAGGGGAAAAGGGACTTGACCCTCCCTGAGCATTGACCGTATGCTCTTATGCTCCAAGCAGCCTTTCTGGGTTGGTTCCATTTACTCCGTTTTATAGACAAGGAAGCAAGGCTCAGAGTGGTGAGGGGAACTGCCCAAGGTTATGAATTTGTCTGACTGTGGAGTCCTACCCTCCTCGCTGCCCTTTAAGTGGCTCACATGACAGGCATTGGGCAAACTATGCAAAAGGTACGATCCTAAATTAATCCCTGCAACAGCCCAGTGAGGTAGCTATACTGCCATCCCATTTTACAGCTGAGAACACCAAGGCCCAGCAAGGTTACACACCTTGCTCCGCTCAGCCCATGAGTGGAAGAGCCCGGTTGGGGCCATCTACCTGGCTCTGAAGCTGCAATAAGGCAGTGAAACCCTACAGAATGTCCTGAGTAATGGAAGTGTTCCATGTCTGTGATGAGAATATGGTAGCCATTAGCCACATGAGAATAGTTTGCATTTGAAGTGTGGCTAGTGCTACCATGGAACCAAAATTTTAGTCTTAGTTAATTTTAATTAATTCAAGTAGTTTGTACGGACAGGGCAACTCTAAGGAGTTGAGTCAGGAGGAGAAAGGCTATGAGACACTGATGGCAGAGCAGCCGCCCTGTGGAAACCAGCCAGCCCACCAGGGGGGACGTACTGGTAGGGGTTCGGAAACAGCCCACTCACAGCCAGGTCTCATCTTGGGCACCAGAGCCATGCCTTGTGGAAAGAGCCAGGGCTTTTAAATCAGATGTGACTGTAACAAGTCTCTTAACCTAAGACTCAGTTTCTTTGTGTAGAAAATGGGTATCAATGCATGAAATGGTTTTAGGAAGAAATGAGAGAATACACAAAATTGGCATTCAATGAGCTATTTAGCAGTCATACTATTATCACAATTATAATTATGGATTATGGGCTCAGTTTTAAACTTTTAGGTTTTTTCATTACATAATGGTAAAGCATATTTATGGCAACAATTTAAACAATGCAGAAATGTATAAAGTGTGACCTGAAAATCTCCAAGTACTTTACCCCCAACCCCCCTCAGGTGAAGCACTGTGAGTAGTTTCCTGGGCTCCCACCCCGGGTGTGTCTCCACTTCCATAAAGACTCAGAACAATTCCAGTCCATGCCTTTGAAAAACACAAAAGGGACCCTACTTAGTGCATTATTCTGTAACTTGCTTCTGCCACTTTAAGATATCTCGAGGGCATCTCTCCACCTGTGCACGTTCAGATCAACCACATTGTTTTCCTGTTTGCACAGAACTTCCTGGTAAAGGCCATAAGGACTAATTCTGCAGTTTCTTACTGATGAACATGTAGGTTGATAACCATTTATTTGGCCATTGTGAGTGATGTTTTAATGAGCACTTTAAACACATTGTTCTGTACATGGGCAAGAGCACCCACCCAGAGGGGAAATTCTTACCAGTAGAGCCCCTGGGTCAATTGTTGGGATATTTGCAACGTGATAAATCTTTGCATATGTACAATGTCATTTTAAATCTCTCAGGAGCACTAGACTTTAAAGGAATGTTCTAGTATGTTCTTCTGAAAAGACTCCTTAAGTCATGTTAATACTCACTCCTGGAATGTAGTTGCAGGGTGGGTTTGGAATTTTGGAAAAAACAACTTTTTTCTATAAGCAGATCTGCTTTTTATAGCTTCTGTGCTGTAGGGATGTGGACAGGGCCAGGAGAGGGGACTTGGCCAGGGGGCACCTGGAGGCCAGGGAACTGGATCCCTACTAATCTCAGCTCTGGCTGCCTGCTGGGGTCTGAAGGCCAAAAGTCTCCTTCCTGGGAGGCCAACCCTGTAGGAAGCAGAGCTTTGCTGCTTATGAAACAGCACCCCAGGAGAGCCACGGGGGAAG
This sequence comes from Anoura caudifer, assembly GCA_004027475.1. Taxonomy (NCBI): domain Eukaryota; kingdom Metazoa; phylum Chordata; class Mammalia; order Chiroptera; family Phyllostomidae; genus Anoura; species Anoura caudifer. The sequence continues at coordinate 107,333 of PVKU01000900.1, read as the reverse complement.
AGGAGGCGCCCCAAGGGCCTCGCCAAGGACTGACAATGGCAGTTCCCACAGGTGAAATTCAAACACCCACAAACGTAAGAAAAGATGCTTGGCCTCCCCAGAAACCAAAGAAATGCACACTCAAGCAACAATGCAGTATTGTTTTTCACCTATCAGATTGGCAAAAATTAAAACAAAATGATACCTAGTGCTGGAGAGTGTTGGATACCTAGTGTGGGGAAGCGGACACACAGGTGCACTCGTGGAGGGAGTGTCAGTGGGACTGTCAGCCCACGGGAAACGTGGGCATTCTACTCCCTGGGCTATGCCACCTAGAAATGTGTTTAAAGGAAATAACCGAACACATGCATAGAGATATGCAGTCAAAGATGTGCATTAACCAGCATTGTTCATAATAATAAAAACATTGGCAGTAAGATAAACATCCAGAGATAGGGAATTGGTTAAATAAACTCTGTTATCGCCATAAATCATAGCAATCTGTGGCTAAAACTGATGCCGTAGATCTGTGTTTGCTAACATGGGAGGTGCCAACCAGCTGTATAAGAAAATCAAGTAGGATAAAACAGGTTATAGAATAGTACCTGTGGTTCTGGTTTTTTTGAAAACAAAATTGGTTATATATATATTGGTTATACATTGCTGCATATGTAGTGTTTTTTTTTTTTAAAAATTACATGTTTATTGATTTTTAGAGAGGGGTGGGGACAGAGAGAGAGAGAGAGAAACATCGATTGGTTGCCTCCTCTACGTGCCTTGATCGGGGATCAAACCCACAACCTTTTGGTGTACGGGATGACAATCCACCAACTAAGCCACACATATGCAGTGTTTTGCTCTAGATTTAGTGTTACATATCTATGCATATAAACACACACACAGTGTTACATATAAAAATAATATATGTTTGTATGTGGAGACATGTGTATATGTGTCTCTATCATATGAATATATCATGTATGTGTATTATGTGAATTTATATGGAAAATGTTTTGAAGGATAGGAATGAAAATGTCCACAGTGATTATATTCAAGGGGTGAGGACTTTCATTCATTCATTTAGTTATTAATTCCTTTTTGTAATTCTTTAAATTTCCTGAGGGTTTTCTTTTTGGCAATTAACTTGCATTGTTTTTATAATAGGAAAAATAGTTTGTTAATTTTTGTAAAGATTTTATTTATTTATTTTTAGAGAGAGGGGAAGGGAGGGAGAAAGAGAGGGAGAGAAAGAAACATCAGTGTGTGGCTGCCTCTTGCACACCCCTACTGAGGACCTGGCCCGCAACCCCGGCATGTGCCCTGACTGGGAAATGAACCAGTGACCTTTTAGTTCTCAGGCCAGCACTCAATCTGCTGAGCCACACCAGCCAGGGCTAGTGTGTTAATATGGAAAGCTGAGAACTCTGTTTCGACTATATTAGTCAGTCTAAATGCAATTATCCCTCCACATCAACTGCCCTAGCTCTTGCCCACGTTAGAAGTCTCTCTGATCTCAGGACTGTCTTTGATGACAATAATAACAGTGAAGAGGAGGAGGATAATGATGTCCATGCGTTTAGCATACACTGTGTGCCAGGCATTGGCTGGCACTTCATGTGCATCCTTTCTTTGGATCCTCCCAGTGGCCTGAGACATGGGTGCTCTCATGTCTTTGGATTTTCTAGGAGAGCCCACAGTGGGGCCTTTGTGCTGGCAATGGGTTGAGGGAGAGCCGCTGTGGGAAATCTGTAGAGAAACAGGGAGGGAAGCAGGGTGCAGCAGGAGAAGAAGTTAAGCAAAGATGGGGTTCAGCTGAAGTCCAGTCTCAGCTGGATGCCATGGGAAGTGCTGGGCTGTACATGACACCACAGCACTGTCCCACTTTGGGATGAGGAGGCTGAGATTTTCTCCCTCCATACTGGTTGGTTATTAGCTATAGGACAGTGAGAAGCAGTAACCAGGAGGATGGGGTCAACCTCTCAGGTATCTCTGGGTGAAGCAGCCCCCCATCAGATAAGGGCAATTGTTGAGAGAAGAGTGCAGCTATTAGCAGCCAACGCTTACAGCTACTGGGGGGATCGGTGTGCTGGACCAGTATAGGGGGTCCCGGGGGAGCACCAACCTCCTACATATTATTATCCCCGTTTTACAGATGGGGAAACTGGCTCAGAGAGGTTCAATAAATTGCCCAAAGTACCCAGCTTATAAGAGATAGAGCTGGGTTTCGAACAGAGGTCTTAGCTCTTACTCTGAACCCTGAAACTAGACTGCTAGGAATTTTACAGAGGGAAAGGAGATTGAGGCTGTGGGTGGATATCCTCCCAATATCCCCTGCCCCACCAAGTGCCCCTCCATCTACTCTCTGTGTTTGACATTAGCCCTGTGGCTAGTAAGCAGTTCCATCTTGGGTTTTGAAGAAAGGAGCCACAAAGTGCCTTTGTGTTTCTGCAGAGATCCCTGAAGGGTGTCTGTTGGTGGAGCTGGTTGCTAGGAGACATTTCTCAAGAAAGGTTCCTTTGGAAAATGAGCTCAGGCTCTGCCCATAGCCCCATGTATTGTGCCTGAGAGAAGGACATCCACAGCACGTGTTTCCCCCAAGGTATTAGAACCCGATCCAATTCCTTCTCTAACTGGTTCTTCCAGGCCCGAGCTTGCAGCATATCCTGGCTGAAAACCATTCCCGTGCTAGACAAACTCAGAATCCTGGGGACAAAGTGCTGTTTGAAATGACCTGCCCACCCTCCCCATTATATAAATGGAAAAACTGGGGCACAAGGAGTTGAAAGACTCACACAGTGAGTGAGTGGAGGGGTCATGATTTGTCTCTCTCATTGCTGCACAAGGCAGCCCCCAGCCCCCCAGCCCCCACCCTGCCTCCAAGTCCTGTATGGTGAGACCGCAGGAATTCAGTGTATGAGGACAGGGTGTATTTCCCTTTATTGGTGTTTGGGTTTCAAAATCTTTTGGGAAACAAATGATTAATTTGCTCAAATGGAGGTCAGCAGCTGGCATTTACTGGGTATACTATGTGCCAAACCATGGATTAGGTGCTTCAGCATCTTCATCTGCTAAGTCTGACTTCCAGACTATTTTGGGGTCAGTTTCTACTGCCATTTTTTTTTTTTTTTCTTGACTAAAGATCACCGTTTCTTGTTTCTTTGCAGGTCTAGAAAATTTTGACCGTGTACTGGATGTGGTGTGTGTGTTGGAGAGACTCTGGATTCTGTTTTCTTCTTCTGAAGAGTGTTAAATTTTTGTTTTAGCAGGCAGTACAATTACTGGTGGATCTCTTTGAAATCCCACGGGCTTAGTTTTATACTTTGTTAGGGAGGATTCATGCAAAGTTCAAACTATTTCCCAAGCCTTCCCAACTTGGCAGGACTCTAAACCTTGTCCTCTAAGGATCTCGAAGGACTTGGGATTGGGCTTCGTTAGAGCAGATCTAAAGCAGCCCTTACACCAGCGCATGGGCCTCACTCCCATGGCACGGCCTTTCTGGTGCTTCAGCCTGATGCCTGGGACGAAGATCTCTGCAACGACCCCCAGCACTGCTGGACCTGTAGTGAGTTCACTCTCAAGGCCCTAACAAATGCTCTTTGGTAAACCTTGGATGGTCTCACCCTAGGCACATGTAGCCCAGGCTTTGGGCAAGGACTTGTGGGTCCCGGGGGAACCCCACACAGACTTCTGGAGTCCCATCGTCTATCTAGCTCCCCTTCTTCCTGCAGATTCCTTCTGCTTTTGTTTCCCCAGTGACCTAAACTCTGACCTCTGCCTCTGAGCACAGACAGACTGTCATGCTGTGTTTGGGCTCCATTGCCCTGTGCCATGCTTGTGGTATTATCCCCGGAAGAGAGCCCAGGTGAGGAGGGGGCTCACCTATGAGTTTCCCTTCCCTCAGGGTCGCAGCACCTGTTACACACTGGCTGCTCGCCACTGCCCGACAGCGGCTGTCTCTTGTTTTGTCAAGTGCTACGTGACTTTTGGTGGGAGGACTGGTCTAGCACCATCATGGAGATATATGTATATCTTGGAATGCTTGCAAGGACCCTGCGAAAAAAACTTAATATCCTCATTGAACAAGTGAGGAAACCAAGGTTTAGAGGGAGCAGGAGCTTGCCCAAATGACAAAGTGATAGAGTTAAAAACTGATTTGCTGGACTTTGGAGCCCCTGTTTGCCCCTGTACTGCCCTTACCTTCAGTGGAAAAGCTAAACTCCAAACTGAATTTCACTGTCACCATCATGAAAATAGCTGTGTTTTGAGAGCCAATTTGCATATTTTCCCATATCCCATCTCTCACTGTGCACCTTCTCCTGGTCTGGGTGGCCATCTCCCTTCATGTGATTGTAGTCATCTCCTAGAAGGCTTCCATTATATTCTTCCCAGAAGACTTCTGCTGTCTTGCTGTCTTGTTCCACTGCCTTCGGTGGCTCCCTACGAGCCACAGCAGCATTCCCCAAGGTGCAGAATTAAGAACTTCACCTTAGGGAATACTGTAACCCTCAGCTTTCCTTCTGGAGGTTCACAGCTGGACGAGTGAACGTGCGGAGATGCTGCAGGAAGGAAACCTGGTTAACTGGTTTCCAGACTGGTTAACTTAACCCAGTCTGTTGGCCTTGAAATCCTTGGCTCACCTAATACCTATTACAATCTTGTGGAACATGCTGGAAAGCATTGGACCACGCAGTAAAGACTAGTCTTTTCTGTCTGCACTGCAGTCCTTCTACATTTCAACCTACTCTCAATTCATTTCCCATGGCTTCTTGTCTTAAGCCACCCTTCCATTACACAAGTTTCTCTCTCCAACCTTCACACCTTCTCACTGTAGGAATGGTAAAAGCTTGTAACTGATGGGAGTTTTCATGAGGGGAATGGCCCAGGAATGGGCTTAACCAGGGGAAAGTGGAGCCTGAGGAAGAGAGGGACCAGGTCTTGAAGAATTCATTTAAGACCCTGGATCCAGCCTTGTCTGAAGCCATCATCCCTAGACTTTAAGCTATAAGAGCTGATATATTATCTTTTCTCCCCCCTTAATTCAGGGCTCTGGTACCAAAAGAACACTTGGCTGGTACATCTTCCCAAACTTCTAAGAAGTTTTCTGAGATTGAGATCTCTGTCCTGTGCATTTCTGCCCCTCTGACCCAGGATATGACTGGATGTTTGCAAGGTGAAAGTAAATTTGCATTTGCCAGCTCTGTGTTTTATCCTGTGGGGTGACGGTGAGGAAGCTGGTGGAAAATGAGAAGCTGGCTTTGGTGAGAGGAGCATGTAATACCCTGAAATACCCCTACTTCCCCTGGGTCGAACGACCCCTTCCTTGGAATGTGGGTGGGATCTGTGACTTGATTCTAACAACAGACTATGGCAAAGGTGATGGCTTGTCACTCTCATAATTCAGGTAGTGTATGTTTTTATTTGTGTGTGTGTGTGTGTGTGTGTGTGTGTGTTTGATTCTTCTTGCTGACTTATTGACATGAGCAGCCATGCTGAGAATACACACGGCCAGAACTACTGGCATCTTCTAGAACTACAGGTGCCCTCTAGGACTTGACAGTGGCCTCCACCCAACACCTAGCAAACATCTGGGACTTTCTGTTCTGCAACCACAGGAAACAAATTCTGCAGACAACTTGAAGGAGCTCAGAAGCAGATTCTTCCCCAGCTGAGCCTCCAGATGAAAACACAGCCTGACCAGCCCTTTGTGATACGGAGCAGAGGCCACAGCTAGGCCAGCCCGTGGGAATTGTGATCAAAGTGTGTTGTCTGAAGCTGTTGATACTGTGGCAATTAAAAAAAAAAAAGATTTTATTTATTTGTAGAGAGAGGGAAAGGAAGGGAGAAAAAGAGAAAGAAATATCGATCAGTTGCCTCTTACAAGCATCCCAACTGGGGTTAGCCTGCAACCCAGGCCTATTCCCTGGCCAGGTCCAGCTGGTGACCTCTCACTTTGCAGGACAATGCCCAAGCCACTGAGCCACACCCGTCAGGGCGATGCTGGGATAATTGTTATACTACAGTAGAAAGACAGGGCAATGAACTGTGGGGAGGGAGGGATCTGGGTTTGATTTCTGATTTGCTTACCAGCTGTGTGACCTTATGTGAGTCACAGCACCTCTCTGAGCCTCGTTTTCTCATCCACAGTCAGGTGCAGACTGGAGAGAGTCAGAGCCAGCGAATGGAGAGCACCTAGCGCGGGGCCTGCACCAGAGCAAGTGCTCACTAAATAGTAGCAGTTCAGAGTTATCATGATTTTAAATTTCTTTATGTTTCCAAATTTTAAAAACCAATCATGGACTACTTTGATAAATAGAAAAAATAATTTTGTGTAGCATTAGTAAGGGGAGATTTAGCTTATCTAGGAGCCCAGAGCTGGTCAGCAGTAGAACCAGAGGGCAGCCTGAGAATCCTGCGTGGGGCTCTTCCCAGAATAGCCCCTCCCTCATACCCGAAACAGCAGCAGCAGCAGTAGCAGCAACAATAACCCTAAGATCCGGCCCCTCACCTGTACCAAACCTGCAAGGTGGTATAATTATCCACATTTTACAGATGAAGAAACTGAGGCTCAGAGAGTTTGAATCGCTTGCCCAAAGTCCCATATCGGACACGTGGCAGATCAGAGCTGGGATTTGCCTCCTGTACCTGGAAGGAGCCACCTAGTCCATGGCATTCAAACCTGGCCTGGATTCTCCCTCCCCAGACCCCCAAGGAGGTGGCATGGGGGACACCTGGGTTTTCTGGAACAGGGCAAAAGCAAGGAAATCAGCAGCAAGGCCTGGCCCTAGATCCCATTACGCCAGGGGAGATCACATTTCCCCGGTTCTGGCACCGTGAGCAGGGCAGAGAAGCGGGCAGGCAGCCACTTCCCTAGTTATTCAAGTAGAAAATTACAGGTGCCCAAAATAGCCTGGGCATTCTTTTATTTATGAATAAGCAGCGAGTCCATGGAGCTGGAGTTGGGGGGGGGGTCACATGTATTTCTTTCCACTGGCCACTTTCCTGGATCTGTAGGGATCACTCTCTCAGGGGAGTGGGTCAGGAGATGGGGGAGCTGGCAGGGGTGGGGTGGGGGTGTTCTCAGGGCGTGGTGGTGGGAAAGGAGAAACAACGCCCGAAATAAGGCCCCACCACGCAGGAGCTGGGTTTGGTTCCAATCCGGAGGCCTGAGTTCGCAGGGGGACAGGGGATGAGATGGAAGACTTGGGTCTGTCCCAGACACCCCCTTCTTGTCACGTGACCTTGGGCAAATGGCTTAACCTCTCTGGGCCTTCACTGTAAAATGAGGTGAGTCTCAAACTCACAGGAGAGTTTATTTTCTTTGGGGGCACAATATTATCATGGATGGCTGGCAGAGCCCGACACCTGAGCCACTGTGCTCTAAAAACAGAACCCTCACTCCGAGTCAGTCAACCGTTCCTGAGCGCCGCCCTAGGCCCTGGGCCCCAACACCCCCACATCCTCCTCCTGTTTCTCCAGCCTTCTGGTGACAAGTCCCAACCCTGAGCCCCCACTCAGAGCCGCCTGAGGGGTTGTGAGGAGGGGAAGTCGTTTTCTAGGTCCCAGACGTGGATGTGGAGCCGAAGTTGGGGACTGGAGTCTCCTGGTGGGAACATCTGTGACCCTTTCCTTCAGCAGGCCTCGTGCACCGATGGGCTGGCCTGGACCCGCCTTGTTGACCCCTGTCTGTCCTCCCCGCAGGGTCAGGGTGGGAAGCTGCTACCCTCTCCCGGGGCTACATCTTGACTAGTAAATGCCAACACTAGGAACGTGCTTAGATTTGGGGCCTGGCAGTGCGCAGTCACTACATCTTAGCCGCAGATCGACTATTACATCATTATTATTCCCAGCTGGAAGCTAGACAGCCTGAGACCGTTCCCTTTTGGAGATGCTGATTTGCAGTGAACTTGAAGAGACAGCAGGGAATCACTTGCAGGATGGAAACAACATTGCTAATGGCAGCCAGCCACTTCCCTTTACCTGGTACGATGCTGTGGCCAGTTGCTGTGCCGAATCATCTCACTTGCTGCTTATAGCCACCAAGCTAAATGGGTCTCATTGGTTCCCATTCACAGAGGATCAAACTGAAGCTCAGAGATGTTAAATTAATCTCCCAAGGCCACACACCTGGTAGGTGGCAAACTGGGACTTTATTCCAGGTTTGTCCCATGCAGGATCTCTCACCCACAGGCTCAGCCTGTCGGGATGAGGACGGCCTGGGTCCCTGCCCCTGGGGAGCCCATGGTGTCAGAAGCCAACATTTGGAACTTTCCCCAAGTTCCCTGGTGTTGCTGAGTGGCCGAGGGAGGAGGCTGTGGATTCTGGGGTCGGACTGCCTTGACCTGTACTCTGATACCTTCCAGTTCTGTTGCCGCTGAACTTCTCCAAGCCTCCGGAGAATGGGGATGATAAAAGTGTTGCTGAGGGGGTGAAATTAGATAATGTAAGGCTTCTAGTGTAGGTATGGGGCATAGGAAGTGCTTAATAAATCCAGCTGTTAATAACTTTACTACTAATATTCCCAGAGAATGTACTGAATTTCAAAGGACCACCTTCCTTTCCACCTATGTGATGGGCAGAGGGGGACCGGTTTAGCTCAGGGAAACTCTGGCCTCCCCTAGTACTTGGACTTGGCTGCTTTGAGTCAGATAACGCTGCCCTTGGCCTGGGCTGCTGCGGACATGGGCCCCACCGTGAAAGGAGGCGGCAGGGCAGAGGAATCCTGCCCCAAAGCCCCCAACATCTGCTCCATCCACTCCACTTCCCCCTCTGGGTCTGGGACCAGCAGAATTTTGACAGCTGACCTTGTACTTGCAGAGATGGTGCTGTTCTCAGAAGGTGTATCTAGTGGAATGTCAGCAGGACCAGCCAGGCCAATGTGACGTTTGCTCACCCTGGACGGCTCCTTCAATCAGGCAGCACTGGTGTGTGGGCAGGCCCCCGATGGAAACTCAGCCCAGGGCCTTGACTACCTGGTGGGAGCAGCAGGGGCACCCCCGTTTCCCCGCCTCTGGGATCCCTGCGCACTGCCCTGGTGGTGGGTGTTGATTCTACGGTTCACCACTGACCTGGGGCTGCGTGACCTTGGACAAGGCACCTAACCTCTCCGAGCTGTTTTCCATCTGTGAAACGGGGATAACAGTGGCATGGACTTCCTGGAGTTGTGAGATGGTGCGTGGAGAGTACTCTGATGGTGCCGGGCACGTAATAATTATTGGTCAAGTAGGAAATTATCATTTCTTTGAAATGAAGTTGTTTGAAGCCCTGTGATCTGAGTCGCCAAAGTGCTCTGGACGAGAATGAAGACAGAGGAGAAAAGTCACCTTCTGCAGATTGTTTTCTACAGCAGAGGTTCCCGATCTGGAGAACAAGCTCCTTACGGATCTGACACCGCCGAGTTTTCTCCTCTCGGAAAGTCTGCACGCCTCACGTGCCCACAGTGTTTTGTCCCCACCTCCATAGAAACCTGTCTGAGAGCCTGAACTCGGACTTTATCCCAAAGACAGGACAAAGGATGTGCACCAAAATATATCTACTGGGATGTGAAAGAACAAGAAAACAACCTAAATGCCCCCACATCCGGGCTGGCCAACTAAACTGTGGCCTGTCCGGATTAGGGGAACACTATGTGTCCACGGAAAGGTGCCAATGCGCAGGGACGCGCACACTCTGACGTGGAGTGTGGAGGGAAGTCCTCACCCGGGTCTCTGGGTACGGTGGGGATGTGGGCAGCGGAGAGCTGACGGGGTTCACACCACGTGTTAGGTGGGGCTATACTGGGCTGAAGGCTGATGAGTGATTTTATTTCTCTTCTGATCAGAATTTTCTGATTTTTCTGCAAAAATGTATTATTTGAATAATAAAGAATAAAATTTAAAAAAATTTAAATTTTGCTTTTAAAGGAGCAAAGTTTGCTTTTTTAAATGATAAGAATGGAGTATTGTGGAAAGTATGGAAAATAAAGAGGAAAACCCCCAAACATCTGTAATTCCTTCACCTCATACCTGTCAGCACTCACCCTAATGTGTTGTTTGAAGTCAGGTTTGTTTGGTTGAATAGAAGCTGTGCGGAGTCTGCTCCCTCAGAGGCAGCGAATCTGAGTGACCCTCCACTCTGGCTCTTTGGCAACGGGTGGAGTTCAGGGCCTGTTTCTATCGCTTTCCCCCATTCCCTCATCACCCCTCCATTCCTGGGCTTCGTATGATCCCATTGGGAGGACACATAGTCTCTTCTGGTTGGCAGCTCTGAATCACCAGCCATGACTATCCCTGAACTCCAGCCCAAGGAAGCGGCTAATTCTTTGGCTGGATAAAATAACAACAGAAATAGTAACCATTTGTTGAGCTCTTACTGTGTGCCAGGTATTGTGTTTAATAGGTTCTGTTTTTAACCCATTTCACAGGCAAGGAAGCTGAGGCCAACAGAGGTCAAGGAGGTGGCCAAAGTCACAAAGCTAGCATGGAGGGAAGCCAGAAGTCAACCACAGTTCTTCTGACTTCACAGCCCAGGCTTCTAAGGCTGTGTTAGAACTGACTCCAGACACCAACCTTGGGCCTCCTATGCCAAGCTCCCTAGTCTGGCTCTGCAGGCTCCATCAACCCCTGGCCCCTCCTCTCCTCAATCCTACAGCACTCACCCCTGCCCTGGCCCTGTCTGGCCTCTGCCTCCTGCTCTGAGGTGCCTGCAGTCCCCTGAGTGGTGGCAAAGCCCCTCTCCCCTCTGCCTGGAGGGCTGTCGCCCTCCTCATGGCCTGGCTCCCTCCTCCAGGGCTCTGCTTAGAGAGCACCTTCTCTGGGAGGCCTTTCCTGATGCTCCCTCCCTAGGGTTGGGTATCCTAGGGCCATTACCACCCCATGTAGGGTGAACTTGGAGGTGGTCCTGCTCCCTGTCCCTCTCCAGCCCTCTAAGTTGTTCAGCCTTTCGTGGCTGCCAAGTCCTTGCCCTGGGATGGTGGAGTCTTTGCTGGGCAGAGGGCAGAAGGCAGGAAGCTTCAGTCCTTATGGCCAGTCTGAGGTCTTCATATCACATGTGCCCAGACAACCTTTTGGCTCAGCTCCTACAAACACCGTAACTCCCTCAGCCCGTGGCTCTCCGGGAGGCAGGCCAGGGCTCTGCAGCCTGGGGCTCCTGGCTGTGGGCAGAGCAGGCCAGGGCCAGAGGAGTGCTTACAGACGGGGCCAGCGAAGTCACCTGGGGCGTCCCTCCCTTTCTCTAGTGTTCATCTGGCTGAGACATGCCTGGAAAAACTGCCACTCGAACTTTCCATGGACTCTGGCCTGACCCTGGAATGGCAGGATTCTGAGGAGAGGGGAGCCTGTAGCTGTGTCAGCTCTGAGCCCCTGAGCCGCTTGGCCCAGACTAGACTCACAGAGAGGAGGTGTCGGGAGCACATGGGCAAAAAATGGTCCCAGGGCCACCAGGTCCTGGGTGGGTCCTGGGACTCCCTAGGATTTTTTTGCATGGATGTTCATGGGTGGGTTGGCTTGTAATTTACTTTCCTTTCACTGTCCTTGTTTAATTTTGATGTCAAAGTTATTTTATTATAAAATGAGGTGGGAAGTGTGCTCTCATTTTTATTATCTAGGAGACTTTTTATAAAACCAAGTTAATGAATTCCTTTAAAGTTTAATAGAATTCACCTGTGAAACTGACGGTCTAATGGTTTCTTTGTGGAAAGATGAACTCATGATTGAATTTCTTTAAATGTTATTAACTATTCAGGCTTTCTATTTCTCCTTAAGCCAATTTTGTTCAACAGTATTTTCTAGACGTTTCTAGAAAGTTTAAAATTTTACAGGCATAAAGTCAGACATATGATTCTCTACTGTCTTTGTAAAAGAGCCAACTTTTGGCCATAGTGATTTTCATTATTATACATTTGTTTTCTGCTTCTTTAGTTTCTGTTCTTATTTTCTATTTTGTCCTTATTTTGTGTTCTTTGGATTGATTCTGTTGTTCTTTTACCAACTTCTTAACTTTGCCATTTAGCTCATTAAATCTCAGCCATTTTTTTCTATTAGCATTTAAGGCTCTAAACTTTTCCTTAAATATCATTTTAGGAAATATCATTTTTTAAATATGCATCCCACACAGTTTGATATATAAATTTTTCTTGATATCTTCTTTGGTCACTTTACAAGTGATTTGTGTCTTCCAAACACATTCCGGTTTTTTTATTTGTCTGGGATTTTCCTTTAGACACGCTGTGAAGTGTCTGATAATGGATTCTTTGCCACCTAGATGTATTTTGTAACCTGGAATGTGAAGCATTTGTAAATGCTCCATGAGTGCTTGAGAAAAATTTACAGGCTTCCAAATATGTCTTTTAAATCAAGTCTGCTGTTTTTAAAAAAGAAAGCAAAACCGTAAAGAGATGTCAGTTTGCATCTACGAGCTTCACAAAAGTGAAGGTGTTTTACAAACAAAAATGTTGGTGAGAAGGGGGGCCAGTTGCATGCACTGCCGCTGGGAGGGTGACTTGTTACCGCCAGCCCAGCTTTATCTAGCAGAGAAGTGAAGGATGGTAGAAAATGCCACCCTAAAATATGCTATTTTGGCAGAAAGATTATTTTGAGCTAAAGACACTTTGAAAACAGTAGGTATAAGAAGCGTGCTCTGACCTTCCCTTTGCAGAAGAGGCCCTGAACTCCCCTGTAAAAACACCCTCCTTATGCCAGGAGGGGAGAAACATTCTTATCACCAGATACAGGGACTGGAGGCTGAGAGAAATCTGTGTCAACAGACCTTGTTAAAATAACTCTTATATTCCTTTAGTTTCTCCATATATTTCAGTTACTTCTCCTCTGTTGCTATTCTTTGTTCAAGCCAGTATGGAAGCTACTGGGGCCTATCCACTTTGGGGTATTCATCCTCCTACGGGGCCTCCCACTCACAGGCAGAAATCTGTGAGCTTTTCTCCTGTGCACATGTCTGGGGTCAAGGTAACCTCTAGGCCCAGTGGAGACCCTGAGGGTAGAGTAAAGCTTTGCGTCCCCGACAGGTGAGAATGTATGTGTGCACAGACTCAGCAGTCCTGCTTCTGGATCCACTTGTGAGAGACACACGGACACTCTGAGACACTCACAGGAAAGCCCACAGCAACATTCCCAGGAGGGTGAGGTTCCGGGAACAACCTGCGTGCCCACCGGCAGCAGAGTGGAGAGACGGGTTGCGGCGCACCTGCGCGACGCAACACCGCGTGGCCTTGCGCAGGCCTTTCGGACACACGCCACGATGCGCATGAACCTTGGGGACGCACAGGAAATGGAAAAAGCAAATCATGGATGACACACTCCAATCCCATTTATGCAAAGCTGAAATCTCAATAATCTGGAATTTAGGGGTTCCGTGGCCAGGCCGGGGAGGGAAGTGGCCTCTGAGAGGGAAGAAAGGGGAAGCTTGGACAGGGGCCCGGTGTCCTCCCTCGTGATGGTCAGGTGCTTTTTCCTTTAACTAAGTGGTCAGATATTGGGTGTTCGTTATACCTTATATATGCATATTTTCTGAGTAGTCTTTTGTAACTAATATTGAGTTAAAATAATTTTAAAAATTTAATAATTATAATACAAAATTTGTTTACCTACCCAAAGATCATCTTTGAGGAATAACGTGACATATTATGCAAGGACCAGTTCATTCTGCACTTTTCCCCCAGGTAAATCTGAGTCCAGTTATGGAAAAGGACCCAAGTGGGGATTTTGGAAGAAAGAAAAAACTAACCTCAGGTGTGACCTCGCCTGGGGCCTCCCCAGGGGCAGGGCTGAAGCTGGGAGAGCCCAGGAAGGCCACCCAGAAAGAACCGCGGGGCCCTGGGGCTTACCATATGCACTTTCCCACATCAGAGGAGACCTAGGATGGGCCTGAGCAGGCACCCACAGGGCCCACCCACCCTGACAGGGGTGTGGCAGGCCAGCCATGGGGGGACTCACTCTTCTCAAGGATGCCAAGTGATAGTGCATGTCTTCAGTGGGCTGGCTGGCAGAAACTACATGTCCATCATTCGAGATCTTGCTTTTTCTTCCTCTGCCCAGGGCTGCTGAAGGTAGAAGGTGCATGGGGAAGAGGATATTAAGGCAGCAGAGGGGGCAGCTAGTCCTGGGGGATATCTCCATGCTGGTGTCCAACTGTAGTCATGGTGGATAATACATTCCGATTTTACAATTTTCTGGGAGCTGATGGTGAAGGTCTGTGAGGAAGGGCACCTTTTTTTCTAATTCCCACGAGTCAGTCACTCACTGTGGCCTGTGCTGTCTGTCCTCCTGAGCAGAGTAACTGGCAAGTATTCCTGGTGCTGGGCTGTCCTCTGTGCCACAGGCCTGGAGCAGCCTCTGGCCTAGAAGTGGGTGTTCAGGAAGTATTTGTGGAATGAAGCAGTGAGGCCCCTGAATGGTAGCTGTGGGCTCACTCATGACTGTTACATGGCAGACCTGTGCTAGGCGCTGAGCCTCCAGAGTGAGTGACAGGCAAGGTCCCTGTCCTCATGGAGCTAAATGCTGCTTGGAAAAGCCGGGTGTGAAACAGTTAAGGAAATAACCAAAGAAGGCAGTTTCAGATGATGGTTAAGTTCTGAGAAGCAGCTCCTGGATCTGGGACGGAGATGGGGTTACTTCAACTGGAGGGTCACGAAGGCCTCTCTCTGAGCTGAGACCTGAAGGAGCCGGTCCTGGGAAGAGAGGGTCCCAGGTGGACCCTTGCTCCATTGAAATTTGCCACAAACATCTGCCACATTCTGTGCCTCAAATGACCCCAAAGTGTTGCCAAGAGCACAGGTACATAAGGAAAAAACCCTGGGCGGTCTCTCAAAACAGCATCACCGCCCAGTGTCTGGCTGAGTTCTGCAGGTTCTGGGTGTGACGTCCCTTGTGGGACATCCCAGGCCTCATCCTGTGTTTCCTTGGGACCAAGATGTCACCAAGACCAACCCAGGCTCTCCCCGCTTCCCTGGAGAGGCCTTCCGGATTGTTTTTGGCCTCCTCTTAGATTTTTAGATCACAAAAGTAAAGTCCCAGCTCCTCGCCCTTTCTCTTCGCTCCAGGCCCTGAGATCTGATCTCTCACTTAAACAAAGCCTCTCCTTCATGTCAGCTTAGGAGACACAATGTCCTGAAAGCAGATCCCTGGGGCCCAGTGAGGGAGCATTTTTTTGGGGTTTCTGCCCTGCCTTCTCAAAAGCCGGCTTTTGATTTGGCCCCTCCTGCCCCACCTCCAAGCCCTTTTACGATGGAAATTAAATTCCTCTGAACTTTAGGGCCCCTCTTCAGTGCTGCTCCTGCTGCTCCCGGTGGGACTGCAGCCGCAGTGGGCTAGTAACTCTACCCAGCAAGGTGGAGATTTATTCTGGCTTGAGATGCACAGTTTCACCCTGACATTTGAAAAACAAGGCAATGACAATGTGGGCTGTGGAGTCAGATGTACATGGGTTCAAGTCCCAGTTTGGTACTTGCTGACTGTGATCTTGAGGGGTGAACTCAGCCTGAGTCTGGGTTTTTGCACTGGTGAATGGGGAAGTCATATCTTTGTGGCTGGGTTTATGAGGAGGTTCCTGTGGAGTTCAGTTATTGGAAAGCATTCTTGTTTTTATCTTCGGGAAGCACCCATTTTCTGGATGAGAAGGTTGGAAGCCTGAGAGGTGTTCTGACTGCTTGGGCGCCTGAACCGTTTGGGTGGTTTCAGTCCCCCTTGTGTGTATAGGCCAAGGCCTGGCTGGGGAATCTGAACTCAGTGATCTCATCTGACCCTGTGATGGCTGTGAAATGAGGAGAGCAACCCAGGCCATGCCACTGAAAGGGACTAATGACATTGCGTGCATGGGGTCCTGGCCCTACATCCTTTGGCGGTGATGTTCCCTTTTCCCCCAAATCATTTACCCCTAAACTAGTGAGCAGCACAGCTACCAAACATGATGGGGGTGGAGACCTGGAACCTCCAGAGGGAGGTGGTCTTGCCCAGGGTCACTCAGGACCTCTGAGGCAAAGACTTTTTCATGTTAGTGAGCAGAAAAGACTGGACTAAGAGGCAGTGCATGAGGTAAGGGAAAAGAATGGGAAAAATGTCCTTCTCTCTACCAACCAGGAAAGGAGATTTGACCCTGGGGCCTGAGGAGGGGGTACATACAGGCAGCCATCTTGGCTCCTTCTCCCCTTTTCCTGCCTGGAGACCTTGAAACATCTGGGAGTGGAAAAGAAGCTGGGTGAGCACCCGAAGGCGAGGTCGGGGGGGTTTCCCCAGTCTGCTCTCAGGAGACCTTCTCTATGTGCCTTTCTCTGTGCCAGTCTCTCTTTTTCTCTCACCCCTATTGTGAATAATTGAGCAAAAGCAGGTAGAGAAGAAAAAGTTCTTTTTGATCAAAAAGTCTGAGGCAGATGCCTAGCTGGGTTTTTTTGGGAGGAAGGGAGCTGTGGCAGGGAGAGGGGAAGGGTCGATGAGGGAGTGGGGGGCTGAGGCTGCACTTGACCCCACCCCATGGCAGTTCCACCCCGAACCAGGAGTCAGGGGGCTCCGCGCGGGTCAGGAAGGGGAGTGGGCAAACCATGAGGCTCTCTCAGTTCCCAGGATGTGCCCCTCAGACCTCTGAGATGCTGTCGTGCCCCCAAACTGCTGCCCACCTCCTGACCTGTTCACCCTTCTTCATTCTTCAGATCACAGTGTGCACATCCAGGAGCTTCCCTGATAGTTCCACTCCCTGCAAGGTCCTGCCCTGCTGTGGGGCCTCTGTGTTTCCCTCATCAGAGCACCTGGCACCTGCCCTGTCATTGCCCATGACTGCTCTCTCTACTGCTGGCCGTGTGCCCCGAGGACAGGACCTGGGTGCTGTTACTGGTTGGTCCCAGGGGCGGGACCCTGGGACCCAGTAGGTGCCCAGTCTGCACCTGTGGAATGAGTGATGAACAATCAACGAGGATTTTGCATTTGGCCAGGAGGTCGTGTAGGTGAGCCGTGTAGGTGAGCCGTGTGTGTGTGTGTGTGTGGTCAGCCGGTGGAGGTGGAGTGGGAAGTGTGGGAATTTGGGTCAAAGCCTTAAGGCTATTGGAAGGAACACGTGGGGGAAGGGACATCCTTCACCCCAGCCTGAAGTTCTGTGGATCCTTTCATGAGCTTGGTCTTCAATCCCACCCTTGAGTTACTACCAGATGATGCAGCCTCCCTCTCTCTTTCTTTTTCTTCCTGAATTTATTGAGCACCTATGATGTGATAAATACCAGGGACACAATGGTGAGCTAAAAATCAAATGCAGTGTCTCCTTCATCATGGATAAATCACAAAATTAAACATGAAATTACAACTGTGGTCAGAGTGGTGGAGACATTTGAGATTATAGCGGGATTTGCCCTCACCTGGGGAACTTGGGGTGAGTGCTGGTGCCACGGGGTCCATGAGGGAGGCTTCTAATCGCTAATCTCTAACCTCTAACCTCCCTGGCCCCTTCCTTCCCTGCTACCCCTGATAAGCCTCCAGGCTTAGTAAAAGCTGAGGCCTGGTTATACAAGCACAGCTCTGAGACAAGCTTGGCCCTCTCCTCTTACCTAAGCCCCTCAGCCTGCGCAGATATTTGAGATCCACTCAGGGAAGGCTTCCTAGAAGAGTCTGACAAGCTGCCCTCTGTCTCCCTTTTCTTCCTTTGATTTGTTTCCCTCCCCAGCAGGGCTTCCAGCCATGAGGATGGAGAGGATAAGTGCAAACCTCGGAAGAGAGGATTGCAGGGCTGGCAGTGATGTCACTGCATTCTTACAAAGTGCCATCCCTTCCTCTCGGCAGAGCCAGCCAACACTGGGCACAAGGCTCCACTGGGGGAGGGTGCCCTGGATTTCCTCCCCTGCTCGCCCGTCCGCTCATTGCCTTTGTGCAGTGCCCAGCCGGTCTATCTGTTCGAGGCAGCCCTGGGCATTCAACTCCTGAACCGAGCTTGGGGAAGCTCCACTGGGTGGCCTTGGGGGACAGGAAGACTGCCCTTTTCCTGCTTCCAAAGGCCACTCTGCCTGCCTTCAAATGCTCCTTTCAGCTGTAGCCAGTACACCCCCTGCAATTCTCCAACCCCACCCCCTGTCCCTGGGCTTCCCCAGGGAAGAAATGTCAATTCCAACTTTTCTGGGTTTCTGGCCAGGCTGTTCTGAGGGTGGGGTGAGTGAGGTGGGGAGGATGGTTCACAGTGAAGGGAGAGACGGTCTGCTTACCAATTTACTCAGGCTGGGGAGGAAAACCTTCAGGGGCTTTCAAATCCACAGGTGAACAGATGGAGTGAAAGGACAGCCTGGGACCGAGGGACAGTTCCGGGGTTGGAAAGCCACGCTCACAGTGCCAGTGGTGTGCTTGTGCCCAATCCCTGAAGCCCAGGAACGTGGCCCTCCACACATGACGTCCCCTGGTGGCACTGACGACCAGGGCTGGCTTTCTGGGCACGTGACCTGTGTAGTCTCGACTGCACTCAGAAAGACCCCGTGCTCGGACTCATCCTCTGTTTTCACTGCCTTATGAGTCATGATAATTTTTGAATAGGGGGCTCACATTTTCATTTCACACTGGGTCCCTCCAAGAGCAAAGTGATGAGGTCAGCGCCCTGAACTCCATCTCTGGGCTCCAGCTGAAAGGTCTGGAAAGGCGTCCACCTGCTCCCCTAAATGATTGGAGTTTGTCATGTTTGCTGTGGTTGGGAGGGCCAGTGGGAATCATTTAATTCAGCCCCTTAGTTCCCATTTAGGGAATTGGAGATCCAGAGAGAAAGGAATGTCTTCAAGGTGCTCCAGGCACTTCCTCACCTAACCTCACACCGTAACACCAGCGTCGGTGCCCTTTTCACCTCTGCGTTAGAGACGAGAAAGTGAGGCGTGGACATCACCCAGTCAGTGAATGACGGAGCCGCGCCTGGATGCCAGGCCTTGTCTTTCCCTGCCTGTGTGCTTTCCAAACGACTCTGAGCCTGATGCAATTGTCTGTCTCCTCCCCTGGGTCATGGGTGGAGGGAGGATTTGAGGTAAGGAGGCAGTGTGCCTGGCCAGAGTGAGGGCCACCTGGCTGGGCAGAGGTCAGTGCGTCCTCAGTCCTGCCACGTCCTTGCTGGTGAGTGCTGAGGCTCAGGGTCCTGGTTGATAAAATGGGGATAAGAACAGTAGCCTCCTCATGGGGCATTTGTGAGGATACTTTGAGAGAAGCAGGTGGAGTGTCCCGCTCAGTGTCAGGCAGGGTACAGGCCTCAGGACCTGCTCGGAGGCCCAGAGCGGGCATGAGTGCAGAGGAGCCTGCCCATGAGTGCCGTCCACCTGCCCAGGGATGCGGGCGTGGCAGCCGTTACCCCGCTGGAGCTGGCTGGAGGGACAGCACGTGAAGGCCCTGAGCACCGCGGCGGCCAAGGTGGGGCGGCTCAGTAGCTGATATCCCTCCTTCTCCTCTTCTTCCGTCACACCTTGTGATGGAACAGCTGTCAGGTGTGCGGTCAGAGCTCAATACACAGCTGGTTCAAGAACACTTACAAGAGAAGGTGGGTGGGTGCTGGGCCTGAAACTCAGAGACCCGCTGGATTGGGCAGGAGTTTGGAGGACAGCCGAGGGCACCTGGTGCAAGTACAGGCCGGGGAGGCTGGAGTGACGTGGGGGACAGGGCTCAGTGAGGAGCCTGAGCTCTGCTTTTGTTGGGGGTGAGGAGAGGGCGTCCTCTCCCCTGTTCCCCATGGGCTCCTGACAGCACTCTTCTCTTGTCCCCAAGCCTCCCATTCCAGGCCTACTGGGAACCCAGCTGTGGATCCCCGTGGCGCTGAGGAGGGGGTGCTTGGCTCTCAAAGAAACAGTCTGAGACAGTGGGCAGAGTGGGGGCCATGGTGTGGCAAGTACAGGGAGAGCCTCCCAACGAGCCCCTCATGCCCCCCTGAGCTGGGCGCTGGCCCCAGGAGCCATCCCTCCTCTGCCAGGATCACTGTCTGGGGAGCTGGCGGGGCCCAGCCGCATGCATGCCTTCTGGGCCCTGTAGGAACAAACACACCCTTCCAGGCCACTCCCGCCCCCCCAATTTGGCCCTATTGCCCACATTTTTCCCATTTGTTTCATCCAAAGAGACTTTCTTAAATGAAGCTGAATGCATAGTGGTGAACATTTTCACAAACATCAACCATCGGGACATAGGATTTGTTCAGGGAAGTAAAAAACCTGGATGGTGTTGAATTTGGTGAAATGTTTTAGAGAACGCTAAGGGCCCAAGCCTTCAGGGGTTACACTGAGGGGCACAGCCGGCCCCTCTCTGCTGGAGTGCCACCTGCAGCTTCTAGAGCAACAATAACAATACCAGCCACCATTCCCTGAGCACCTGCTGTTTGCTGGGCACCTTACCTCATCCAAGTGCGGAAGGTGAAATCATTATCCCATTTGACAGATGAGAAGACTAAGGCTCAGAGAGGTTAAGTAACTTGTCCCAATAGGGGACTCAGGTGGGATTTGAAAACTGTTCTGCTTCCTCAAGAGCCCACTTTTGTGAGACCCACGCTGAAGTCTGTTGGCTAAGAGGTCAGGGTCCTTAAACTGCTTGCTTCAAAACTTGACTCCACCACTTTCTAGCTGGGTGGCTCTGAGACTCTTGATTAATCTTCCCATGGCTTAGATTGTTTGGGTAATAAAAGTACCCACCTCCAAGAGCTGTTGGAAGATTCAGTCAGAGAATTAGTGCCAAAGCTGCAATGCATGTGAGCTGTTACAAGTAATATATATATTTTAGTGTCAGGGTATCATTTGGTATCTTTTTTTAGTATCAGCCTCTGTAAGGATGGAATGAAGATCATGGCCTGGGTGCTGACCTTGTGTAGGAATGGCCTTCGGAAGCTCCTGGGCCTGTCCCCTTCTTGAGGGAGAGATGTTGGCTGCTGAGTGGGGGCTGGGGACAGAGTGCCCAGACCCTGAGGTCTCTGTGAGTGTGCAGCTGGTGTCTGCGCCCACAGGAGTTGCCTTTTCTAGATGCACTGCTGCCCAAGGAGCTATGGGCTTGCTGGGTGATGCAAGGGCTGAAAGTAAGACATGTTGCCTGCACTCGCTGCTCCAGTATCAACATATGACCACTGGCCAATGTTTGCAGCTTCTAGAATATTCCAAACAGAGACATCGTTTCCATGTATTGAGAACACCTTCATTTGAGTCTTACAAAAATTCTGATAGCGGCAGGGTAACAACTTTGCAGATTAAAAAATGCCGAGTCCAAGGGAAGTTCACAAGGATGAGTGCAATGTCTGTGGGTCTGTGTTCTGATTTCTGCACTCTTTGTGCCACACCCGTGAACTTTCAAGTTCTTTCCATTCTCTCCGTTCACACCACAGTCAGAGACGCTATCCCCCCTTCCTCAGGGTGGGGCACTATGATTACATGCCCAGCATCCACCCTGCCCCTCCCATTGCGCACTAGCCCTGCCACTGGGGAACTGATCTCCAGCTTCATGGGGGCTCTGGTCCCATCCCTTGCTGGCGGCAGGTTCAGGATTCCAGTCAAAACCAGTGTCCCAGGGGACAAATCAGGAATGACAGCATGACCTAATTTAAATCAATGAAATTCAAGAGAACCTTAGCTGGGGGCTTCTGGGAAAAGTCCTGGAGACATTATTGAGCTATTGAACTTCCATTTAGAGAACCCAATGCATTCCTTTATTGTTTAAACTAGCTGGACCTGGGGTTTCCATTCTTTGTAGGGGACAATATCCTGAATGAGACATCCAAATTATGGGATTTCTGCAGCTGTCTACTTCCTGGAGTCCTCACACCCAGTACCTACATTGCAGCTAGAGCTGACCCTAACATCTGAGCAGTGACACCTGTCTCCACTGTCATTTTCATTATTTGTTTGCATTCAGTTTCTCCAACAGATAGGGAAGCCGTGAAGGGCCATGTCCTTCCATCCTCGGCCCAGCTCCCAGCACCGGGTAGCATGTACCCAGTGAGCTTTTGCTGTGGGAGGCTGATGTGGGAGCAGATGAGGATTCTGTGGACAGTAATGTTCCAGGAAAGTGCCTTAGTGGGCAGGAGTCATCTCCAAGGGGCAGCTCGGTCCTGTCCTTCCAGGTGCTGGGGAAGGGGAACCATGGCCTTCCTGTGGGTTCTGCACTTCGGCTTGGAGGTGCAAGGCATTGTGGAAATGCCCTGGTCCTGGCTGCATGGCCCTGGGCAGGTTCTTCCCCTCTCTGGGCCTCAGTCTTCCCAGCCGTATAATGGGGAGGGGATTGGACCATGTCACCAAGGATTTTCCAGAGCTTTTATTTTATGACTATGACTAAGCTATAACTGTGGGAATGGGTCTGAGGACAGTACAGTGACCCTCCTGGGACAAGCTAGGGGGAGAATAAATGATCGGACGCTGGGCATTCCATTCCATGTGGCCAGGACTGTCACAAACATCACTCAGAGGCCAGCAGGGCTGTTGCCTCCAGAAATCGAGAGAGAGAGAGAGAGAGAGAGAGAGAGATGGGACTGTGGGGGGTAGGGTGGGCTTACAGGCCTGGGATGGTGAGGGGCCCAGCCTGGACGTGCTCAGGGCCCTTCTCCAGGCTGGCTCCACCACTGACCAGCTGGAGGAAGCCACGTTTGCTGGGCCTCGGCTTTTTCACCTGACATCGGGGGTGATATCAATGCCCTTGTGGCTCAAAGGAACACTTGTGAGCTCAGAAGAGTGTGCAGGTGTGAGAGGATCAATTTCAGGGAAAGACAACATTGCTGAGCACCCGTTTTGTCCCAGGCATGATGTCATTTAGGTCTTACAACTCTCTGATAGGGATCTTTAGCTTATTGAGGCAGAATCCGAGGCTCAGCTACTTGCCCAGGATTGAGGAGGATGTGGAAGAACTGACTTGGGGCCAGTCTGCCTCCAAGCCCACGTCCTCAGTCAGGGTGCCCCGTTGCTTTCTCCCTGGAGGGCTTTTCCCTGGAGGCAGGGGAGGGGACTGGGGCCAGGATAGGCATGGCTTTCAAATGGGGGGCTAGTTCTGACAGACCAGTGTGGGGAGAGTTGAGATACTGTGTTGAGAAGGATTCTGAGGCTGTCTAGATTTGTGGGAAAGGGTGCAGAAATTGATTTGTGATGTCTGCCATGGGCGAGGGAAGTGGGAGAGGCAGGACAGGAGACACATTTTGCTATTCCTGGGTTAGACCTTGTTAGGGTCCCTTCTAGGCCTAGGAGGCTGGACTCCGAGGTGACTCCCCACATTCATGTTCAGCAGAGACAGGATCTAGAGACTGAGCTCATTCTCCCCTGGGAGAGGGAGGAGCAGGAAGGGTGGACTGGTTGGGGCCAGGGCTGGGCTGGGAAGGCAGCTCTGGGACTCTCCTGGGGCTGGGTCAGATACTCCACCTGCTCCGACTGCAGGGGACCCACCCTGGCCCCTGCAGGCAGCAGTGGGCACTGTGACAGGGCAGCCACAGCTCCAGGATGGAAAGCATTTAGAAAAATGAAGTTGGAGGTCGCTGAGGGGACAGAGGCCGACACCAACACTAGGAAGCTCCCAGGGGTTATCCGGCCGACCACCCTCATTTTGCAAATGAGGAAACTGAGCTCCAGAGAACTTCCTTCATGGGGTTCATAATGTATTTTACTTTAAGTTTAAAAAATGTGGGATGTGCTGGGTTGGCAGAAAGTTTGGATTCAAGAAGAATGGGGTCAAAAGCCCGCCCTTCTCCCCCTGCCCATGAATCATTCCCTAGCTTTAGTGTACTAGGTCATCATGGGTTGTTTGGAGATTAGAGCCCCTGTTTATTAGGGCCTCTGGGTACCACCCCACTTTACAGACCGAGAGCCGAGATCCGGAGGGTCCCGGGCAGCCTGCCCACACTGTGGGGGTCACATCCCTGGGCCCATGTGGGCTGTGAGCATGCACGAGAATCCCTGGAGAACTGGTGAATAACTTTAGATTCCCAGGAAATCTGATCTAGGAGGTATGGGTGGGCCTTGAAAATGTGACCTATTTTTTTTAATCCTCACTGGAGGAAATATATATTAATCTCAGAGAGAGAGGAGGGGGGGTGAGGATGGGGAAGAGAGGGAGGAACATCGATGTGAGAGAGAAACAGAGAAACATGGATGTGAGAGAGAAACATCGATCGGTTGCCTTTCTTACGAGTCCTGACTGGGGATCAAACGTGCAACGTTTTTGGCGCGCAAGATGACGCTTCAACCAACTGAGCCACTCGGCCAGGGAGACAAGGTGACCTTTCAAGCAGCCCCCTCCCACAGACCATCTCTGATGCTGGTGGAGAGTGCACAGACCACGTTTTCAGGAACACAGCACTGGCTGTGCTCTCTACAAACCCCCAACCGAGAGCCCAGATTTAGAAAGCTCTGGATAATAATATTAAAGGCATTCTAATAATAACAGAGTATAGTTTACACTTAGTCCACTATGGGCCAGCCACTGTTTTAAATACTTAACATATTTTAATTCATTTAATTCTCACTACGAGCCTCTGAGATAGTAACTACTATCGTCCCCATTTTACAGACGAGGAAATGAGTTACGGAAAGCTTCAGCAACTTGCCCACAGCCTGATATCTGGATACAACCCGTTAGCCATCTTAATTATAATGATCCTTATTTTTCATCTTGCTCCTGCGTCCGCCTGCGCCGACACTCCCCTGCACATGGGGAGGCGGCCAGGGAGCCTGCATGCAGGGAAGCAGAGAGCCGTGGATGTAAGGTTGGGCTGCTGAGAGGTCAGGCAGCCCCCAGGTCTACTCCAGAGACGAAAGATCAGTCACTGGCTTTGCCCGGAGCCCCAGCCAGGTTTCTAGATGTAAATCTTGGCTGTGAGCTCAGGGAGGGAGACCGGAGGGCAGGGCCTGGCTGAGGCTCCCAGGAGCTGGCGGGTGTGTGTGTGAGGGCTCCCACCCGGCAGAGCCAGTCTCCCTTTCCATGTCCAGGGCCCCAACAGGAAGCTCTGGGGCTCCTACCTTCTTCCCCTGGGTGGCTCCCATGGCACGGAGTGGGCACCAGGCCTGGGTGGGCCTCGGGGGCCAGGCTGGGGGTCTTCCCTGCTGGTGTTGGCCTCAGGAACCGGGGCCAGAGGGGTTCCCTGGGACAGGGTCCCCAGTCCTCTTGCAGCTCATTCTCCTCAGGCACAAAGGCGGCTTTCACAGCTGCTCCAAGCCTGGAGCTCCTCAGACAGGCTTAGGGTGATTGGTCTTGACAGCAAGGCCTGATGTCCTCAGGTGGCCCACGCACCCTCCGGGAGTTTCTGTGGCAGTCACCTCCTAGACCTCTGCCTCTGTCTTGAGAAGGGAAACCGAGGCAGCCGGGATTGGGAAGAAGCAAAGCAGTCCTCTCACTGTGCAGTCAGCAGGCAGCTTGGGCACAGCGGTGACATCTGGCTGGCCCAGCGGGGAAGGACTTGGCCTTCTTGCCGGGCTGGGCACCACTCAGCAGATGGGGCCCAGAGAGCGGAGGCTGCATGGAGCGACCGGGACATGGGGCTGGGGGTGGGGGGGGGGGCGGTGCATGGGGATGCAAACCTCAGGTTGGAGAGGCCATTAATAAGAGGTCTTTGAAGACATTTGTGGCCTGTGGCCCGGGCTCTCCCAGAGTAGGGACTCTGACAGCAGAATACTCCATTCAAGGGGCAGTGGGCCAGGCGGGAGGGCTGGAGGGCGGGCAGCTCTGAACTCAGGCCAGGAAAATATCTGGAGGCCAGATTCCAGGCCAGGGGCCAAGTTCTCAAAGTACCCCCTGGTAGTCCCCTCCTCCTCACTCGAGCCAGCCCTTTCCTTCTCTTTGTCGCCAACATGGGGCAAGATTAAGGCTGGAATCTCATTGGCCACAGCTCTGTTTCTCACAGTTGTGTGACCCTGAGCACACGATTTAACCTCTGCGAGCCTCAGTGTGTTCATCTGTGTGGGGTCAGGCAATCTTTCCGTGCAGGGTTGCTCCGAGGGCTGAAAGGGGAGGGTGTGTGCAGCTGAGGTCATTGTTTTGTCGCAGTGTATATCGGATCATGTCATTCCCCGTTCCATAATGTTCCTCTTGCCCGAAGAGGGATAACAGTGGCCCCACCCCATGGGTCTGGGAGGAAAAAATGAGGCAATTCATGTGAAACTCGGCACCGAGCATCTTTGGACAGCAGCAGTTCCCATAGAAGTTGGGTAGTGCTGTTAGGATGCTGTTTATAATGTTGTTGACAAATCCTCTGCTGTTGGCAAGTCCCAGGTAACCAATCCATTAAGCACAGCACCTTTTCCAAGAACTGGCTGGGCGGGAGAAACTAGTCACCCTTCCCTTTCTTCTGACACAATGCCTGGCCCGAGGGCATCGTGACAATTTACGAAATGGCAGTGTGGCGAAGAGTCAAGGGTTAAGTGTCCTAGGTCTGACTTTGCCCATGGTTCACAAGATGGCCCTGTTCACACATAATCTATCAAGTCTTGCTTTCCCCTCTGACCTCACTTCCTTCTACCTGATCCCTTGACAGGTCCCGGATCTTACCGCCTTTCCCCTTGCTGCAGGACCTTTGTACTTGCTGTTCCTTCTTTCTGCCTGGGACGTTTCCCATCTCTCTCCCTTGACTCCAATTTTTTGAAAATTGCATAATCTTTCTATCCTTCAGGCTCAATGATCACTTCCTTGTAGAAGCTTCCCCAGACCCCCTGTGGAAAGCAGCATCCTGGGCTTTCTGTTTATTATTTTCGGTAGCACTTATCAGCAACTAAAATGGCACTGTTTCTGTGTTCATGTCTTCCCACCTGTAGCGGCAGCCCCACAGAGACTGAGACCTGGTCTGTCCCAGCCATGGCACAGTGCGGCCACTCAGTCAATGTTGCCGAATGGATGAGAAGGTGGCAGAGGATTAAATAAACAACCTAAGTGTACAGAGTGCTTAACACACCCTGCCTCGTCACCAGTGCCCGCGGTGCAGTTGCTTGTCCCGTCACTAGCTACTGCTGTTGCTGTGTTTCCCTCAACACTAGTGCCCCCTGCAGCCGAGCAAATGTGGCTTCTTCCTTCTGCCCCTTCTTCTGGGTCCAGCCCCTGCTGCTGCTGTTCCCTGTTCCTTTTCTTTTTGGTCCAGTCATGGTTGGGGCATGGCTTCTGATTTCCTGCAGTTGGAAGAGCATCCCCCAAACTGTAAAGGGCAATGACTAAATGCGCAGTTAGCCAGAGCAGTGAAAACCCCGGAGATCAAGCTCCTTTGGCAGCCGTCCCAGCAGTATCCACTGGTGTGGCTCTTGGTGGGAGAGGAGGAGATAAAAAGGAATTTTACACATTGATTAATTTCCCCCCATCTGCTTGGAGTCCTGCTGAAATATGACTTACTAGCTGCACTGAAAGCCTGGTTGACTGGGGTCCTCGTTCGGCTGGAAGTGTGAAACCAGGCTCTTGGCAGGATGTGGGTTCAAAATGCAGCATTCGAACCCCATGCCTGGGCAGGAAAGATGCGGGAGGCGTGGTCTGGGAGCCTGGCCTGGGGCCTGGCACAGAGGAGGTGCTCGGAGCACAGACACAATGATTTATGAAATGACAGGTGGTGGTGAAGGCTCAAGGAGCAGTAGGTGTTCTCAGTCCTGCTCTGCCCTGTCTCACTGCATGGCCTGGGCACAGCCCTCAGCTCCACTTTCTCCATAACGGGGATAAACATATGCTCCTTCTTGACCCATAGCCTTCTAGAAGGAAGCAAGCCTGAAAACTGTGTGTGTGTGTGTGTGGGGGGGGGGTTTGAAGAAGAGTTCCACATCTCTCAAACTCACTCCCTCTCCACCTCTCCTAAAGCCATGGTGGTGGACATGGAGAACGTTGATTCCGAGGTTCTGAGCAATTTTCAAATGTCTTCAGAAGCCTTCAGGAGGTAGAGGAGGAAGTGGAGAGGAAGGAGGCAGAGGAGGAAGCCGGCGGGGAGAGGGAGGAGGAGAACAGTTCTAGGGCACGTGTTTCTGAAAAGTTTGTAGTGATGGAGATCCACTGGGATTCCAGTCCTTATTTTGAGGCTTCTTAGCTATGTGACTTTGCACAAATCACTTGACCTCTCTGAGCTTCATTTTCCTCATGTGTGAAAGGGAGTAACAATGGCCCCCTACCCACGGGCTGTCAGGATCAAATGAGGTGCTGTATGTAAAACTCTGCACAGAGCATCTTTGGACAACAGCAGTTCTCCCTAGAAGTTAGGTGCTGTTGTTACAATGCTGTACAATGCTGTTAATAACAGTGATGGTAAATTTGCTGTCCATTGGCAAGTCCCTGGTAACCAATCCCAAGAACTGGGCGGGCTCCAGAAGCCTGGCCACTCTTGCCTTTCTGTCTTGGGCTGCCACCTACTGGCAAGGACTAGACTTACAGCCGCTACAAAGAGTTTGCGGTGCCTGGGGGGAACACTCCCCTCATCTCCATTCTCCCTCCTAGGGAGAGAGGAAAGAAAGACTAGTTGACCAGAAGAGGGCAGGGAAATACAGACCCCAAATTCTGAGGCCATGAGTAGCTTGCAGAGATTTCTGTAGTCTTGTCCACCCCGATGACAAGAAAGTCAGTCCCCAAGTCTTGTTCATTTTACATCCTGAACGTCCCTAGGACTGGCCACCCTTTTTCCATCCCCGTGCTATCTCCTGGTCCCTGCCACCACCCTTTCTCCCTGGATGAGGCCAGCCTCCTCACTCATCTCCCTGCCTCTGTTGGTTTCTTCACTCAGCAGCCAAGAGGAATTTTGTTAAAACTGCAAATCTGACCATGCCGCTGCCCAGTTAAACTCTCAGTGTGTCCTCGTGGACCCTGGACAAAGTCCAAGCCCCTTCGCCCAGTCCACAAAGCCTTTCAAGTCTCACTCCTGGACCCTCAGCCCTTCTCACCTGCCCTCTGCCCTTCCAGGCCTTGTTCATGCTGTTCCCTTGACCAGCACAAGGTCCATGCTGTTCCCTCTTTGCCTGGCAAACTCTTACACATTCCCAAGGCTTCCTCCAGGATGCCTTTCTTGATTCTGCAGTCCTTCCCCCAACAAATGCTTACCAAGCCACGTTGTCTCTTGATCTGTGCCCCCACCCCACCCCCCAGACTATGGGCTGGGACTGTGCCTGGTTTTCTTCACCGCAGTGCCTCCAGTGCCTACTTAAGGGCTGACATGTAGCAGGTGAGTACCAACTGTGGAGTGAGGAAACTGGCTCTTAGCGGGTAACAGACTCAGTGATATAGACCACTCCCTACTGTCTACAGCCGTTTCTTGGACTCTGACCTGCTGCATCTTGAGCTGAGCGGGGGTCCCTATAGTGCCCTGGAAATGATGTTGAGTCTGACAGATGTTGGCCACTCTGCAATGCCCACCCCATGGGGCCCAGGGTGGTTGCCTCTAGCATGCTGTCTCCTGGGTGGCTTTTGGTGGCACAGCTGATGGTCAGTAGGGCTTTTCCATAACCGTATCTGGAGGCGGATCTGCTGGGCCCTGCCATGGTGCGGGGTGGGATGGGCGGCACCTGGCCCACAGTTGCAGCCTCCGGTTCCCCAGCGAGCTGCAGCAAGTGGCCTCTCCCACAGGCTCCACGGCAAGTGCAGCGTCCTCATGCTGAGCTTTTCCTCACCGAGAACTGACCTTTTAATGACAACAATTCCTGCAGACCAGTGGTCTTGTCTCCTAGTCCAGACCCCCATTCAGTCCCATCCAGGGGCCGTGCCCACTGCCTCATCCCATTGACATTTTCTCGGTTTTCTGTAAGGTGTTGTGCAATGCAGCTTCTGGAACAGTACTGTGTGTCTTCTCTTCCAACCAGGTGGCCACGCACATCCTTTTAAAATAATGGCCACTGAATCTGAGGGTCCCTGTGACTTTGATTAAATTTAGTTTTAAATCCTAGCTCTAGAAATCATCTGTCTATGTATCTATCTACCTACCTATCTGTATCTTTCAGAGACTTGGCCTTTCCCTCCATAATCAGCAACCCCTGAGGCAGCAGAAGACAGGAGCCCAACCCTGACTAAAGGTTGCAAGGTCTGGACCCCTGGCAGGCTAAAGATAACATCTTGACCTAAGTTATGTTTCAGCTCCTGAGCCCTAAGATGGAACAACCCCCCCTGGCTACTTCTCCATGGGACCAGACAGACTAAGAACTGTCCTCAAAACCTGAAGAAAAGATTCATCACCCTCACCTCACCTCCAACCAATCAGCAACCAGCATGGCCCCAAACCCCCTAGGCCATGGCACCTTGTGATTTTTGTCCTACATAACCTGCAACCTACATGCCATCGGGGAGCCCTGTCTTCAGAGTGTGAGCTCCCTGTCTCCGTATTGGCCGACTCAATATAAAACTATTTTTTCTTTCTATACTGCAAATTCCTGCACATGCATTTCTTCGGGCTGTGCACATAGGCAGGTGGACTCAGAAAAAATATTGGGGTCCCAGTGAGACCCCTGCCAAGAACTTTGCCTAGCTCCTGGCCATGAACTGTTGTTGGCAATCCTTATAGTTCTCTCTTCTAATTTATAAGGCATCCTTGCTTGTTAAGGAAAGAATTCAAATAGTTCATGGCTGTAAGGGAAACTTCCTGCTACCTTCATTCTAGAATGGGTATCTGGTCAGATGTTATTTATTTATTTATTTCTCTTTTTGACAACTTTTGGTGGTCTGGCTATTTTATCATATTTAATGCCCACGAGCCCCTGAGGAACTGACATGATCTCTCATTTACCAGGGGGGACTGTGCCTCACAGAGGCAGCATGATGTGCTCACCCAGCTAGCAAGCGGCAGAGCCAGCGCCCGGCTGGCCTTTCTATTGGCCACACTGCCCGGGGTGGGTAACTACTGGTCAGACCGGGAGCAAGTCAGCTAAGAGAAAAGGATGGCTCGGTCAGGGTCCTCAGCCTGCGGAAGCACCCCATGCTGCTTTCCTCAATTAGTTCTGGGGGAAGGAAGGCATTGGGGTTCAGTGGGGGCCCTTTGCTCACACCCACTGTCTGATGCTGGCTGAGGGCCTGGTTACTTGGAACAAAATGGGAGGAGTGGAGCAAATTTGTTTGCTTATGCAAACCTGCCAGGCATTATATTGACGTGGGTGTCAGTATAAGTGGTTAGTTGGGGCTGCCAGCAACCCCCACTTTTAACTCTTGAGTGTGATTTACAAGTGGTTGGGGGAGGAGGGCGATGTGGGACTGGCCAGGTGGCTGGCTGAGCTCCTTCATCAGCCAAGCCTGCTTCATGTGTCCTGTCAGGCTTTTCCCACTGATCTTGACCGTACCGCCATGGCAGCCCATGTCCCAGCCCGTCATGGCCCCTGTCGAAGCTCCCACGCTCTGTCCGTCTCTACCCCAGATCCCCTCAGCACATTTGAAGCCCTGTCTGTCCCCAGGGGTGGGAACTGGGAGCCTTCACCAATCCTGTGAGTGCACAGGACTTCAGCTTCTGCTGTTCCACTGCTCGGGGCATTTGCACTGGGATGTGGGCATCTTCTCTGTGAGCCTTGGGACCCGGTACACACTCCAGGAGCCCGAGTGTGCTAGTGCTCTCTGTGACCATGATTTGGTCTAGGGCCCCCTGGTGCTTCTCAGAGACCCCAGGTGGGGGCCTTAGCACTGTACCCCTTGGGCCTCATTCCTTCCGTGGGCTCTGGTGGCTGGTATCAACACCTCTCAGCTAAGGACTCTCTGGGAAGCTAAGATGACTACTCTTCTCTGCGTAGGGCAGACGAGAAGGGAATTCACATGGGCCCCCACACTAGCAGCCCTCCAGCAAGGACTGATGGGAGGTGGTGCATAAAGATGCTGCCTGACCCTAAGAGATCTCAGGGTGTGTGCTCTGCACTGATTCCTAGGGGTGCCCGTGGGTTAGCGCTGCTCACTCACAGCACATCCTTTATTGGCTCCTTCTCTTCCCTGTCTTACTTCCCCATGCTCCTACTGGTGTTTTCTACAATCACTCCTCAAATAAATCTCAGGGGCTGCTCCTGGGGAACTTTGAGAAGACAGCTAGAATGTTCTCCCTAAGCCTGCCTTTCAGCCCGGCTACTCTCTCCCGCCCCTGCCAGAACCCCCCGCTTCCCCGTCCCCTCCAGCTCTCGCTCTAAGAGCAGCTGCAGTGTTCTCCGTGTCCAGCGTCCAGCCCTCGGCTCTGTCCATGTGGGTCTTACACCCTACACTGGGAACCGCGGAGTTTTTCACGCCTGAACAGAGATCTCTATGAAGTCAACCTTCTTTCCAGCTGCAAACCCGGTGCCAGAAGCTGTCACCAACCTGTTCAAACTTGCAGCCCAAGTAATCCCAACCTAGACCCTTCCAATTGCAGGGAGGAACGCTGCACACAGAGTTTTCAGAAAGTTCATTCATTGTCAGCAATAATAAAGTTTAATTCTGCCTCGGTGTGGGCAGCCCAGCCTTTCTCGGGGGCAACGGTCAGAGACCCTGAGGGAAAGCCCACCTGTTCTCTCCACAGGCAGCGGCCCCAGGAGGACCCTCGGAGGCTGGCCACCTCCAGGTAGGACAGTGCCTCAGTCAGGGCGAGGCTTTTCTTCCTGAAAAGGGGAAGTGCGCAGAGAGCGCAAGGGCCCTCAGCGCTCCACGCTGCTGCAACAGGTCTCTCAGTCCCTCCTCCGTCCCTGCTGTCCTTCAGCTCCAGCCAGTCCAGCTCGTGCAACCCGGGAGGAGCCGCCGCAGCCCTACAGTATCTTCCTGGGCACGCAGCCCTCCAGCTCTAGCAGCTCTGGCCAGCCCTCGTATTTGTTGGTGTTGGGGTTGTTCTTTAAGAACTAGGTAGTGAGAGAAGAGGGAGAAACAGACAATGGGGTAGGCTGTTCAGGGCTCACACCTGCATTTACATTGTGCTTTAAAACCTAAATGCTTTCTCTTACTTCATCCTCACCATTGCCCCATGGAGGGCAGTGTTGGATGTTACCAGTCCATTTCACAGATGGACACATTGAGGCTCAGAGGGGCTGGAACTTGCCCAAGGTTTCAGAAATGGGATCAGAGCCTAGTCAGTCTGTCATGGGGGGGTGGGGCACTGAGGATAGGGGTGGGTCTGCAGAGTTTAGCCCTTCTGCCAAATTCTACCTCAGTCCCTTTAGAGTACCCAAAATAATAATAACAACAATTAAAAAGTCATGGTAGCTATTATTGAATGCTTGCACTATGCCAGGCACAAGGTGTCTTACGTATTTAATTCTCACAGTAGCCCTAAGAAAAGCATACTATTATCATTCTATTACACAGATGGGGAAACTGAGGCAAAGGGGGCCTGCTTATGGCCACCCATCTGGTACATACACAGTGGTACCACTGTCTAATATTGTTTAATATTAATAATATATATAAATAATATGTAAAGGAAATAGAATCAGGTAAGATTGTCTTTAAAATGCCCAGGCTTAGTTTATGAAAGGAAAGTGTAAATGGCAAAATCCGCAGTTGGAGTCACTGTGGCCAACCCGTGGGAAGAGAGAGTAGATTCCAGACGCTGCTTCTACAGAACCCAGTTTCCCTCGCGTGGGAACAATGACACGATGGCTTTATGACATCATTGTCTTTGGTTCATTTCTGGGTGATGGGCCTCAGAAAGCTGATCCTAAATTTCAGGTAAAGGATGATGCTGACTTTCTTCTATTTATGTACTTTCCCTTTGCTGTCTTGGTCCAGTTTCGATGGGTCCGGAAGCCGTGCTTTAAGGAGGAACAGTGCCTGCCCTACATCTTCCTGGAAAGTCCTGCCCCTCCCCCTCCCCCTCCCCCGCGGACTTTCCACAGGGACCTTCTGGAGACCCTGGCCCCACCTCCTGTGTTCTTCACCCAGAGGGTCCTTTCCTTTTCACTTCTAGCACAACGTACTTTGTGTTATTTCTTGCTTTTTAAAAAGTAATTTTTGGCCCTGGCTGGTGTAGCTCAGTAGATTGAGCGCTGGCCTGCAAACCAAAGGGTCACCAGTTCAAGTCCCACTCAGGGCACATGCCTGGGTTGTGGGCCACATCCCCAGCGGGGGGTGCGCCAGAGGCAACCACACATGTTTCTCTCCTTCTCTTCCCCTCTGTCTAAAAATAAGTAAATACAATCTTTTTAAGAAAAAAGTAATTTCCAGTTACCTCTCCTAGAAGCACATGCATATAAACCAGGCCCACGTTTTCCAGACAAGGCAAAAAGCCCCGCAGCCCCCGTGATCGCCCTCCCTGGCTTCAGTTTGAGGCCCCTTGACTCTGCCCCTGCTCTGCCTCCGCAGCCCCTGCACCGCTGCTCCCTGCCCCCGCACCCGGGCTGCTGGTCAGACGTCTGACCATTGCAGCCCTCCTCCCTGCCTTGGTAAGGTTCCCCTTCCGCAGCTCTCCACGCTCAGCCAGGGCGGCCGTTCTAAAAGTGGTCAGGACAGGAAACATTTGTTTGCGGAGGCAGCAGACCTGGATGAGAAATCCATCCGCATCACTGAGACCTGAGCGAGCTGGTTAAAACAGCTCCAGGGCTTGGGATCCTCCTCTGTGAGATGGGATCGTAAGGGTACCTACTTCACGGTGGGTGTTAATCTAAGACCCTTGGGAAACTTGCTCTGGTGCCTGCACAGAGCAAGCGCTTGCTGAGTGCTAGGCTTTCTCATTATCCATCTGCTCTTGTCACTGTCTCTCTCTCAAGCTTCCCATGGCTCCCCACGGCCCCCAGGACAGAGTCCAGGGCCCTCAGTGGTTCTGTGTCTGAATCATTGACTCTTAGCTCCCCCTCTTGGATCTGGGCAGAGCTGAACCTTCTCCTCACCATGCTGGGGAAGGCCTGGCCAATTCTCTTGGGTTTCAGAATTGCTCTGAGCTGGGAATGTGCAGATGGGGTCTGCCTTGGTCAAGGGGAGAAGATGGAGTGTTTCCTTGGGGCCCCCAACCCTCTGTGACTCCCCCTTCCTCCTGTGAGCACTACTCAAACTCCACTTCTGGGTCTTCCCTGACCCCCTCTCCTCGGGCCACCCTGGATAGTGGCTGTGAGCCTCATATTGTGGACCCCTCCTGACTCCTTCCACATACTCAGGTGGGCTCTCCTGTATCCCCTTCTTGGGGCAAGTTCACCCTCTCCACAGGGAACTTAGAAGGGGCCTCAGGCTCCCCTCACCCAAGCCCTCCCCCCTTTACAGCTGGGGAGACCTGGGCCTGGGGGGAGGAGGGGCTTGGCTAAGTGGGGCCAGGAGCCAGGCATTCTGACCCCTGCTCTGGGCTCCCCTTCCCACCGCACAGGCTTCCTCTCCACATTCCTTCTCTTTCTTCCATGCCTCATTTTCCTTGTGCCCTTCGTCTCTCCTTTTCCTCCTTTTTGGAACTTATGAATCTATGCGTTTATATGTATTTTTGCAAAATGGTCAAGGCCGCTTCCTTCTGGGGGATTAGCCAGTTGGGCCACCCTGACCTCTGGGCTGGATGACAGCCAAGTGGCCCTCCCCACACTGCTGTGTGTGTCCTTCTCAAGCCACCCCAGTCCTTGTCCATCTGTCCCTGACACTGCCACCCTCACTGGGATGGGGAGGCTGCCAGGAACCCACCTGCTCAAAGGGGCTGTTACTCTTGATGTCTCTTGCCCCTAAGAAGACCCAGCTGTCCCGGAAGCCCAGTTGCTTGGCGTAGGAGCTGCCCAAGTTGGAGAAGAGCTCCCGGAGTTCGTCGTTCATTCTACAGAGGACAGGAGAGAATGGTCAGACAGTGGGATGGGAGAAGGGCGAGCTGCTCAAGCGCTGGACACCCCTTGGCCACATGCGACGAAGCCTGCGGAGTCACCTCAGGAGGAACAGGGTGGGGGGCCAGGATTCCCCTCCGAAGGTCATGCAGAGGGAGCTGGATTGGTGTTAGGACAGTTTTGCTTCTGTTTACAGATGCAACACATGCTCATTTGGAAAATATTGAACATCACAAAGTAACTAAAAATTACAATCTCATTCCCTTGACATAATCATTGTAAAATTTTAATATATTTCTTCCATGTCTTTTCGCCTAGTGTTGTGGGATCATACCAACTCTTTCATAACCTTTTTAAAAAATATCCTTGCATGAAGATATATTCACTGACTTTAGAGAGAGATGAAGGGAGGGAGGGAAGGAGGGAGAAAGGGAGGAAAAGACAGAAAGAGAGAGAAATATTGATGTGAGAGAGAAGCATGAATTAATTGTTTCCTGTATGTGTCCTAGCCTGGGACTGAACCTGAAACCTAGGTCTGTGTCTTGACCAGGGATTAAACCTGTAACCTTTTAGTGCACAGGATGACACTCCTGACTGACTTAGCCTTAGCCACCCAGCTAGGGCTACCTGCCTTTTTTTTTTTTTTTTTTCACTTAACACTATAGGATAAACACCTAAAACTAATACAAAAAAAGTGTTGAATGCAAACTGTAATAAAAAATAGAAAATACTGAAGGATAAGTATTCTTCCATGTCCTTAAGTATTCTCCACATCACCACTTTTGATGCAGTCTGTCTTCTTAGGTATGCATGAGAATCTGTCCCATATACGGCCTGTCATGATTTCTGTAACTGGTCAGTCATATTGGACGGGAGAGTAGGTCCAGTTTTCACTGTTGTAACCAAGGCTGTAATGAACCTCCTACAACATCTTTTCATGCACTTGTCTGATTGTTTCCTTAGGAGAAGTTTCCAGAAGACGGGGCTAGTGGGGAGCTAGAAAGGGATGGAGGGTTTGGAAGATTTGGTCCCTTCTCCCTCTGGCCTGGCAGGGGGAGTTTCCCACTTACTTGGTCCCTGGGTCATCATAGGAGGCCACCAGCACCAGCATGTCCTCTGTGATTTCTTTAAGGAATTTCACCAGGAGCATAGGATCTGGGGGAGGAAGGACAGCAAGGTGCTGGTCACCAAGGGGAGAGACTGCTGCCATTCTCATTCTCTCCTACTGCCCTCCTGATCCAGGAGTGGCCCAGGAGGCTGACGCCAGCTCCACCTGCCACTCAGGGCCCAGTGGGAGGCGGCATGGTGGGGTGGAGCTCCCAAATGAGGTGTGCGGTGTCCTCACTCAGGTGGTCTGGGGGTGGTGCTGGGATTTGAAAGTCCCTCAGGTGACTCTGATATGCAGCTGGGGGTAAGAACTACTGTCCTAAGGGCCATTAGGGACTTTCTCCCAGGGGACAGAGCTCAGTCCTCTCTCAGGAGCTCCGGGCTCTTTGTACACCCCAGCTGCCTCCTTCTCTACTGGTTAGGAGTCTAGTTTGTCTGTACTGACATTTATTTTTTAAATTAAAGTATAGTTAACATATAATGTTATATTAGCTACACACACACACACACACACACCATAGTGATTTGACATTTATATACCTTACAGAGTGATCACCACGAGAAGTCGTGACCGTCTGTCACCATGCAAAGTCGTTATCATGTTATTGACTATGCTCCCTGTGCCCCACGTTACGTGCCTGTGACTTCTGTGCTGTAGCTGGGAGTTTGTTCCTCTTATTCCCCTGCTCCTTTTTCACTCATCCTCCCACCTTCCCTGCTGGCAGCCATCGGTGTGTTCTCTGTGTCTGGGAGTCTGTTTCTGTTTTTTTGTTTTGTTTTGTTTTTGTTTTTTTTTACATTGCAGATGTAAGTGAAATCGTATTGTATTTGCTCTTCTCTGCCAGACTTATTTTGTTTAGTGTAATACTGTAGGTCCATCAGTGTTGTCACAAACAGTAAGATTTTATATTTTGGGGGTGCTTCCAGCCAAGATGGGGGCATAGGTACATACACTTCGCTTCCTCGCACAACCAAAAGAAGCATAACAACCAACTTAAAAACAAAAAACAACAGAATTGCCAGTAAATCAAACTGTATGGAAGTCTGGCAACTGAGAAGTTAAAGAAACATTCATCTAGACTGGTAGGAGGGGTGGGGATAGGAAGCCAGGGTGGAAAGGACATGTGACAAGGTGGTGGCTGGTGGACCGGGATATCCCACACTTGTGTGAGGATAAACTGGGAGGAACTGGGGAGCAAGACAGACTGTGCAACTCAGGGTTTCAGTGCAGGAAACTAAAGCCTCAAGACCTCTGGCTGTAAAAACCTGTGGGCATTGATGTGGGAGGAGAAACTCCCAGTATCACAGGAGAGTCTATTGGAGAGACCCATGGGGTCCTAGATCATACACAAACCTACCCATCCAGGAATCAGCACCAGAAAGGGCTCAATCTGCTTGTGGGAAGGGAGGGAAGCGACTGAAAGAAGGCCAAGAGCTGAGCAAGCAGCAGTGTTCCCACTCTGACCCCTCCCCCACATACAGCACCACAACACAGCAAAGTGGGTTGTCCCACCCTGGTGAATACCTAAGGCTCTGCCCCTTACAATGTAATAGGTGTGCCAAGACAAAGAAATATGGCCCAAACGAAAGAACAGATCAAAACTCAAGAAAAAGAACCAAGTGATGAAGAGATAGCCAACCTATCAGATTCTGAGTTCAAAACACTGGTAATCAGGATGATCACAGAAATGATTGGGTACAGACACAAAACACAGAAAGTAGTGAAGTCTATACAAAGTGAAATAAAGAAAAAAAATAAGGGGAGCCAACAGTGAAGGGAAGGAAACTGGGACTCAAATCAATGATTTGGACAGAAGGAAGAAATAAACATTTGAGTGGAACAGAATGAAGAAACAATTCAAAATGGGAGGAAAGGCTTAGAAACCTCTGGGACAACTTTAATGTCCCAACATCTGAATCATAGGGGTGCAAGAAGGAGAAGAGGAAGACCAAGAAATTGAAAAGTTATTTGAAAATATAACAAAAGAAAAATGCCCCAATCTGGTGAAGGAAACAGACATCCAAGTCCTGGAAGCTCAGAGAGTCCCAAAGAAGTTGGGCCCAAGGAGGAACACACCAAGATACATCATGATTAAATTACCCAAGAAGAAAGATAAGGAGAGAATCTTCAAAGCAGTAAGAGAAAAGGAGAGAGTTACCTAAAAAGGAGTTCCCATAAGACTATCAGCTGCTTTCTCAAAAGAAACCTTGCAGGCAAGAAGGGGATGGAAAGAAGTACTCTAAGTCACACAAAGCAAGGACCTACAACCTAGATTACTCTATCCAGCAAAGCTATCATTTAGAATGGAAGAGCAGATAGTGCTTCCTAGATAAGGTCAAGTTAAAGGAATTCATCATCACCAATCCCTTATTTATGAAATGTTAAAGGGATTTATCCAAGAAAAAGAAGATCGAAACTATGAACAGTAAAATGACAATGAACTCACAACTATCAAGAATTGAACCTAAAAAACCCCTCCACCAAAACCCAAAACAAACTAAGCAAACAACTAGAACAGGAGTGGAATCACAGAAATGGAGATCACATGGAGGATTATCAGGGGGAGGGGGAGGAGGGAGAATGGAGGAAAAGTTACAGGGAATAAGAAGCATAATTGGTAGGCACAAAATAGACAGGGGGAGGTTAAAAATAGTATGGGAAATGGAGAAGCCAAAGAACTTATATGTATGACCCATTGACAGGAACTAAAGGGGGGAATGCTGGTGGGATGGGTGTGCAGGGTGGAAGGGGATAAAAGAAAGAAAGAAAACTGTAATAATAGCATAATCAATAAAATATACTTAAAAGAAAAAAAGATTTTATTCTTTTTTATGGCTGTGTAGTATTCATATATATATATATATATATATATATATATATATGCGCACCATATCTTCTTTAGCCGTTCATCTAGTGATGGACACCTAGATTGCTTCTATATCTTGGCTACTGTAAATAATGCTGCAATGGACATAAGAGTGCATATGTCTTTTTGGATTCCTTTGGAGGGCACACCCACTGGGCTGCGGGCACCTGCAGTCACTGAAAGAGAATATTGGGCTCCTACAATTCTCCAACTTACATCAGGGAGCAAAGCTCTATTGCATCTTTAACACCATCCTGCACCATGAAAATTCTGCATCTGACAGAGAGAGAGCAGGCCCATTTGTGAGGGGGAGGGCCATCAGCTTCCTCCTCCCTCTCGGACACTGATTTGTTTCTGTTCTGCTTATTTTTATGACCAAAAACACAATAATGGCTAAATATAGGGTTATGATATAATTTCCTTTTAAGATATATTTATTTAGGTTAAAAAAGGGAGCTGATTTAAAGGAAAATGCTAATAATGCAGATGGTTCTCTGGACGTGGTATAACTTGTGCAAGGAGCTCTTGAATGGCCCGGTGTGTGGGCAACACTGGCCTGGTGGGTAAAGCAGGGGCTACATCTGCAAAACGAGGAGGATTAATATTTTCGCTTATAGCAATTTTGTAAAGATCACATGTGACAATGACTCTGGGCATGTAGTCAGTACACTATAGTGGAATTATGTACAATTATTAGCAGGATAGGCTACATAATTTTAGGGACCCAGTGCAAAATGAGAACATGGGGCCTTTTGTTAAAAAAATTATTAAGAATTTCCAGACTGTGATGGCAGAACATCCAACCCAGTATACGTTTCCTTTAAGTTCAGGGCCTGTGTGACTGCCTGCCCACAGGCCACTCACCCACGAAGCCCCCTGGTTCTTAGTATTCTGTGAGGATGTCAAGGACCCAGGGGAAGAGATGAGGCCCCGAGCAGGGCTAGCCACCAACCAGTTCAGACACACAGAGTCTCCGGTCAACGACCACAGTGGCCCTGTTAGTGACGTGGCCCTTGAACCGCTGAGATAAGAGAATGAGTTCTGAAAGTGCCTTGCATTCACTAGCCGGTATCAAGATCTGGCTCTTGTCTGGGGTGGACAGAGGATGTTTGGAGAGAAGGAAGTGTGCCTTCTGTTCTGACCTCTGCCTCCTGTGGGAAGAAGGGCTGACTTGTTCTCACAGTGATTTGGTTCCTCACGCCCCATCAGCCATGGTTACATCCAAGTTTATAATAAGGCACTATAAAACTTAGTTTCATCTTTAAATTTTTTTTTCCCTTTTCATTCTGACAGATGACCTCCTTGCTTCTGAATCAGACGGACAGAGTGAGGGAGGAGGGAATGGAAGGGAAAAGACTGAATGAGCTTCCCCAGGCCCCTCCACCAGCCAGGCTGTTCCTGTCCACCAATTATTGCAAGTGATTTAGTCCTCACATCAACCTTATGAAGTGGACATCATAGTTACTTCTTTTTTTATAGGTAATGAAACTGAGTTTCAAGAGGTATCACCTGCCTCAGGTCATGCAGCTTGAAGTCTCTGACTCCAGAGTCGGGGCCTTTTCCATAAAAATGGCCCTAGGCCACCCAGAACATCTTCAGGTGCTCCACAGAGAACAAATGAAGACCTCTGGCCCTCAGCACATGGCCTGCCCCTGTCTCTTCTCATGCCTGTCTCCTGCTCCATCCTGCACCAGAAGGGGCCCTGTGTGCCTGCGTACGGGC
Organism: Anoura caudifer; assembly: GCA_004027475.1. Taxonomy (NCBI): domain Eukaryota; kingdom Metazoa; phylum Chordata; class Mammalia; order Chiroptera; family Phyllostomidae; genus Anoura; species Anoura caudifer. Next base: position 66,131 of record PVKU01000900.1, on the reverse strand, counting down.
ATCCTGTCTTCCCATGTAAGCTCCAACCTTGCCACCTTCCCCTTCGCAGCAACAGCTACCACTTAGGTTCTGGGGGTGTGCCTGCAGTTTGGGGGATAGGTCTGAAGACATCTGCGTGGGCCCTAGGGCAGGCTGCAGATGGGGTGCAGCTGGAGGATGACCATTGCAGGGCACTATGAAGCTCTGGGCCCAGGCAGGGTCCCAGTTGCCTGTCTGGAAGGGTGCTGCTGTAGAGCACCTTCCACACAGGTCCCAGCTGCCACTTCTGGGCAGCAGGCTCCCATTCCCACTTTCAGCCTCTCCCCTGTTTGCAAATCCCAGAGACTTCCTGCTCTTTGCTGCCTGGTGGCTTTCTCCCCTCTTGAGCTCATGTGTTTAGGTGGGTGAGGTAAGTTAGGTTTTCCCTGGAGGTGGAGGCAAAGATGGGGATTCAGGGGAGAAGTAAGACAGCTGATTGGTGAAAGCAGAGCCCCTTCTGCTGTCAAGGAGCTAGGGTGAATGGTCACATGCCCAGCATCCTGGGTTGCCGGAGCCGGGAGCTGGCCCGGTGACTGCGAGCACAAGGAGGGGAACTGAGTTGGGCTGGGCTCCAAGAAGTGGGCTGAGCTGAATTCGTTTGTCCCCATGGAAACCAGTCCTTGCAAAGCCCAGATCTTAGCCCACTGCAAAGGGCCACCCTGCTGCTTTTCATTCCCTGCTAAGGCCCAGGACTAATTCCACCAGTTTGGGAGATGTCAGAGTTTTGGCACAGAGTCCTGCCCCACCCACAGCTGCTGGCAGGAACTTGTATGTTCGGACTTCCAGCCCAGGTAAGTCAGTGACCTGTTGTCTGGCTTTGCTCAGGGCATGGAGGACCGTGATTTCCTGAGGGGTAATCTACACAGGGAAGCTCAGAAAGCAGTTCTGTGCAGAGAGAAGAAAAGACAGATTCAGAAAGAGAGAGCTTGGAGCCTCACAGCTCTCCTTTCTGGGCCTCGGGAGGCCCTGTCCTGTCCTCTGGCCCACTACAGGCCCCTGCGGCCTGAAACAGCCTTTGCCTAGCAGAGCAAACCCAGTCATTTACTTGGTCCTTAGACTCCAGGTGCCTGCATGCCAGGCGTCCAACGCTAGCACCAGCACTTCTTTGCCTGAAGATCTGTTTTGGCCTCCACATCCACTTTTGCGCCCTGGGACAGGCCAAGTGTGGGAAGTGCCACAGAATTAGGGGTGGGAGTCCCCAGTGCCCTTGCCCCTCTGGGATACCTTTGAGGCGTGTGTGTGTTCTATGCTGGCTCCTGAGTTCCCATTGCCTGCAGTGTTCGACCACTTGATAACCAGCTGCTTTCCTCTCCTTGTCTCACTTCTCTACTGGTATTTCCTGAGATCACCTCCTCCCAAATACAACATGGCACTTGAACCCTTGTCTCAGGATCTGTGTCGCAGGAGAGTCCAATAGCCAGCAGAAAGGCGTTTCAAAGGCAGCAGGACTGCCTGAACACCCACCACACCTCTTTCTGGCGGTCTTCTGTGGAAGCGAGAGCCAAGCCCTCTGGCACCCCGATAGTCCCCATGCTACAGGAAGCTCAGCCCACACACGGCCTCATGGCTAACAGAGGTGCCTACCTCCAGAGTACATGTCGAAAAAGCTCTGTCTCAGTACTGTTCCCGTGGATCCTAAGGGATGGAAAACAGAACGATTAATTTGCTTTAATGGGTCATTCTGCCTGTCATTTTGTGGAAGATGAGTACTCTGTAGTTTAAGGTCTAGAAATAGAATAATAATGGAATAAAATCAGGTCCCGTAGAAAGCATGCAGGATTAAGCAGGTGCCCAATAACTATTGGGCTGATCTGAGAGGCACAAGGACATGGTGGAAGAGGGTCCCTGGAATTGAATTGAATTCGACCAGCCTGAGTCTATGTGCTGCCTTAGCATTTCCTAATGAACAACTCAGCATTTTTAACTCAATTTTTGCATCTGAACAATGGGCTGTGGGAACTGAATAAGATGTATTTAAAATAGCATACAAGACACAATTTAGCAGCAAAATAGTAATGAGAATAACTACAGTTGTCATCATTATTCCCACCAAAATAGGAAATCTACAATTTGAGTCCTCTAACTCTTGGGGAGAAAGAGTTTTTCAGTGGGTTGAACTGTACTTAGTGCCCTGAGTTCAGTAATATCAATTGCTCTTTGTGGATTTTGCAAATGGTCCCAGACCTACAGGGAACCAGGTATTCCGGAGAAAAATTGCAGTTCTCACTCTCTGCCACTAGATGGAGGTGTTGTAGAGGGGATGGCCATTCTACAACTCACCTCCGGTCCCTCCCCCTCCTGTGGTTTGTGGAATCCTGAAGAGAGTGGAGGGATGGGGTGGGGGTGGGGGTGGGGGTGGGGGTGGAAGCTCACATTGCAGGACCCCTCCCGGATCCTTCCGGTTGCTAATTTCCAAACCCCTGGGACATTTCATCTGCGAATTTTGGAAGGCGGGATATGAACCTGTTAAATTGAGATGTGTATTTGTGGATTTTTCTGGATTAAGGGAAGGAGATGTAGTTTGAATAGTTTCTCAAAGTAATCTCTGCCCCCTAAAGGTTAAGAGCCACGAATTTTTAACAATCCTTTTGTTGGAGTGATTCCTCAGACTTCCTCACAGTTGGCATACAGTAGGGGCATACATCCTTGGAGACATTTCTAGTCCAGGGAGGTAGTTTAGTGGGGTGATTAAGACCTAGAGCCAGCCAGATCCGGGTTAAAATCTGTGTGATTCTGTTGCCTGTGTAACCGTGGGCAAGTTGTCTAACCTCTCTGAGCTTCATTGCTGACCTGGAACGCGGTGCGGTTTCTGAGCATGGTCTGTTCTAGCGTGATGATGAGATTAAACGAAATAGCTAGCTCATAGTAAATCCTCAAAAAATGTTAGCTTTTAGTGTTGTTGGTGGTTGTTTTGTCTTTGGGCTTTGTGAGGGCTGAGAAAGGAGGCCCCAGTCTGAGCGCATCTCATCAGAGACTATCCCAGAGGGCTTCCTCGGCAGGGGAGCACTTGGGGGAAGAGAAAAGCAGCAGGTTGCAGCCAGGCCAGCAGCAGGCTGTTGTCAAAATTAGTTGAATAAATGAATGAAGATGTGCAGTCTGCTTTGTGACCTCATGCTGTCCCCTATGGTTTCATGAGTGCTGGTGTAAACCCCAAGAAGAAGCATGTCCTTCTGGGACAGGCACACAGGCAGGGGTCTGGCTGGACTGTGGTGTGACCTGGTCTTTCATCCTTCTGTTCCCACAGGCCAGCCAGGCCCCCCCCCCCCCCCCCCCCCCCCCCCCCCCCCCCCGACACTGCTGCTGACCCAGGGCACGTGGAAGGAGCCGAGCCAACGTTGGGAGCCTAAATGCACACCAGCACAGTGGGGGCTGCCTGGGGGTGGATCAGCAACTCACCATTCACCAGGGCGATGTTCAGGCCCCTGCCCACGTTGTCTTTCACAGGGCTCATGATCCTGAAGAAGGAAAGAAAAACAAAATGCGACAGTGAGTCCTGAGTGTGGAGTGAACCGTCTGCTTCTGGCAACTATGGAACTTCAAGAGGGCCCGCCTGGCACGATGCTGAGGCATCGGGATGCGCCCACAATGATTTGGGCCATCTCTTTTCTCCTGGAAATGACTGGTGGGCTATATTCCACAAGGAGTCATTCCTGGCTTGTTTGGACCAGAACAGTCTGCTCCGAGGAGGGGAAAGATGCCTGCCTGGGGCTCTCAGGTGTGGAGGCGGGGCCAGCCCAACTCCCCAGGCCCTGAGGAAGGCAGAGCCCGGGATGTTGCTGCTATTCTCCCTGGTGTCTGTGACTCCCCACGTGGAGCCTGTTGGTGTCCCTGTCTGCCCAGTATCCTCACTCTGTCTCCTGGTATTCCTTGGGAAAACTGTTTTCTCCATCTCAGGCCACGTGGTTCTCAGGACTGACCTCTCCCCCAGCCCTGGACAGCAGAGCATCCTGTGCCTTTGGCCACAGTGACTGGGCCAGGCACAGCCATTCGACCCAAGCCAGCCAATGAGACCCTGTCTGGGGACTTTCACAGGGACAATTCAGATGGGAAAGCTCTCTTTCCTGTGGGGTGCCAGCTTGGGCTAACGTGTCAGCCTGCTGTGGCCTCCCTCCTTTCCACATGATGAAGCCTATTTTCAGTTAAGAAAACAATGTAATGACAGAGGAAAGCAGAGCTGAAGACAGTGTGAGAGGGAGCCCTGATGACATGGCTTGAACCCCTGGATGCAGCTGGTCCTGAAGCCCACTGCCTCTGCCCTTTTAGGTATGTGAACCACTAAGTTCCTTGCTTTGCCTAAGCGAGTGGGAGTTAGGTTCAGAATCCTGACTAAAACCCCCATCTCTGGCTGCTTCTGTAGAATGAACTTGCTATCCCATGGCCTTTACCCCCTTTCTCTTGCATTTGCAAGTCCTGGCACCTCCTGGGTTCAGACTTTGATGCCTAGATCTTGATCTTGAACCCTCTCCATAGGCATCCACCTTCAAAAGAAGCCCAGCAGCTTGGCTGCCGTACAGGCCTGAGTTCAACTCCTGGCTCTACCACCAGTTAGCTGGGTGACCCGGCCTGAGCCTCAATTTCCTCATCTTTGCAAAGGGAATAATTATAGCCGCGCTCTGGGAGTGTTGGGGGATTGAAGAAGATGATGCTGTAGGCAGTTAGTCAGGTGCTGGCAGACATGGAAGCTGTTAGGGTTATTGTTATTTGTGACTCAACCACCCAGAGTTAAAGGAAGCATGAGGAATGTCTGGGCTGGCCTCAGCGCCTGCTCCTGAAGCCTCTGAGTCAGTTAACGGATGAATGAATGGCTGAAAACAAAGGAGCGAAACACAGGAGTCCCTCTGGTACTTACATGTTGTCTTCAAAGCACACGGAGGGGCCCACGACGTTGGCAGCCCCACTGAGGATTTTAAACGCAAAGAAATTGTTTGGGCAGGGCTTGCTGAGGTCACACTTGGTCCTCACGACCCCTGGAGAGGGAACAGACCCACCTTGGTGGCAGCAGCGGTATGTTGGACCACCCCAGAATACATTTTGGGGCTTCCCATCGCGGCCCCAGCCCCAGCACAGTGCCCGACTCAATGCAGGCCCCTGCTAAGTGCACGTGGAGGAATGAGTGGTGGTGATAACAGGGTCACCGTGATGAAGAGATTCTCTTCAGAACATGTCTCTGGGGCCACAGCAGCCTTTTGAGCTCCCCTCCTCCAGAGAGGCCCCTGTCGACAACCTCCTGGGGGCCCTCGTATGGTGGGTAGGAGGGTCTCTCACCAGTGGGTTCCCTTGGGCAAATCTTCAACCGCCTTGCACCTCAACCTCCTTGTCTGTGAAGTGGGATAACTACGGTGGCTGCCCCACTGGGTTCTTGTGAGGAATAAGTGAGCAGGGGTTACTACTGACTATTCCTCTTCTTATCATCATCTAGGTGTCACTCATGTCTTGAGAACCTACCATGGGCTGGACCCCGGGAGACAAGAGGGAATAGGCGGGCAGTGCTGGCCCTCCTTCTCAGTGCTCAGCACGGTCCTCGAAACACACGGAGGAAGGGCTCGCTATGTGGCGCCTGTGTTGAGAGCTGTGACCTCACCATGTGGCCCTCACAGGGCTGACCCAGGAGGAGGGTGAGAGGCGGCTGCGTAGGTGGGATCCCCAAACACAGCTGCTGAGCCACTCAGCGCTCAGCGCTCAGCACGCTGTTTGTGAGCTGGGACATCAGCTTGTGCGCCCTCAGTCTGGCAGGTTCTAATTTATACTAATGGGTGTTTTTAACATAACTTGACAGTTGTGAAGGTAACACTAGGGAGGACTGGTAAACATGGAATTAGAGAAAATTCACCTGCAAAGGGAGAGTGGTGGCTGGGCAGCCTCTCTCTCCTCTGGCCCCTGCGCTGGGCGTCTGGCTGAGCTGTGCCTGTGTGAGCTGGGAGCAAACCCACAGGCTTCCTCGGAGAAGCGGGCCCATGCCCAGGACTTGCTGTGTGCTAGGCACGGGAGCAAGGGCTTTCTATTTACTATCTCGTGAAATCGTTTCAATTGCTCCTGTGCCTGGCACAGAGTGGGCATTCAGTAAGTGTTCATTGAATGACCACTCAGAGTTTTTGGGCGGGGCTGGGCTGGAGGCCAGGAGGCATGTTGTGGTCAGGATGAGGATCGTCTCCAGCACCTTTGCCAGTTTATGGAAAGTCTGCATGTGAGTCAGGAAAAAGTGCCCCTCTGAGGGGCACAGCCCACTGGTGCGAGGCTTGGTAAGCCCATGGCACCTCTGAGTAGGAAAAGGAGCCCCTTCCTAGGAGTGAATGCAGCCCATGGCAGGGCACCCTGCTGCCCTGGGCTGGTTTTGGTCCCCTTGGCTGAGTTTGCAGACCAGATGATCCGAGCAGAATGCCTGTCCTAGGCTGTTTGTCCCCTCACCGAGTTTCAGCACACCCACCTGATGGCTGTAACCAGAGCTCAACCAGGACCTGGTCACCAGAGTGAGGGCTGCGAGTGGAGACACTCCTGGGGGGCTGTGCAGGAGAGAGTGCACGCCCAGGCCTCTGGCTCAAAAGAGAGAAGGCTGGAGACCGGGGCAGGACCCTCCCCAAAGGGGCCCAGCCCCTGCCAGTGGGGCTGGCTGACGATGAGGCTCAGGAGGGGGTCCTTTTATGAGCCTTACAGCCCCACCTCTGCCCCCACCGCCTGCTCCCTCACAGAGAGGGCGGTTTACTCTTGAGACCAGAGGGTCTCACCTATGCTGATGGGGTTGTTCCAGGCCTCAGGAACCAACTGAGAGTTTGCCCGGACCCTGATCGACTGCAGTTAAGTCTGGTAAACCTGATGTCAACAGGTCGGCTTAAGCAGGCTTTTCCAGAATTGATTTTCTGACCATCCAGCCTTCACAGTCAAGCTGAGGGATGAAGGGGATGATGCTCAGGGGCCCAGTCACTGGGAGGCAGGGGATTTGCTCTTTGGGCTTGGGCTTAGGGGCTGCCCCTCCAGGTGCCGGGTCTCTGTGGGAGCCCCTGGTGCTGTGGGTCAGGACATGACATTGAGCACTGGAGGGGGTGCGTCAGGAAGGTTGGGCTGCTCTTCAGAAATCTGCTGTGTGACTTGCCAGAAATCTCTCCCACTACCTTTGCCAACTGTAAAATTAGGAAGTTGATTTAAACCAGATTTGTCAAGTAGGTTTCCCTCTTAACAGCAATGGATGTACTATTAGATCTAGTGGGTTTGGAGGGAAAGAGTGCTGGGATTGATTGGCAATGTCTGCCGTGGGAGCGGGTAAGGTGGGAGGAAGCAGGTGTGCTGCATTTGCCATCTTCCCAGCAGATGACATCTGAGTGTTCAGCACCAAAATGCCGTGACTCTGTGTACTTCAGAGGATGACTGAGGAGGCTTCAGGGAGGTGTAGGGTGTATGGCTGGTGTCCAGTCTTACAGTCTTTGCTCTCTGTAATCTCACAGTGCACTGGGCCTCCCAGGCCTTTCAGTCAGGTAAATCCCATTCCTGGAGCTGTATTCCTCCTCAGTCATCACCATCTTGGGATGAGAGAGGGTGGGGGAACCTGGTGGTGTTTCCTCTTGTAAGGAGGTGTTGAGAGAGGGGGCTTCTGACCAGGTGGGGAGGTTGACTCTCACTCCACCACTTACACCTCCGTTGCTTCGGCCAAGCGAGTTCACCTCTCTGAGCCTCAGTTCCCTCATGTATGAAATGGGGATAATTACATCACCTACATAAGACTGTGGTCAGGATTTCATGAGATGTCTGTAAAATTCCAGATACATTGTCTGGCACCTGTTGGGGACTCACTCATCGTTACCACTGTCACCATCATGGCTGTTTCTCCCTTCCACCTTCCCCCACCTGGGGAGCCGCGGTCCTTGCTGTTCAGATGTCTGCAGTGCCCAGCATTTGAGGTGTCTGCATTTCTGCCCTCCCAGTGCCCCCTCCACTCTCCGTTCCTCACGTCCCTGACTCTGCAGCCAAGGTCTCCATGCAGCCCAAGCATTCCTGCCCCTGGGCGTTTGCATAGGCTGTTCCTGCCTCCAGCGGGCACAGCTGAGGAGTCATCTCCTTCCGGATGCCTTTCTGATCCCATCCCATTGGCAGGAGGTCACCCTTCTGGAGCCTAGAACACTTTGCCCCATCTCTCTCGGCACACTTGGCACTTCTACCTCCACGGACAATCAGCACCCCCTTCTGTTTGCCTGGGGTGGGGGTGGTTCCTGTAGTGCCTGGTATGGTGCTGGCGTGGTACTTTGAAGCAGGCAGGAAGCATGACCCAAGCTTGGGGTCATTGCAATGCTGACAATAAGCACAGCCTCCATCTTCAGGGCCCCCAGCCAGGTGGGGAGAGTCAGAGAGGATGGGGGGACTGGTGAAGGGGGACAGCCGAGCCTTTCCTATCAGTCTGAATGGCTGAGAAGGGGCCTTCCCTGCCACAGGACTCAGGGGCTTCAGAAGGCACATTGGCTATGGGACAACAGAGCCAGGCAGATTCTGGAAAAAGAGGTTTTTCTGGGACATGTAGGGCTGGGACTAGAGACCCTGTGTCATCTCACTCTTAGACACAGGGGGTGCTGGGGGGATACTTACGGCTCTCCTTGGAGACTGAACCTGCTAGAGAGAAGACAGAAGAATTTGGTTAGAGAGAAAGTGCCCTCCCTGCAGGATAGGGCCGGGTTGGGGGCAGGGGGGCTGGGAAGAAGGGAATTATGAGTGGTGTTGGCCGGGCTGAGCAGAGTCCCCCTCCCATGACGGGTGTTGAAATGAGCTAAAAGGTCCATCTCATCTGGGAGTCCTTCCTCACTTGCCACTGACACCCCCTCACACACACAGGCGCGTGCTCACACACACACACACACACAGATATGTGCACACACACACAAATGAACACACAGACACACAGGACTCTGTCATGGTCAAAGAGAAGCGGGGCTCTGTTGTGAGACCCCCTGGAGGCTGAGCCCTGCTCCTGGCTGTGGGAACGGGCATGAGTTCTCCTGCCTGTGTAGTGGAGGCTGTCACGCCCACTGCACAGGCTGTGGAGGAGGCCCAGGGAGGGCCAAGCTGTCAGGGTCCAGCCCAGCACCGGGTGCCCTGGCCCCAGTGTTGATCACCCATATCAGTGTCACCTTCCTGATGTTCCCCAGCACCAACTGTCTGCACTGGGCCTTAGGGCCCATGGTTGCCTCCAGACATCTTATTCAGACTGTATCCTGGTTGTTTCTGTGGTTCTGTGTTAGGTCTCTCACCACATGGCGAGTCCTGGAGGACAGGGCCCCCAGTGGCCACAGAAATTCTGAGGGCAAGAACTCTCCTTTTGGGGGGACCCCTACACTGAAACACTTTCCATTTGGTCATCAGGGGGCTGTTCATCCTGGAGGGTCCCTATCCCCTGTTTCCAAGACTCTGGGAGTAGGCTGGGACCCTGGCTGGACTGGTCCTAATACTACATGCATTGCTGTGGAGACAGCCCTTCCCTGGGGTGAAATATAGCTCTGGGGGAGGGAGAGGTGCCTCTTTCAGCCCTGCTGGAAGATGAGCATCTGCAGGGGCAGTTGCCACACACCTGCTTAGAGAGAAAGATGCCCACGGAATGAGGTTAGGCAGCAACAAGCAGAGCCCAGGGACGTAGAGACACTAGAGGATTTGTGGGGGCCACTAGATCCAGCCACACCCAGAGCCTCATATCCATGGACTTCCCAGTTACAGGACACTAGGCACCCCATTGAGTTTAAGCCAGTTAGAGTTGGGTTTGTCACCCCCACCTGAAAGAACCCTGCCGAACTGGCCAGGTAAATCAGGAGTTCTCAATCTCTGATTCCCATGCCATGACCCTCTGTGGCAGTTTGGGGAATCCTGTGAATAAATTTATTCCTGATCTCTTGAGACACGTAGTACTTCCTGCAGTAACAGACTGCAAGTTATTATATCATAAAAGAAAACATTGGTTTAGAAAGGAAACCAAATATATATCAATATGTAATAAAACTATTAAAAATAAATTTGGGCCACAGTAACATATGTGCTTATATATTAATGTATCAACTACAAGGCGGGCAGCCGCGCAGCCAGGCGGGGAACTTCTGAAGTGAGTGTCAGCTCTTCCTGTGCCTGGACACTAGTGGGGTCTGACGGTCACGTTTCCCACTGGGAACATTTTTGCCACTCTTAGCATTTCTCAAGACTCTGGATCCTGTTAATGCATACTTGTCTTTGTATATTCTGTAACTTAGTCCGTTTGTCTCCCCAGCAGCTGGGGCCACGTGTTCCTTATTTCAGGGTCTGGGACCTAACACAGAGTAGGCGAGTGATGATTTTGGTTGGAGGTGTTGATTTGTCAAACCCCAGGTAGTAGAGTCCTGAGAGGGAAACAACTTGTGGGATCTCCTTCCAAACACTGCCCCCTCTCCCACCTCTGCCTGGGGCCCTCTCCTCTGGAGGGCACCCCAATCTCCACTCTGGCCCTGAGCCTCCATCACTGACCTGGGCCCATCTCCTTCAAGGCCATGGGCACGGCCCAGTCAATCTCTAGTCTACAAAAGCCATGCTCTGGGCCTGGGGACATGGTGGTCATCATGCATCTGCACGAATCACCCTGCCCTGGGTATGAGCCTTTGTTGACAAGTGGGTGAGGTAAGGGGCGTGTGAGACTCCGTTGTGGGCAGTTTATGTTAGAAACAGGGTGACTGTCTTTTCACTGCTGTGAGGCTCTGAGCTGACCTGGCCACTACAGGTTGTTACATTTGCCTGTGTCATTGGAGGTGGCTCTTGGTCTTTGAGGAGGACAAATTCAGAAATAGAAATCTCTTCCCTTTCTCTGATGAGATTTGGATCTGGGAATCTTGGGTTCCCATTCCTATTCTGACATCTACAAGGGGAATTTGGGGAATTTGCTGAATCTCCCTGAGCTTCTCTGTCTCAGACCTCGCATAGAGCCATGACATGAGGTCATGCATGAGTCCATTACACACCATACCATGGACCACCCATGGGGCATTGGTACAGGTTACATGGGACTATGCATGTAACGCAGCTGGCATCTGTTACCCATCCATCACCTATCCATCTGCTCACCCATTCATTCATCATTCAGTCATCCCTCCGCCATCCATCTATCATCCATTTTTGTTTGACTTATCAAATGTTTATTGAGGATGTACTCTGCACTGAGTGCTAGAGAGATGGATATACACAAGATAAAATCCTTGCCTTCAGGAAAGTGACATTCCAGAGGGTGGAGATAGACAACAACCCAGTAAACAAATAAATAAGGTTGATGATGATGCTCCAAAGGAAATGGGCTGACATGAGGGAGGCTAAAGGAGGAGGAAGGGGGGATGCAGCCTTAGCTGGGGTGGCCAGGGAAGACATCTCTGAGTTGGTGACACTTGAGCAGACACCTGAAGGCTGACAGGGGCTGGCCACAGGGAGGTCAGTGTGAAGTGGGTCCCCATCAGAGGGAACAACAAGTGCAGGTGGAAGCCACTCAATGCATGGACAGTTTTCTCCCTTCCCTTCTCCTTCCTTTCTTTCATTCTCCTTCTGTCCTTCCTCCTTGGGGCACGTTTCCAGGGTAGCCCTTGATGTAGGCATATGCTTTGGCCAGGGCCTTGGGACACTTCTCTGTTCCCCATGGGCTCTGGGGTTTTGACAGCCTGGTGTCCTCTCTCACCTCCCACCCTCCATGGCTGGGGTCCCAAAAGCAACCCCACATATTGCCAATGTTTCTGGGGTCACCAGAGATGGAGAGAAGAATGGGCCGTGGGCCCTTAGCCCTGGTCCACAGGCCCTACCCCCAGCAGTGAGTGGCACTCACCCAGCCAGCGGGGCAGACGGATGGTTTTCCAGCTGAAGCTGATATAGCTGCGGACAACAACCCATGAGGTGATCAGCACGAAAATGAAGGCCAGGAGGCGAAGCAGTGCTGCAGAGCAAGGAGACACTGCCATGAGACCACAGCAGCAGGCCACATCGCAAGGCCACGTAGTGTGACTGCATGCAAGTCCTTGCCAGATCCCCACAGTGAGACTGTGTGGCGAGCCCCCTCCTTGTAGGTCCATACCACACCCACACTACACACTGTGGACCCGTTCATGGGCCCATGAGGTGAGGCCAGTGTGACCCATGCGATGACAGAATGGTGAAATCATGCTGTAAAATGATGTGGCCACATTCTCCCAAGTGGCACCAGCAGACTGTCCTGGAGTCCCCTGAGAGAGAATGTCTAGGGGTGGGGCCTGGAAACCTGAGGCAGGGGGCAGGAGGCAGGCTGTGCTGCAGACAGCCCTGCAGGTGAGCCACAGAAGACAGAAGGCTGTGTTCAGTGCTCCGGGCAGCCGCCTACTGCTATGTGATCTCCGACCGGAGCTTGGCCTCTCTGAGTTGGACTCCTTCAGTCCTGGCAGAGTGGATGGACTTTGTAACACCCTTGCCACTGAATCCACGGCTTACAGGGAGTGGCGTTGTCCCCACGTTGTCCATTGACACCCCGTGAGAGCCACCACAGATAACCACACGAAGTCCTCGACAGGAATATGAGCTGGCCTTGCTGTGGTGGCCTCCCCTGCCTCACAGACAGATTGCTGCTTGACCCCCGCCCCCCAACTGCCATTAGGGACCAACCCCACATGGGATGGACCACCCTGAGCTCCTGGCGCCTTTCCTCACCTTTCCACGAGGGCAAGGAGGGGCTCCAATACACCGCCCCTCCTGCCTAAGGACTCTGGTGGCTCCAGCTGCCTCCTGAATCCAATCCAACCATCAGGTAAGTTCCTGACCTTCTCCTGACCTCCCTCTGGCATCACCCTTCTCAGCCCTGAATTCGGCTCTGTGGCCTTAACCTACTTGGGATGCAACCCTGGATCCTGTGGGTTGGAGCTCAGGAGTGTGGGGGTCCCTCATCTTCTAGGACAGCGTGTGGTGTAGGCACCCAGAATTTCTCTTGGGGATCACATTACACAGCATTCATTTTGTACCAGGCACTGTGCCAACAGCTCCTACATACACTGTCTCAGTTCATCCTCACAGCAGCCCTCTGTGCTGGATCTTACTGATTAGTTCCACTTTACAGATGAGGAAACTAAAGCTCAGAGAGATGGTTACTTAGCTAGTGAGAGAGGTGGGATTTGAACCCAGGGCAGTAAGCTGCTTTGAAACTTGTGCTCTTAACTCCCTCACAGCTATTTGGGAATCTCAATCAATGAACTCTGCTCGTTTCCTATTTGGTGCCTCAGTCTCTATCTGTGCAAAAGAGGTGCAGCATGAAGGTGTAGACTAGAAGGCAAAGGCTTCTCCTCATGCTCAGCCCTATGGTATGAGGATTCTACAAGAGCCTTCCTGGAAGCAAATATTTTGCCCCTAATTTCTAGCCAGGGTCAGGTGTTTCCAAGATAAGGAGTCCCCAAGATCCCAGCCCAGTGCGTTCATTGTGCCAAAGGTTTTCCATCCCTTCAGCCTAGAGACAGAAAGTCTCCTCGTTCACTTCTCCAGGCTTGCCCTGGATGGTTTCCTCCTGGAATTCTGGCCTGACCATTTGAGGAAGACATAGCCAAATGACCTTCAAGTCCTGGACAGGCAGACTCTGCTGTCAGAAAAATGATTCCAAAACCAGTTTCGGACCTCAACCATGGGCCTTGTAATCCTCAGTCCTGGCCCTACCTGACATTCGCATCCTGTCCAGGTGAGGAGCGGCTGGGGGTCAGTGTTAGCCTGTGGAGAGAAGAACATTGAATTGGAAACCAGTATCTGGGTCCGAAAATGAACAGACTGAAGACTGGGGACGGGTACCTCTAACTGAGGTTGCTACCCCTTCAGTTCGGTTCCTCACCGTCTGCCACATGAGGAGGGGAGCAGTTTTCTTCTTCACCTCTCCTTCACTTTTGCCCCTGGGGTTTTATATTCAACATGTATTTTTCATGTGTGGACATTAAGAAGTAGAGGCAGGTGCAGTTTGCCATCACTGTCTCTTGGAGAATTGATTTACTTATCTATCCATCCGTCCACTCATCCACCCATCCATCCATCCATTTGTTCATCTGCCCACTCAGCCATTCAGTCCGCCGAGAGATACTGAGATAACCCCATGGAAACCATTAGGGAGCAGAACTCAAGAGATCTTTGCTGATGTGGCAAAATGAAGAGCAATCAGGATCCGCATATTACAGGTGAGTTGTGCTGGGTGCTGCAAACGCGTTATCTGCTTTAACGTTCACAACCCTGCCTTCTAGGCGTGAGTAAGCTAAGACTCACTGTGGTTAAGCTCAGGTTATTCAGCTTGCAAGGGTCAGAGTCAGAATTTGGAGGCGGGTCTCTGGCTGCCCAGTCCCCACAGGCTCCCTCTGCCAGTGCTTTTTGTCTCAGAGGAGAGTTGAAATCAGTTTCCTCCCTGGTTGAGTCCTGGGCAGGGGTAGGGTCATCCTTGGGCCCACCTCTCCCCTGTGCCAACCCCCAGAGCCTGGGCAGTTACCAGTGATTCGGCAGCTTTGAAAACCCTAGCAGGACTCTGAAGATGGAGGGGATTGGAGTGGGGGCTGGAGGTGACTGTCCCAGGTCTTGGACCCTCCACAGCCAGCTGGAGCGTCTCTGACGTACCTCTGATGGGTCTCTGATGGCCTGACGGCAGTGACTTGCTCCCACCACTTTTCCTGACCCCTCCCCACCCCAGAATCTTCTTTATCTTAAGAATCTATTTCAACAGACATAGTGTCCAAATCCCAACCGCCAAGGATCCAGATACAAGCTAGGGACCTGGTAGTGAGGCAGTTTGGCTGGGTCTGTGATCAAAACCAACAGCAAATGCAAATCCATGTCTGCTTGAGGATTATAGAAACCCTCCCGCCTGCCCTGGACCTACTCCTCTAAGGCCCACTCACAGAGATTTTGTACAACTTCCTGAAATTCAAACGACCAACTTTTTTTTCTTCCAGATATAAAAATATGCTCTTGAATGTTCTTGGGCATGACCTACAGTCCAGGAGCCCAGGCCCCTGGATGAGGCTGGAAGGACCTTCTGTGGGGTGCCCCATACGTGGAGGATTTAGGATAGCTGGGGGCGGACAGGGTGGAAGGACAGGGACAGGGTCATACAGAAGGGAGGAGGGGTTAGGCAGATGAATGAACAGATGTGGATATTCTCAGGGACAGAGACTAGGGAGACAAAGACAAGGACAAGAGGGAACGGGAGATGGCAGAGACACAGAGACAGAAGGAAAGAAAACAAGACAGCGAGAGAAAGAGAGAGGGACAAGGAGGACAACAGAGGTAAAGAAAAAATATGAATTGTGTACACCCAGATTCAGAGAGAGAGTGGGGGGCGCTGATGTTAGAGAGAGAGAAGAGATAGAAGGTGGGCACATACCTGGGCAGGAGGGTAGCCTCTTGCTGCCATGCCCGACAACCCACTTAGCACTTGCAGGGCTCTCTGCTCTCCTATGTCCCCAGATGGCTCATCCTGCCAGCCCGTGGTGCTCTGGAGCTGGAGCCCAGGACCGGCCTCCTGGGGGTGGGGAGGGAGGGACAAAGGCACCTGGAACAAGTATGCGGACAGTGGGGCAAGAATTCACTCTGCAGCCATCCAAACACAAAAGTTTCTTTCCTCCTTGTTTTTGCTGAGACTGTGACAACCTGTTATTCAGGTTAGGAAGTTCTGGGGCAAGGGCACAGGGAGGGATGTCCTGATGCCCTCCCTGCATGGCTGCTTGATGGGCTCAGGTACAGATATGGTGGCTCCAGGGTAGTGGGTGATCACAGGTAGATGGGGTGAGAGGGCGGAACATAGGGGATGGGGTTGGGGGGTGGGGAGCGGGGGAGTCTCCCTGACAGGACAGCCCATTGTCTGCCCACACTGTCCTTGAGCCTGTCCCCTTATCCTGCTCCTCCCTGAGAACTCTTCTCATATCTGGCCAAGTGCTTAAGCCCTTTGTAGTCCCCTGCAGGCAGGCCTTGTCTCCTGCAGGCCTGGTGCTAATCGAGCACTGAGAAGTACTTGAGTATTTGGGACAGAATTAATTAGATTTTTGCATAGTCCTGGAAGGTTAAGATGATTAAGCCATCAGCTAGAGGAGGAAGCAGAAGTTCAGAGAGGGAAAGTGACTTGTCTAAGGCCACACAGCCAATTATGGATTGCATTCTCCGAGCCCTCGTGGGAAGGCAGGCCGTGCACTAAGCTTGGGAGAGACTGCTATGAGTGAGACGTTCTTTGAGCATCCCCGGTCGATGCAGTGCTAGGCCCTCTGTCTGAACAATGTTCTTCTGCCAATTTGTCTGGGACACTCTTACTCATCCTTCAGGATGAGTCCCAGCATAGAAGACACTTCCTCTGGGAAGGCTTCCCTGACCCTTCAAATCGAGGTTAAACACTTACCTGTGGCTCTGGATTGGGGGACACTCATCATAGTACCCCCAACCCTGTCCAAAGGGGCTGGCCAATCAAAGCGTTGCGATTTCCTTGTGATTGGTTCAGGTAGGAGCATATGACCCAAGCAAGGCCAATCAGAGTTTTTCCTTAGATGGATTTACAGGAACTGGGGAGACAGGCTCTTTTCTCCTGATGATGCTAAGCTAGACATCTGTAAGTCTGGGGCTGCTGGAGTCCCGCTCTTAGCCATTACAACACATCACCTGCGATTGCAGACAAGTCCCACCAGAATATGTGGAAGCAAGGGCCGAGCAGGGGGGACAGCACGTGCGGTTTTGGTCCCGAGAGAATCAGGCAGTAAGAGGCCTGTGATGCTGAGAGAGAGGATGGACGTTGCCATCAGACAGACTGAATGTGCCACTTACTAGCCGTGCGTTTTGGGGCACCCCTCTCTGGGCCTTGGCTTCCTCTTCTGTAAAATGAGGGTGATGCTGTTTACTTGTCCTGAACAGGGTGTGGGGCAGGGAGGCCACATGTCTAGAAAGGGTTTGCTAGCCTGCTGGCACCCATCCCGCACCACTCCCCTGCCCCCCACCCTGTTGGCAGCCAGCATCACCTGCTGCTTCCTGCTAGTGCACCTCCATGGCAGGGTTCCCAGGCGGATGTTTGTTCTTTCTGCAGAACCCAAATGCCGTCACGGTATCTCTCTGCCTCACTGCTTGTGACATTTCTTAGTGGCTCTATAGGAGCCAGGACATCAGCTTCTTACTGTTTCCTGGGGCCCTTTGTACATAGGGGCTTTCAGCCTGTTCCAGAATCAACATGGATGAGGAAAGGGTTACTCTTTCCTCAGGCTAGGAGGTCTAGAAGGCACCTTGATGGAGAAATAAGAGTGTATTTCCCTGCTTAAATCTGGTCTGTGGTTCCTATTGCTCTCAGGATAAGGCCCAAGTATTTCATGTGCTTATAAGGCCTTGAGAGATTTGACTCTGACATGAGGATGACCTCGCCAACCTCCTCCTGGGCTGCCCCTACTTCACACTTGCTCTAGCAACACAGCACTGCCAGAGGTAGGCCCTCCGCCTCCCAAGCTTGGGACATGCTCTTCTCTCCACTGGGACTGCCCTTCCCTGCCTCCTTCCCTTGGGCCACCCTTCCTTGCCCTAGGTCCTTACTCAGCATGCCTTTGCCGTGGGAAAGACAAAACTCTGAGGCTGTTTCCTAGTTCATTGTGAGAATCTAGGTTCAGCCAATAGTCACTCCAGAACCAGCCCTGAGTCACAGGTGCAGTGGAAATTGAGCTCTGTGAGCAGGCTCTGCATCCTTCCTGACCACAGTTTCCACCTGCTATCTGCTTACCAGGTACTTTCTAAGTGGGCATGGACTTGAGTCCACATATAAAGCTTGGAGGAAGAGGAAGTTTGGACACAGAGACATACATGGGGGACACCACGGGAAGAGTGGCGTTACTGCCACGGGCCATGAAACCCAGAGCCTCCTTCCCAAGCACTTCAGAGGGAGCAGGGCTCTGGGACACCTTGCTCTCAGGCTTCCGGCCCCCAGAACTGTGAGACAATATGTTTCTGTGCTTCGGGCCGTCCAGTCTGCGGCACTTGGTTAGGAAGCCCTAGCAGACTAGCACAGTGGGGCAGATCTGAGGTGTGATCCGCTCTCTTACTCAGAGTCCCACAGTGGAACTAGCCTCAGTTGCCCACAGTCACCTGGTGGCTCTCACCCCGTTTACAGTGTCCTGCCCTTCCCTGTCATATTTCCCTCATCCCCTGCCAGTGCCATCTGGGGTCACTTCCCAAATAAACTACTCTCCCTTGTATCTTTTTCTTAGGGTTTACCTCTGAGGAGACCAGCTTAAAATAACATAAAACTGATCCCTTTGCTCCCCTTGGGCTTCCAAGTCCATGACCCCATCTTCCCATAGATACCACGTTTTTCTTCACTTCAGACCAAAGGGTCTCCTGGAGAACTAGCCTGGCCTGGCGGGGTCTCTTCCTCTCCTCTGAGGCCTAGCCTGGGGAAGTCACATGGCCAGGTCTCCCAGCTGTGCTAGCAGAGCTGGGGTTCACACCATCCTCTGCAGATGGCAGGGTGTGGAAACACCAGCCAGGGCAGCCAGCAGGCTGCAGGCTCACCTTCGCTCACCACATCCCACTGAGGAAGGGAGTGGGTGCAAGGAAGGTCTGTGTGCCCAGGAGGAAGGTGCAATTGACTCTTGAAAAAGTAGGTCTTTTAACTGGAGCTTGAAGGATGATCCTACACCAAGAAACTAACCTGACCTTAAGGGCAATGATTAAATATGACAGAGGGCTCGAGCTTTCCTTCACTTAGCAACTGAACATTTGGGGCAGGGATGGCAGACATGAGCATCTGTGCCATCACCCTGTGACCCCACCCATGCCAGACCCAATGAAGCAGGCAGAGGTTTGTCATCCTGGGAGTGGGCCTCCTCCATGTGGACACGGTACCAGTGGAGTTGGGACTGGTCTCCTCCACAGCATCGGCCTTCCTGAACACAGTGGATGTGGCTGATGCCTCCCTCTTCTCACAGATGAGCCTGAGACCTCACAGAGTCACTACTGAGCAGGTCTGAGCCCTTTGAGTCTGTTTGGTCAGGAATTATTTGGTGATCTCTGTGACATCTTTTTAAAAAATCCAACTTAGTCTTGGCTGGTGTAGCTCTGGACTGAGCTCCAGCCTGTGAACCAAAGGGTTGGTTGCCTGTCTGATTCCCAGTCAGGGCACATGCCTGGGTTGTGGGCAGGTTAGGTCCCCAGTAGAGGGCGCGTGGGAGGCAACCACACATCCATGTTTCTCTCCCTCTCTTTCTCCCTCCCTTCCCCTCTCTGAAAATAAATGAATAAGATCTTTAAAAAAAATCCAACTTAATTATTCATCCTACAGTATTTCCTGAGAATCTCCTCTAAGCAACCACTATGCTGGGGGGTGGGGACAGAGCGGAGAACCAACCAGGTTCTTTCCTACTAGAAACACACAGTGAAGGGGGGAAAGGACAAGTCCGCAAATGGCCGTGGTGCCGTGAGATAGGTGCTTTGGTGGGGGTTCCTTCAGGGGACTTCCTAGCCTGGGGACTGTCTGAAAAGACTTCCTAGAGAAAGCGACATCTAGGCTGATGAAGTTCTCCTGGAAGGTGTTTCAAGAAGAGGAAACAGCGTGTGTCGGGGCTCAGAGGAGAGGTAGAACATGCTGCTCTGATGGTGAAGACCAAAGTGAACCACTGGGGTCTTACGGACGGGGGGAATGGCCCTGGGTTTTATTCTGAGGGCAGTGAGGGGCATGGGAAGAATTACAGAGGGCCAGCAATGGAAGCTCAGTCAGCTTGGAGGAGGCAGCACTTCCTCCAAGAAGCTTTCCCCGAGCCCTGACTCCTGGCCTTTCCCTGGCACTCTGCGAATCCTTCTGTGAAGGGGCCTAGTCATGCTTCCTGGTCAGCCCTCATTTTGGGGCTGGCTCCCCCTGCAGGCAGCAGCTCTCAGCCCCTTCTTCACGCATGTCCCTGGTGCTAGCACCAAGGCACATTGTAGGTGTGCAGTGAGTGTTGTTAGAGGGATGTGAGTGGCTTTCTGCTTGGAAAAGAAAACAAGGGAAGGAAAACAGACAAAATGAGAGCTGTTCCCTCCATCTAAATGGCTATTTCCTTTTTACCTCATGGCCCACATTTGTTCCAAAGCTGAACTCTGCCCAGAGGACCTGCTCAGACTTTAGAATCTAACAAGTCTTCTCTGGAAATTCAGCCCTGGGTCATTCTCCTCATCATCCCTGGAAATTCGCCTGTTTAAGTGTTGTCACTAAAGGTGGGGGAGGGGGAGCTATCTGGTTTTCCATTGGCTTCCTTTTGCTCCACCACATGTGGGCGGGGAGTCATTGCAAAGGAGGAATTCTGCCCCCGTGGGTGTGGGGGATGGAAACTATAGAGGGAGCTCCAGGGCCTGAGGGAGACCCGCTCAGTAAGAAAGAACTAAGACTGAGGTAGAGAGCCAGGAACAGAAGAAAAAAGAACAAGAGACCCTAAGAGACAGAAAATGACAGACACGTGCACGCACAGCCAAGAGTCAGCCGTTGCTGGGTCCAGCCGGAACCCAGGGATGTGCGCAGCCCTGCCCAGGCCTAATTTTCTCTTACCATGAGTTTCTAGCCATCACATCCCTGGCCTGTGTGCGGATATCAAAGTAACCAGAGGGTGCCTTCATTCTTAAGTGGTCCTTGTAAAGTCCTGGTATTTATAGGCAACTATTGACCGTGTCACCAATACAGAGGGAGATAAACAGTGAATAAATCTATACACAATAAGGCTGGTGGTTCCAACAGTTTGTCCTAGTGACATTTATTTCAGAAGGAAATAAGCCCCTTATTTCTCTCTCTCTCTCTCTCTCTTTTTTAAATTTGGGCACTAAAGTTTATTTCCTTTCCTTCCAAAGTCTCCAACCCTCACCCAGTTTACTCTTGTGTTACACTTAATTTTCTAGGCTAAAATCTCTCTCCTTCAGCCCACCAATTTTTTTATATTTTATTGATTATGCTATTACAGTTGTCCCATTTCTCCCCCATCATTCCCCTCCACCATGCACACCCCCTCCCACCCACATTCCCCCGTTTAGTTCATGTCCATGTTTCATAAGTTCTTTAACTTCTACTTTTCCCACACTATTCTTGCCCTCCCCCTGTCTATTTTCTATCCACCCTCAATGCTACTTATTCTCTGTACCTTTTCTCCCTCTCTCCTCCTCCCACTCCCCTGTTGATAACCCTCCATGTGATCTCCATTTCTGAGTTCCTGCTCCTGGTCTAGCTGTTTGCTTAGTCTGCTTTTGTTTTAGTGAGGTTGTTAATATTTGTGAGTTTGCTCTCTTGTTACTGTCCTATTTTTTATCTTCTTTTTCTTAGATAAGTCCCTTTAACACTTCATATAATAAGGGCTTGGTGATGATGAACTCCTTTAACTTGTCCTTATCTGAGAAGCACTTTATCTTCCCTTCCATTCTAAATGACAGCTTTGCTAGATAGAGCAATCTTGGATGTAGGTCCTTGACTTTCATGACTTGGAATACTTCTTTCCATCCCCTTCTTGCCTGTAAGGGCTCTTTTGAGAAATCAGCTGAAAGTCTGATGGGAACTCCTTTGTAGGTGACTGCCCCCTTATCCCTTGCTGCTTCTAGAATTCTCTCCTTCATTTTAATCTTGGCTAATGTAATTATGATGTGCCTTGGTGTGTTCCTCCTCGGGTCCACTTTCTTTGGGACTCTCTGAGCTTCCTGGACTTCCTGGAAGTCTATTTCCTTTGCCAGATTGGGGAAGTTCTCCTTTATTATTTGTTCAAATAAGTCTTCCACTGGTTGCTCTTCTTCTTCCCTTTCTGGTACCCTTATAAGTCAGATGTTGGGGCGTTTAAAGATGTCCTGGAGGTTCCTAAGCCTCTCCTCATTTTTTTGAATTTTTGTTTCTTCATTCTTTTCTGTTTGTTTGTTTCCTTCTTCTTTCTGGTCCACTCCATTGATTTGAGTCCCAGTTTTCCTCCCATCTCCATTGGTTCCCTGTGCGTTTTTCTTCATTTCACTTATTGTAGCCTCCATTTGTTCCTCTAATTTGCGATCAAAATCAACCAATTCTGTGAGCTTCCTAATCACCAAAATTTTGAACTGTGCTTCTGATAGGTTGGCTACCAGTGCTATGAGCTCTGCATCTGATAGGCTGACCACCTCCTGGTCACTCAGGTGAATCAGCTCCGGGGCCCAGGTTTGCTCTCCTATCTGAGCCATCCTTGGTTTTGGTCTTTCTGTTTTTGTCTGGTGGTGACTGTTACATAGTGAGGGGAGGAGCCTTAGGCATTCCCCAGGGCGGGGCAGCCCAGTCGCTGGATTGTAATGTTAGATGTGGGGGCGGGGTCTGAGAGGGGACAATGGAGCTTGCTCCACGCTCTTTCTCAGATTCCAGTCTCCTCAGCCTCCTTCCCCCATCAAATTGGGCCCCTCCGGTGCTGACCTCCGTGTGGGTGGGTCTGCTCATGCTCTAGGACCCCGAGGGTCTCCCCAACAAACTCTCCTGTGAGGCTGGGACTCCCTCCCAGCACCTCAGCCCCCACAAGTATTTTCAATGGGTGGTTCTAGGCTTCACTCCCCGGTGCTGGGGCCCTGTGTCACTCAGTCTGTCTTTTGCTCGTTTTCGCCTGGTCTACCTGTGTGTGAATTTGTGTCCACGGTCAGCCACCTTGCACGCCTTGCTGGGTCTGCTCCTGTTCCGCAATGCTGCCGCCTCTGCGCCTGGGGTGACCGTGCACCTGGTGCTGCGATCCAACTCCCCTAGCCCTGGACTCCGCTGGCCGATGACTCCTCCCCTCTTACCGGTCTGGGTGAATGTTGTCGACTCCCGCACTATTCAATTTTCTCTCTGTCCTGGTTGGGTTTTCTTTCTTTCTTTCTTTCTTTCTTTCTTTCTTTCTTTCTTTCTTTCTTTCTTTCTTTCTTTCTTTCTTTCTTTCTTTCTTTCTTTCTTTCTTTCTTTCTTTCTTTCTTTCTTTCTTTCTTTCTTTCTTTCTTTCTTTCTTTCTTTCTTTTTTTTGTTCTATATTTTTGTTGTCCTTAATCTTGCTTGTGAGAGGAGGCTCAGTGTGACCAGCTACACCTCATCTTGGCCGGAAGTCCCCCCCTTATTTCTCTTATGCCCTGTTTTAATTTTATTTATTTGTTTTAATGGTTTTCTCCAGCTCCTGCCAGTGGTAGAATTATTGGCCGTGCAGGGCCCCTCAGCAGGAGATGCAGGAAGATAGGAAGAGGAGCAGGGTTCTCAGAGCTCTTACCCCCACGTTCCTGAAGTGTTTCCCAGAATAAGACCACAGGCAGGCACTGCTGTGAGACCCTGCCTTATTTAACTAAATCCTACAACAGCTCAGTGGGGATGTGGGGAAACATAGGGAAGTCAGGTCTCACAGGTAGTAGGAGTCAGAGGGAGAAAGGATCTTGCAGACAAACCCAGGCACTCACCTGATGATATGTTACTGATTTTAGAGAGGGAGGAAGGGAAAGAGAGAGGAATACTGATCAGTTGTATACCAACCCACAAACTTTTGGTGTACAGGATGACACTCCAAACAACTGAGCCACCTGGCCAGGGCAGGAGCCCACATTCTTAACCACTCTGTTCTACATCTGTAGACCAGGGCTCAACAGTTTTTTAGAAAGGACCGGAGAGGAGATATTTTGGCCTTTTTGGGCAGTATGTTCTCAGTCACAACTACTCTACTCTGCTGTTGTGGCAGGAAAGCAGCTGTGGCCAGTACACAAATGAACGAATGTGGCTGTGTCCTAGCAATGCTTTGTCAAAACAGATGGTGGCCCGATTTGGCTGTGGCCGATAGTTTGTGGACCCCAGCTCTGGGTGTGGCCATTGTTAGTCCAGGGTAGACATGAGCCCAGCTGTTCCCTTTGCTGAGCTTCAGCCTGCTTGGGTGTGGGAGGCCATGGTGGTGGTGACGGAAGGCCATGTGGGGTTAGGGAGACTCCCTAACATTCTATCCCTCCTCGCTCCCTGCCAGCAGTGCCCTCCTTACAGAGAGGATCCACCAGCCCGCTGCTTGCTTTTCCAGCCTCAGCTGCTGGCCCTCTGTCCTCATGTGGATTTTTTGGGGGACTTTCCTCCCAGTTAACCTGACTAGATTATCACCAGAAGGTGCTTTGCTCAGTGCTTGGCACCCAGGAGTCCCCCTGTAAAGGGCAGCTCTGGCCGTATGTGCACCTTCAGGCCCACAGAGGCCTCATCTGTCTTGGGAATTGCAAGTTTGTGTGACATGGCAGTTAAGAGTGGGGGTTTTGGAGCCCCATCGGGGTTCTGCCATGGACCCGTGGACATAATCTTCTCTCAGCCTCAGTTTCCTTGTCTGTGCACAGCCATCAGAATCATTCATTTGGTGAAGATTTAATGAGAGAATGCACCCAAGAAGATGGGCCACAGGAAGTACCCCTGACAGTTGCTAAGCAAACAGGCCCCTGTTCTCTCCATTGTAGATGTTCTCTCCACCCTCCCTCCCAAGAGGCAGCAATCCCTCCAGGATGAGAGACAAGTGTGCTCAGCGGGGGAGTGAGCTCCTCCAGGCTGTGAGAGAGCAGGAGGAGAAAGGGGGAGGCTATGAGGCCAAACATGCAGCCCTTCCAGCATCAAGGGAGATGGGATAATCTGAGGCTGCTGGGCATCTTTGGGTACATGAACCTGAAAGGCCAGTTTGTTCCTCTTTACTGAGAGCCTGGGTATGGGTCACCAGAGGGGACTAATTGGATCGGAGAGGGGCTGCCCGGAACATCTGGGTTCACCCTTGACTGTGGCAGGCCTGCTGTTGGCCAGTCTGAATCACTTTAGCAGGTCAAGCATGAGGGAGTTCACATCCAACCCAGCGGGTAATTCTATTCCTTTCTGACAGAGGCAGCTGGGGCTTAGCCTTTTGATTAACCAAGGTAGCAGCCTTCACAATGAAGGCAGCTGGGTCTTGGGAAGGCACTGGGAGGTAAGTCTTCTCTGGAGAGGTGTGGGATCCAGAGATCTCTGAAGGAGAAAGAATCTTACTAATAATCATAACAATGATTCTAATAAATATTATTATTGTTAGCCTTCCCATTTTGGACCCTGTGTCCTTTCATTTAATCTTCCTAACAGTCTTGTGAGGCAGATTCTTTTATTAACTGCATTTTAGTCATGAGGAAATTGGGGCTTGTGAAGATCAAGTGACTTGCCTAGGTAAGAACGTGACTCACACAAGTAGAATGCTTTTAGCAGTGTTTCCATCCACTACTTTAGTAACAAGTTAAGTGAGGTAGGGTGGTTGGAGCCAGGGTGCGGTGGACATCCAGCATCCATTCTCCCTTCTAATGATTGCCCTCATACCACCATGCAGTTGGGTAGGGCTAGCCCCATTTCTGGCTCCAGGAGGGCCTCGTAGCCTAGGCCTACCGATAGGGGGCCTGCCCTGTGGGACTCCAGGCTAGGCCAGGCTGCCACCCCTTACACAGGCTGGCCTCTGCCCAATGGGAGTTGTGCTAGGCTTGCCAACATTAGTTAGTGGTTGGTCTCATCTGAGGAGGGGCTGCCCAGCCCAACATGTTGGCAAACCTTGGTTTCAAGTGTCCCCCACCCCAGGAATGGCCCCTCGCCTCGGTATGCTGCCAAATTCCTATTGGATCAGAGTTGCTGGGCCTGTGTATAAATGTGGAGGTGGGCTCAGAAAAAGGTGTGTAAAGGGTGACCACAGGCAGAACCCAAGAGGCAGCTGCTCCTTCTTGAAGGAGACCAGCTGTCTCTTAGTGGCTGGCCTGGCCTGGCTTGAGGTGGGCAGTGGACAGCCTGACTGTAGGGATGGCAGACGTACTAGAGCAGACAGACAGATGGACAGACTGCAGCAAACACTGGGCAAAGCCCAACTCCTCCCCACAGCTGTGGTTGGCCTGGGAGTGACCACCTTGCTATCTCACCTCCCACTACCAGCTCCTGCCCTCTTTGTGCAAAACTACCCCTCCTCCCCCTGCCCCTTCTCTTAGATTCTGCTGTGCACCAAGTGCTTACCCTGCCCTCCTGCCCCTGCTAGCATTCCTCTGCAAATTTAATCTCAGAGAAGTCTGTCCTGATTCCTGGGCTTTCTCCTTTATGGCACGTGTCAAAACTGTTTTGAAATGACTATCTGTGCAAGTTCTCTTACTTTCTGTTTAGGACAATATCTGCTTCACTATCCTGTCTTGTTAGTCATTGACTCCTTTTTATTGGACATGCAGGTTCAAATGCTCCTTGAAGGAATCACCTGGAAAGGTACTGCTGCACCAGTTCTCTTCTAGCCATGGACTTAGAATCGGCGGCATCACAGAAACAGTGCTGCCTGGTGGTGGGGAGTGCAAATGCTCAGCCACACTGCCCAGGCAAGTGGTTTAATCTCTCTATGCCTTTGTTTCCCACCTGCAACATGGGAGTGGTAATGGTCCTTCCTCATAGTGGTGATAGGAAGATTAAATGTGTATGTATGCAGAGAGTACTTAGCACAGAGCCTGGCACTTAGTAGGTGCTATTGTATGTGTTTTAGTGATATTATTCTAGATGCTAGGTACTGAGAACTACAGGGATTAATAGGGGATATCCAGATGATCACTCCCATTTTACAGATGAGAAAATTGAGTGTTAATTAAAGGAAGGGGTTAGTTTGATACTGCATAGCTAGAAAATCTTTCAAGACCATGAACTTTGTTGTAACTTTTCAGAACATTATTTTCTAAGACGAATGAGAGTAGGAGCCAAAGAACAACGTTCCTTCTTTCTTCATTCATTCTTCAAATATTTGTGTGGCTCATGGTTGATGGTCCAATGTGTTTTTTGAATGAGTAGATGAACAAATGAATGAAAAGGCCTCTGTGGTTAAGAAAAAAGGCTGCCATGTGGGCTATTAGATCCCTGGCTTGCATATACCACCTCATTCTTGTGCTCATGGCAGACATAACTAATCAATCATGGCTACTCTTTCACTGAGCCTGAACCCCACCTCAAAATCCTCATCAGAGTCCACCATTAACTGATCAGACTCGGCTCTTCAGGTAAAATCTGCCTTTCATAGTCCCATCTCAGAAATCTCTTTCATTATGTGGTTTCTTTCTTCCTCTCATTTCATCTTTCTCTGTCAGGCTTTTTCACTCCTTATTTTCCATTCACCCCACTCTCATTTTCCTTTCTTTCAATAATGTGGACCCATAGGTATTGCCCTTTGAATTCTGGTAGAAACATACCTGAGGGATCAAGGCTCCTACTTCCCTGCTTCCGTCACTGGAGAACACGAGAGGGTTCCTAGCCAGCCGACCACCACCCTGTTAGGAGAGTCTGGCCTCCTGGTCTCAGAGGGGATGAGGCCTCCCCAGCAGTCCTATAGATGCAGCAGGGAGTCCTATAGATCCTGGAGGGAGGATGAAGTGTCTCATGATTCGTCTTGGGTGGCCAGGTCCTCCTAGCCCTGTCCGGGCTCTGCCCTCCTACAGACAGACCTGGCATAAACTCTCCCTGCCCTGTTAAACAATCTCACCAGGAAGGAGGAAGTTACTCTGAGGGAGCATTGGCAGGAAATGAGTCTAAAGTCTTGTGTGGCTAAGGAGCCCCTGGGGCCCTGGCTTGGGCCCAGGCTGCGAGTGTGTCTTCCTCAGAGTTCTCCTGGCCTTGGCAGAGGAAGTTCGGACAGGAATTTGAGCAACTCAGTCAGGAATGATAGAACACAGTCGCTGCCTGAGAACACAAGTCAGAACGCAGCAAAACACTGCTCCCCAAACAAGTGAATCCCATGTTGACAACCTCCCCAGGCCCTGGGGACAAAGTGGGGGATAGAGTGAGTTAGTGAAGGTGCCTTCATCTGCTCTGAGGCCCTGGATCAGGGTGTTGGCTGATGGAGGAAGTAGGGAGGAGGTGAGCCTGTGGGCGGAGACCGAGACTGGGGGTTGGAATGGAACAGCAAAGAAGGAGGGGTGAAAGGAGGTTGCAGATTGTGAGCCTGGATGAAGGAAGGGGGCACCCTTGATCAGGAGTGAGGAAAATAGGGAGAGAAAGTGGGGGAAAGATTCTGCATTTGGTTTGGGGCACATGGAGTTAGAATTTACAGCTGGAGAGAGAGAGGGAGGAAGAACAGGGGAGGGCCGACTGGTGGTAGGATGTCAGTGCAATAGTGAATGCAATTTTGTTCCTCTCTTTCCCTAGGACTCCAGGTGCATTTAGAGGGGCTCAGTGCCCCACACTGCTGATCCATCCCCCCAAACTCCCAGGCTTGTCACTCACAACTCATGATTCCTGAGGTCTTTCTCTCCTTAGGGTGAGTTCTTTTCCAGGAGGCACCAAGTTCCTCATGGGCTCCTGTGGGCCTTTCTCACTTGTTTACAGGCAGGGGAATGCTTCAATACTTGGTGATTTCTACCCTGACTGCTTCCAGAAATGTGTGGCCTGCTTGAAATGAATATCCAGGGACATGAGGGCAAATAGCTGCTCAGGAAATAAAGATGAGCCCTGTCTGTGGCTCAGTTGGTTGCAGCGTTGTCCTGTAAGCCAAAAGGTAGTGGGTTCGATCCCCAGTCAGGGCACAAACCTAGGCTGTGGGTTCCATCCCCAGTCCAGTCACATACAGGAGGCAACTGATTAATATCTGTCTGTCTGTCTATCTCTCTCCTCCTCCCTCCCTTTTCTTCTCCCTCTAAAAGCAATGACAATATCCTTGGATAAGGATTAAAAAAAAAGAAAAGAAGTAAAAGCTGAGTACCCAGGAACCAGTGGGAGGATGAGCCTACTGGGGACTGACGTGGCCCCCAAGCCTGTGTTCTATCCGCCCAGCTGATCCCTGGGAGGGGGGAGTGGTCCCCTTGGGGCATGTCCTCTGGGGACAGGCCATGCTTTCTTTCATCCTGACTGGTTTTGGCCCTGCTTTTATGTCTGCTCCTACCTCTCCTCCCCTCCCCTCCCTTCCCTTCCCCTCCCCGCCTCATCTCCCCTTCTTCTTCTCCTCTTGTCGGCCTGGACAGTGCTGCTCAGCGCTGGTGCTTCTTATCATTCAGATCTAACGCACTCTAACCGTTTATAACAATGAATCATTGAGTTAAAATAACAATGAACCATTGTCAATAACAATGAACCATTAAATTAAAATCCTGGTAAGTTCTGTGAAGAAACCTGTGACAGCAGGTAGCAGAACCTTCTTCATACAGGGGTGTCCAACCTGCAGCCCACAGGCTGCATGAGGCTCAGGATGGCTATGAATGAGGCCCAACACAAAATCGTAAGTTTACTTAAAACATGACATTTTTTGTGATTATGTGTCACAATGTATTTAACATGTGGCCCAAGACAACTCTTCTTCCAGCGTGGCCCAGAGATGCCAAAAGGTTGGACACCCCTGGTTCAGCAGGTGGTCAGGGAAGCTTCTCTGAGGAGTAGCTTTGGGGCTCTGCTAGTTTCCTGCTTGTGCTGTAACAAATAGTGGCTGTCAACAATGCCAGTGTGTCACACACCAGTTCTGTGGGGCAGAGGTCTGACGCAGGCCTCACGGGACCAAAGCCCAGGTGTTGGCCAGACTGCCTTCCTTCTGGAGGCTTGAGGGAGAGCGTTTTCTTGCCTTTTTCAGCTTCCCAAGGCCTTCCGCGTTCCTTGGCTCACAGCCCCTCCTCCATCTTCAAAGCCAGCAGATTTGCATCTTTCTGACCTTCCATCCTGACATCTTCCAACTCTTCACATGTCTTGAGGACACTGTGTATACATTGGTCCCCCTGGATGCTTCAAGACACTCTTCTTGGCTTAAAGTGAGCAGATTAGCAACCTTAATTCCACCTGCAACTTTAATTCCCTTTGGCAGTGTAATTAATATTACACAGTCACAGGCTTTGTGTTTTAGGACTTGGATATCTTTGAGGGACATTATTCTGCTAATTATAAATGCAATCCTGTTTTATTTTCCTTACAGCACTTTCAATAGCCTGAAATGACATTTCCAGAATATTGGCACGTTTGTCACCTGTTTGCTCTCCTGGAAAGTGGGTCTTCTGAGGACAGAGACCTTGTTGGTGCTGCTCACTAGAACAGTGGCTGGTACGTACTCAACAGGTGCTCAATTATGAATTGCTGAATGAATTGCTGAATGAATGAATGAGTGCCGGCTCACTTCTGCATTGGTCAGCACTGCATACAGACAGCACTGGTCTGAGAGCCAGGAGCTGTGACCCCCACTTTACCCTGAGCAGTTGTGTGACCCTATGGGTCTCAGGCATCCTTACAATAGACTTGGGAGGAAGGGAAGGCCTTTGGCAGTCTCCCTGAGCTTCAGTCTCAGAGAAGCTAATTAACACTATGAAATCATCTCTTAGTTTTCTTTCCCATGGCAAAGCCCTCACTGAAGCACACGACCTAAGCGGGCATCTGAGGGGACATTCTCCCCAGTATTCACTCAGAAGGGAACCAGCTGGGTCTCAGCATGGGTTCCAGATTCTGTGTGTACCAGTAGATCCCCTGCCACTAGCCCGCTCTGCAGGTGGAGAATATGGACACCATAGTAGATGCTCAATAAACTCTGCCTGTGATTTTGATTCTGATTTTGAAAGGGACCAGTGTGCTTTCTCTTCTCTCTCCAACAACAACACTGACAGAGTGGGGGTCAGTGTCAAGTCTAGTTTGGTGGGAGGTTTTGAAAGTGCAGTTATTGGTGTTGGCTAGTTCATTCATTTCCTTGGGGATTGTTGGGGCCAAAGGCTGGCCCGGTGGCCAGGAGCTGGTGGGAATGGTTACCTCCCTTCCATTGCTGACAGACTCAGGGCATGGCTCTGCTGCCAGGAGCTGCAAGCACTCAGGGGAGTAACTGTGACTCAGCACCTTATTTCTCTTATTTAATTATAAAAACAACACAGTACCATTGTGAAAATTCTGGAAAACACTGGACAGTATAAAGGAAAAAAAATCAGGCAAACATAACCTCTCACTGGAAATAAGGTTAATATTTTGGCCCATTTCTCCCTCGGGTTGTATAGCAGAAGTCTTCCTGAGCAGCCAGCTTGCACCCTTCTCCGTTCATGTGTCATCATAGCTGAGGCATCCCCTGCATCCTGGAAAACTGGGAGATGTGATTTTTTAATGACTGCACATGATTGCATTACAAAGCACCATCTTCCTGTACCCTCCTAAGCTGCTGGGTGCTTCCATGCATGTGCACCTGTGTGTGATACACTGCAGTGGATTTTTGCAGGCACATCTTGTGATCTTTGTGCACCTTTATTTCCTCCCTTTAAAAAAAAATAGAACCAGTAAAGCCAGCCTTCCTACACCACAAGGTTTTATGAGGCCAAAGTTATAAAATGGATATTAAGTGCTTTCAAAACCACGGGGAAAAGAGCTGTCCAGATGGAAGGCCAGATTTCAAGCATTGCCTCTTCAAGCACCACCTCTTTGGGGGGGGGGGGGAGGTGTGCATCTCTTTCTTTCTTTCTTTTTTTTTTTTTTGCTTAAACAACAGACATTTATTTTCTCACATTTTTGGAGGCTGGAAGCCCAATATCAAAGTAATGAGCAGGCTGGTTCTTTGAAGCTTGTAAGTGAAAATCTGTTCCATGCCTGTCCTAGATTCTGATGTTTACTGACAATTGTTGGTGTTCCTTGGGTTTTACATACAGCACTCTGATCCCTTCTCATGTTCCCATGATGAACTGTATCCTCATTTTTTCTTTATATAAGGGCACCACTCATACTGGAGTGGGGACCTATCCTATCCAATATGACCTCTTCTTAACTAATTACTTTTATAACAACCCTATTCCCAAGTAAAGTCACCTTCTGAAGTACTAAGGGTTAGCTCTTCAACGTGAATTTGGGGGGGGGTCATGATTCAATCAGTAACAGAGATTAAATACCGTATTTTACTGTGTATAATGCACACCCACGTTTTTGGCCCAAGCTTTCACAAAAAAAATCTTTGTTTTAATTTTTTAATTCAATATTTATTTATATTTAGAAACAAAACCAATTGTTGTATTCTAGGGCATTATTTTACATATGGACATCGTTATTGCTTTCTAGAGTTACATTTAATGCATAAGCATAAATAAAAGAATTAAAAATATTTATATAGCTACAGAATTAGTACTACCTGTGTATAATGCACACACTATTTTTCCTCAAAAATTTGGGCAAAAAGTGCACATAGGTAAATTTTATATATTCTACATCTGCCCTTGTTTCCAATAAAAATCTTCTCTTAGATTTTTTAAAACTACCTTACCGATCACTCATTTTCAATCTCCTTTCCTAGTCCTTGAGCTCCTTTATATGTACCCGTATTTTGCTGTGTGTGTTTCTAAACAGTTGAGAGATTAGGTGGGTGCAGGGCCTGGAATAATAGCAGAGGCCGCATTTATGGAGCATTTAGTATTTGCCTGGTGTTCTGGTAAACAAGGCACACGCATAATTTGAATTCATCATAACAACAACCCTCCAAGGGAATTACAATTATTACCTACAAATGAGGAAGCTGAGGCACAGAGAAGCTGAGTAGTTTTCCTATGATGACAAGCAGGAAGCTGAGGAGGGACATGCATGCACACACACAGCTCTGAGAGCTGCCGTCAGCAAGGAGAGCTCTGGAACCCCGCAGCAGTACTTCCCTGGGGCTTCAGGGTCCTCCGCATTTCTTGAAATAAGGTGCTTTTAAAAAATTGAGCATGTTCCTGGCTGGTAGGCAAACTAATCTAAAGATTATTTCCCCAGAGCTGGGGTAGTTTCTGAATTGGAATTCTTCACTCAGAGGGAAAAACCTAGAGGAACAGACCCCACCTCCCTGCCCTGGCATGTCTGAGACAAGATGGCGGAGCAGCGTTGGTGTGTGTTCGTGTGCATGTGTCTAAGCGTGTGTCCCGTGGTGTGCGAGTGCGCGCGCACAGGGGATCACAGGTATGTGTGTTTGCATAGGCTGTATCTGGCCTTCTGGCTGCCCAAGGACGAAAGAGTTGACTTACTAATGAAATAAATGTCCATCGTATCAATTCTTCTAGTTTTAATTTTTGAGAAGAAACTGGGCCAGAACCTATGCAGGGATTTCTTTGTACAACCTTCAGCATCAAATCAGCAGCATTTTCCACAGCAACCACGGGTCTTAATCACAAAAGAAGCGAGGCGCCTGCTGAAGCCAGAGGAGAAAGGCACAAAGCATCACTATGCAGAGTGGCACCATCAATAAACTACCCACAGTTTATAGTCCTTCTCACCCTTGTTAATCGACCAAATCCAATGTGGCCACATGTGCCTTGTGTCTTGATCTGCTGTGTAATAAAATCAGTGCCTTGGCATGAGAGACACAGCCAACGATAGAATACAAATAGAGTTAGAAATTTCTTTTGCAAGCATTAATAATTCATTCCTCCAGTCATTTCTCTCAGTGTTCCTGCTGTTCCTTTGAACAACAGCAGCAATAAACAGTGGGAATAGAAGTCTTCCATCTGCCAGGACTCAGCCAGGCAGAGGCTCTTGGGCTCGGAGGCCTGGGTCACCAGCAGCCCGGCAAACTGTCCACAGTGTGTGTCTGTTGCTCTGGGGGAGGACAGGGATAGGGTGGTTGCATCAGGTCAGAGGTCTGACGTGGGTGTTGCTGAGCTAAAATCGAGGTGTTAGGGGCTGCATCTGCTTCTCGAGGCTCCAGAGGAAAATATGTTTTCTTTCCTTTTCCAGTTTCAATAGGCCACTCCCATTTCTTGGCTGTGGCCTCTTCCTCTATCATCAAAGTCAGCGATGTTTCACAAGGCATCTTTCATTGCACGTCTTTCTCTGACCCTCTTTTGCTTCCTCCTTCCACTTGTGAGGACGCTTGTGATTACATCGGGCCCACCTGAGTACTCCAAGATCATCTCCTTTTTGAGGGTTAGCTGATTTGCAAACTTAATTCCCCTTTGCCATGGAACCTAACATTTATATTTGAAGTAGGAAAATCACAAGTAATGTTTGTTCATGATAAAATATTCAGAATAGTGCAGAGCTATATGAAATAACAATTCAAATGTCCAGTTTAATCTACTCACCAAGATGGAACCATTGTTCACACTTCTAGAATTTTCTATGCACATACAAGCATATACATGTGTATCTCTTGTTCTCTGTCTCTTTCCTTTTCTGTGCCTTTCTCTGACTCTCTCTCTTGCCTGCTATCCAAGCAGCCATCCATCAATCCACCTAGCCATTCAGGCGGAATGAATTTTACTCCATACCATGGGTATAAGAAATGCCGTATTTCTTTATTTTTCTAAATCAAGGTAAATCTCACTCCAAACCTCTGCTTGTCAGGGTGGTGAGAACTCTAGCATCAACCATAACTCAACTTCAGTACCAACCATAATTCTGGAGCTCCCTTCATCCTTTGTGGTTGCCAAAAAACTGGGGGTTGGAGGGGATTTGTGATGTTGTAAAAACAGGATCTGGCATCTCCCTCTCTTCCCACATAGCACAGATTTCTAAACAGTCTCCTGTGAAGGTTTCCAATTAACACAACGTAAGAAGCAGCACGTGTGGAGGCGGAAGGCTGCAAGAAACGTAGCCAGGACCAACAGTGCTGTCTCTTGGAAGAGGGATTATGGCGATCTTAATTTTCTGCTCGACACTACTCTTCTTCCCCTCTACAGTTTCTACATTTAACAGCTGCCTCTTTTCTAACCATTACAATAACGTTTGTTGTCAGTATTGTACATGTCCACCAGCCTTTCCTTTCAGCTGGGTGCCCCTCTCCCCAGGATACAGAGTCCTTTAGGGCTGCGGGCACGGGTCTAACAGCACTGATGAACCCTTGGAGTGGGAACTGGCGGCCTCCCTGCTTCTCTAGGCCATGGGGAGGGCTCAGGTGGAGCCCGGAGTTCGATGGTCTGGAGAGGAAGAACCTGATTGTTGTGGTCACCTCATAGCTTTTTAACTGGGGCTCACAGCTATTGTCTTTCCATTCCAGACCGGAGGGCTCATGCTGACTAGCTTCCAGGAAGCCTACTGGCTGGAATGTGCCCTCCTGCAGTGGGGTCTGGCTTCTCCAGTGACTGAGGGGCAAGCAGAGGTCTAGGGGACCATGTCCTAAGATGGGTGACCCAAAGCTTCCCTTCCAGGGGCTGTGGTCTGAGTGGGTGGGTCAGTCAGGATGTGGGCTGGTGGGTCTTCTCCCACAAGTCACCCAGGGCAGGCAGACACTGAGTACATTTGGGAGCTTCTTCACCTTTGGAGAGGGGAACATAAGGCTGTACTCAGATATGATCGACCCTTATGCAATTCAGCTGTTCATCAACAAATATTTAATGAATACCTTCTCTGGGCTAGGCACCAGAGTGGGACCCTTTGGTACAATGAAAAACAAAAATAGACATACATCCTGGCTGGGTGGCTCAGGTATTTGGACAGTCATCCCATGCACCAAACGGTTGTGGTTCAGTCTCCAGTCAGGGCACATACCTAGGTTGCAGGTTTGATCTCTGGCTGAGTTGTGTATGGAAGGTAACTAATTGATGTTTCTCTCTCTCTCTCTCCTCTTTCTTCCCATTCTAAAATCAATAAACATATCCTTGGGTGAGAATTAAAAAAAACAGACATGCCTCCTGACAGTCTGGTGTGTATGTCATCAGAGGGTCTCTGTTATTTGTTTCTTCCGGTCTGTCTTGTTTTTTGCTGTAATTCCCATCAGTAGAATATACTGAAGAGAATGAAAAATTTATTTTATGGTAGCTGGAGGAAACAGCAAAGAAATTTGAAAATCAAATGATATGGAAGAATTTTGTTCTTGCTTCTTCTAGGTGCTTCATCGTCATCATCATTGCCGTCATCATTGTCATCGTAATGGCTGTGGATGACGCCCTTTGTTACCATGCCTTCCTGTCTTGTGCACATTTTGTCTTCACCAAAATGGCTGGGAAAGGTCTGGCCTCACTCATTGCTTTAGCATGCACGTGGTCCATTTACCTGGGATCAAATCCTGACTTGAGCATGGACCAGAAGTGTGAGCTGGCTCAGGCTAATCACTTCCTCTCCCTGAGCTTCCTCCTCTGTACATTGAGGTTGATAAGAGAGATGCCCTCACTGTGTTGTCTGAGGATTAAGTGAGATGTGTGGGTAAAACTCACAGCACAGAGCCTGGCTCAGAGCAGGATGCTTCCTCCCTGCCTAGTGATGTGTTTTTTGGTGAACTCCTCGACTCTACTGCCTTTCTCCTTTGCAAGAGGTCTTGCTGCCTCAGGCAGTGTGATCCTGTCTGCCGGGTTGTGGGAAGCACTGGAACCAGGACTTAGAAAGGGAGACATGTTCCAAATGCCCTTTTCCTGATTGAGCTGGAAAGAGGCCCAGGGTTGGGCAGCCTGTGTCAGGTTGGGGAAAAGGTGATGGGGGAAGTTGGTGCTTACCTCAGCCTGTACAACCACACACTCCCCAACCTAGCTGAGAGCAGTGACCTGGGTCAGAAATCACCCCATCAAACCCTTTTAGTTAGAGAGAGAAATGACTCCCCGCTACTGCCTCATGACTTTATACACGCTTGGATGATTCCTCTAAACTCACTGATAGTCATCTATGTCCATCTCCACCAGTGGTATGCTGATGAACGTTCACAACCAACTCTCCTGGAAAAAAATGTGTGCACATTTGTACATACATAAGTGTATTATATTTTGCTGGTATAAAGGATGTGTATCAGTTATTTAACAATAATAAAATACACAATTGCCCTTGCTGGTGTAGCTCAGTGGATTGAGTGCCGGCCTGAGAACCAAAGGGTCACTGGTTTGATTCCCAGTCAGGGCACATGCTTGGGTTGGGGGCCGGGTCCCCTTCGGGGGCTGGAGAGAGGCAACCACACATTGATTGTTTCTCTCCCTTTCTCCCTCCTTTCCCCTCTGTCTAAAAATAAATAAATAAAATCTTAAAAAAATAAAATAAAATACACAATAGTCTCTATTGTAAATTCTATATAGTCACTGACTCTCACAGAACGCTTTCACTCATTTTGGCCGACATTTTGTATTAGCTGATTTATGGTTGTGATCCAGCCATTATTTGACAAAATTAGACTGTGGACACATACTTGATTACTTTCTGATTCAGCAAAGAAGTCTTTCTGGTCATTAAATGAGCCAGTGTACTTCTGTCATAAACGGTGGTTGGTACTTTCATTTATGTTAATAAGTAAAATGAAAGGGAAACATTGAAGCTGTATGTCAAAACTTGATCATCAATAACATGAGTGACTTC
Source organism: Anoura caudifer (assembly GCA_004027475.1). Taxonomy (NCBI): domain Eukaryota; kingdom Metazoa; phylum Chordata; class Mammalia; order Chiroptera; family Phyllostomidae; genus Anoura; species Anoura caudifer. The sequence continues at coordinate 29,023 of PVKU01000900.1, read as the reverse complement.
TTTGCTGAATCAGACAAAAGTTTTGGAGTACTGAAAAAATATTTTCTTAATTTTTTGTTTAAGTATAACGACTACAGACGTGACATACTTTTGCTTTACTGAATTATTATCATTTCTCTACCACATTTCTTAAGTCTATACAGTCAACAAAACACTGAGTCAAGCTCACGTGTGCAGTGTTTGCCAAGTTCTGTGGTGTAAATAAACACATTATGGCTGCTTTCAAGCTGCCATTGTGAAATCACTAATGGTATAAATTTTCACCGTATATATGCAACATATGTATGTAACTTCATGAGCATAAATAATAGTAAAATATAGAAAAATAATTGGGACTTGCTGGGTTTTGAGTATGTAACACTTTTATTTTTAATAGAATTCATTTAATTTTTCAGTTTAAATGATTTAATTTTTAATAATGGCTGTGTTTAACAACTAGATCCTAATCACTGAAAATTTAACAGTTGGCTTGTGTGAGCCAGTGCGAGCTGGCTCCAACTCTCCCTAATCTGACTGACACCTCAAGGTGAGCACGTCTTTATCCTTTTCTGGCCACAGTGCTTGTCACAGTGCCTGCCACACTGTCAGCCTTCTGTAAATATGTGCCCATGAAGGGGTGACTTGCATTATTTGTCCTCCTAGTTTGTAAACTCCTTGAAAGAAAAACAGTGTCATAGTTATGTTTGAGTGCTTAGTCTCCAACACAAGGCCTGGCACATAGTAGGTACTCCGCAAACTGATGAATGAGCACGTTAACCCCCTAAGGAGTACCTGAAATTCTTTGTATGGAAAGATAAATGACCCACAACTGCCACAAGTAGGGCATTACAGAGGGTGGGTGTTGGTGACTTTTCTGGTTATCATTTCCTCCGACTGGCCCATGCCACGGCCTGTGTTGGCGGTCTAGTGCCACACAACGAATCCCACATCCTTAATGGATAACACATAGTTATTATCTCCAAGTTTCTGTGTGCTAGGAGCCTGGGCATATTTTAAGTGGGTCTTCTGCTGTGTTTCACAAGGCTGCAGTCAAGGTGTTACTTGGGTTACATTCTTATTTAGAGGCTCAACCGGGGAAGAATCCACTTCTCTGCTCACGCTCATTTGTGTTGTTGTGTGACTGAGGTTGTCACACATTTCCTTGTGGTTGTATGATTGAGGGTTCCAAGTATTTTCTGGCTGTGGGGTAGAAACTTCCCTTCGGTCCTAGAGACTGCCCTCTGTCCCTTGCTGAATGGGCTTCCTTACCAGAGTATGCGCTTCATCAAGCTGTCAAGAAGAATTCCTCTCTCCTGAAGGAGGGCACAGTTCCTGTATTAAGGGCATCACTTGATTAAATAAGACCCATTGAGGATAATCTCTTTGTAGATTAACTCAAAATAAACTGATTTGGGACCTTATATGAGTAAAGTCCCTTCATCTTCGCCTTATTCTTTTGAGTAGAAGTAAGTCACAGTTTCTTCACACTCAGGGGAAGGGATAATATAGGCTGCAACCCCCAGGAAGTGGAGGTCATCAGGGTCTGTCATTAAGGTGTCCTTGCCCCCAGTACCATCATTAGGTATGGCTTTAGCCAGTGATCTCTGCATTCACTCACCTTAGAACATTTTGCTTTCCTCCACTGAGGTGGCTGATCTGATACATTTGGTATTTATCTAATACTGTGTTGAACACATAGCAGGGGCCAAAACGTCTGGTAGCTCCAAATCCTTCTATACTTCTGAGGCAGGTGCTGAGTGTGCTATGACTTTAGGAATTTTCACAGAGAAGAAAAGAGTATCAACAATAAACACACCAGACTTAGGTATGAGGGTCACCTGTGACAGGCAAATTCTTCCCCTTGATTTCACCTGGGGTAGGACTGGTGATGAGAGGAAGTTGCAAAATAATGCAGTGGAAGAACTGAACTCAGTAACTGGGATAGATTCTTTCGAAATGCACTAAACATCAGGAAGGCAGGAAACGTTCATCCCTTCAATTCTGTGGGACCGAGGGTGAGCCCTCGTGGCATCAGTGAAATCATCCATCTTGTGAGTTTCATTGGTTTGAATTTTTTTAATAACGACACCCTCTAAACTAAGGACATCCAGACCTTGAAAAAGGGGGTCCTGGTGCCACTCACAATTACAAAATTGGGGACTTCCCACTTCATCAGATGTTTCTAGAGTAAACGCTTATTGAGCCCTGACTGTGCGCCAGGTTCCGTGGGAGGCATGGGGAAGTGTAGAAAATAAACTTGCCCTCATGGAGTTGGCAGGCTAGTGGGAAGCCCACAAGAAGATCGGGTAACAAAATAAAGTGTAAAAAGTTCTTTGAAAGAGATAAAATAAAATAAGGAAAAAATGTAGGGGGTACTGTGTTACATGGTGTGGTCTCAGGAGGTTTTCAAAAGAAATGACATTTAAGTTGAAACCTGAAAATGAGAGGAACCCAACCACTCTTAATGGAGGAGGAACATTCTAGGAAGATGGACTAAGGTACACAAAGTCACTGACTGGAAGAGTTCTTGGTGTGGTTAGAGTGTAGTGAGTGAGAAGGAAAAGGATGCTAGGAAAGGGGGACGGGGCCCAGATAATGAAGATATATTTGGGAGACAGAATTGGGAGGATTTGATGAATTGGAACTGGAGGATGAGGGAAAAGCAAGTGTCACAAATAACTCTTGGATGTTCACAGGAGAACTGGGTGGAACCAGACATTGAGTTGGCATCCACCCCCACATTCCTGCAACCTCCTTTTGGTACGTATGAACCAGTGGTCTGCTGTTAAACTGGCTTCCCTCTCCTGCTACAAAAAGCCCTGATCTATAGCATTTGCCGATTTCTGTGCTATAAACCCTCTCACCATGGCCAGCTTCGAGCTATCAACCAGCTGACTTGAATCCTGGATAGTTAATCATCAGATCCTGGAGCCGGTGGCAGCTATCCCGGCAAACCATCCCCAGGTCTCAGCACACTCCTCTCTTGGGAGCGATTCACCAGGTGGTGGCTTTGAGGCCTGTGAGTGCTCCCTCCCTTCCCATAACCTCTATACCCCTATTTCCTTGTATTTTTCCACAGGCCCTGGAGGTGGCAGCCACAGAGAAAAACATACTATCTCATTGCTAACTACTCTCAGGAAGCTGTTCCATGGCTTTAATGACAGCTGTCTAATTGTGTTTTAGAAGCTCATTCCAGAAAAAGCTAATAGATAAAGTAGTGCAATTAATTGGTCTTTAAAAGCATTTAGGAAAACCCAGGCTGCATCATAAGAGAGCTTAATCTAGAGAGTATGTCTAACTGAACCTGTTGTGAATGGGAGAATCAGGGAGGAATTTCAGCCTCCGAATAAGTAGAGAACAGCTCCTGAATTAAGTCCCGTTTCATGAATCCCCTTGCTTGATACTCCTTTAGAACCTCAGCCTCGACAGGTGCCAAGTAGGACCCATCAGCATCCCCCATAAACCAGTTTGTTTGGATTTTCCCATCCATGTTGAGCACACCACCATTATCCCAGTGTCTCAAGCTTGATCCTGGAGGCAACTTTGACCTCCTAGCAATTTCACTTGTTATCCTCATGGACTCCATGTTGTGGTATCCTCACATCTTCTCCAGCCTCTGTCATCCAGTCTGTCTTCGGCTTTAATCCATGCTCTGATATACAGTAGCCCAAACTTCCTACACGGCCTGCAGAGTCCTGGGAGCCACCCCCACCTCTCTGGCTTCATCTCCTGCCACCAGCCCCTTGCTCTGGTACTCTTGCTCCAGGCACAGGAAGTATTCAATTCCTCCAAGTTCCTTTCTTCCCCCCTGTTTGCACATTCTGTTTTCCCTCCATGGAACACTCCTTCTTATTAGATTAGTCAGGATCGGTTATTTGGTGATAATACATGAACCCCCAATTTCAGTCACTTAGCACATTAAAATTCATGTCTCACTCCTGCAATGTGCAGTGTGGGTTCCCGGGTGATCCTTCTCCATCTGGAGAAGTGGCCTCCAAGGTCACTGGTACAAAGGAAAAGAAGTTAAAAGAAGCACCTGGTTCTTAACTCAGTCACAGGTCACTTTCTCTATTGGTCAAAATTGGTCACATGGCCCAACCTAACTGCAAGGGAGGCTGGGTAATGTAGGGGAGCATGTGGGATGCTTGGTGAGCATCATTGCTTGGTGCTACACCCTTCTCCTCTTCTGACCCATTCTTAAAGTCATCAGGAAAAGTCACTTCCTCTGTGAAGCCCTCCCCAAACCTCTAGCACCGGGCCAAAGTTTCCTCCTATGTGTGAGCTATGCGCACCTTCATCCTGGCATGCATCCCCCTGAATGGTTCAGCTGGCTGCTGATCCCTTGCTTAGTTGTGAGCTTCATGAAGGCCTGCATCCAGTCTGTCTCTTACTCAGTGCTCAGCACAGTGCCTGCCATACAGCAGGGCTCAGTAGATGATCCTGGAGTGGATGGCCAGTCTTTTCCCTGGCATTCAGGCTCTCTAGGATATGACCTAGTCCACAGCACTCCTCCCTGTCCCCTTTTCCTGCTGTGCTGGGTTTTATATCTTTTGTTTTTAGCTTGGAACATAAGCCCTTGGGCTTTTTTCATGAGACAGTTCTGAATTGGATTCCCAGCTTCAGTATTTTCCAGTTATAAGACCGTAGAAAAATTGCTTCACTGCTCTGTGTGTGTCTTGGTTTCCTCATCTGTCAAACGATCTCCATTATAACTATTTAGTAGTGGAGATTCAATGAAAAGGTGCTTTAAAAATGTATCACCATTATTACAGAGTATGGCAAGTATCATACTTCACTGATTCTCAGATACACATTTATTCTCAACATTTAACAGTTCTGAAATTGATGACTCTTACAGCTGTTCTTAAGAAAACACTGTGTCATGCCCTTGCTGAATGGTTCACTTGATTGGCACATTGTCCCGTGAACCAAAAGGTTGCAGGTTTGATTCCGGTCAGGGCACACACCTAGATTGTGGGTTCAATCCCTGGTTGGGCACATATAGAAGGCAACCAACTGATGTTTCTGCCTCCACCTTCCTCTATCCCTAAAAGCAGTAAACAAAACAAAAACGCATTCTCAGGTGAGGATAACAAAAGGAAAGAAAACACTGTGCTGTGGTTCAGTTTGTGGCTCTGCTCTTCATTGGTGGGACGTGGTATTGCTGTCTTAGATTTCACGACCTCTGAGAGTTAATAATTGGTTGTTACTGTTGATCATTTTGGCTTCTTGAAATTAACCCTCTGGTTAATTTTTACCTGCGGACATTTCTCTCTTCCTTCTAAGCCTTTTGATTAAAAGGAGTTTGAAAATTCAAGGCAAAAATATGTTTCCTATCAGCACCTTGTAGGGAAACAGGTGTTGTGAAGTTTGTCTATGTCTCCTCATTCAAAACGCCTCCCCGCTCCTCTCGCACACACTTCTTTCTCTTTTTAAACAGCTCCTCCCAGTGTAGCATGGACCAGGGTCTGCCTTGGACCTTATTAAAAAATAGTTTACTAAAATCAATCACATTTAATTTTTAAGTGCTGACAATGTGCTGCACTATGCCCCTTAAAATGTACTATATCACTGAGTCCCCACAACCTATGAGACAGGAAGTATTTCTAAGGTGAGGAAACTGGAGTACAGAGAGGTTTGGTAACATATAAAAAGACACACAGCTAGAGCCTGGGCGAGCTGGGACTTAAACGAGCTCTGTCTGATGGGAGACTGCACTAAATGGCCTCTCGTCTCTCATATATGCTTGACTTGTCTTTGGGTTGTCCCTGATCCAGAGCACATAGCACAGGGACCACCACAGCAGGTGCTCAAATCATCTCATTTGCTTGTTAATAGAAGAGGCTGTCTTGGATTGGCACTGTAGTATGGTTAGCAATGTAAATACTCAGTTCTCATCCTCATATCAAAGACCTATTAGATTCCTCTGACCTTTGCCCCAAGGAGAGAGTTTTATTTTTATTTATAGCCTTTACCTTTTCCAAAGCCATTCTGATCAAATGTTGCCACTGTTCCCCTTTGAATAAATCCCCACCCACGTTTCACATGCACTCACATTATTTCTCTGATGATTCCAAGTGGTGCAGCCCATCCAGCCGTTTTGGAAGCATCTCCATGACAGCAGCTGGTACTATTGGATGGCCGCCCAATGGCCCAAGGAGGAAGCGCATGCTCAGAGTTACTGAAAATGCTTCAATGTACCACCGTTCACTCCTGCCACAACATCTGCCAGATGCTACCTCTGAAAGTCAGTGCAGCCCCAGGGGGCTTCTGAGAAGGTGAATTTTAGTCTTATGTGACTTCTTGACATGTACATATGGAAAATCAACCTTTGCCTGTGAGCAGCAAAGAGTATGCTTACAGAGCTGGAAGATGATGCCAGACTCTTGCCTTGTGGGGCGAGAAGATGGTGTGGATGTGTGGGTGCACTTATTTAAAAATGGCTTCCAGTGGCAAGTCTAATGGGGACTCCTGCCCATGTCAAATGAAGCCCCCTCCTTGGCAGATGGCTTTGGAACACACAGACGAGTTCTTGGGGAAGAAGAGAAATAGAGAGAATGAGCATTCCAAAATAGCTTTGCCTTTAAAGTTGGGAGCAAGGTGGCGAGGAACTGAAGGCCACAGTCTTAGAACTGCAGGTCATTCTGGGTCTGGAGTCCTGGAGGATCTCTCGCCAGACAGGCTGTGGAATTGGCTAAGGCTCTGAGCCCAGGCAGCAGCCGCGCTGCACCCACCCTCCCTTGCTATTCCTTCCTTTATCTCCTTTGCTTCTTGGTCTTCCCTAGCCATTTCTTCAGGAATTTTCTGAGGGGAGAGGTAGCTGTGGCAGGTCTTGTTCATTTGGAGCAGTCTCTGGGCTTAGCTTTGCATGAGGCTTCCCACTCCAGACTGAGCCTCCTGAACCTTTACAATTCAGGGCGCAGGAAGAACTGTGCCTCAATTCCTGATTCCCAGGGGTGTTCCCTTGGAAGCTGGGTAAACTCTGGATAATACAGAGAGAATTTCCGATGCTGGTAGGAGACTGAAAGAGAATAAGGTGGGCCCTGGGTCCTTGCAGGCCTTGACATTCTATGTATCCACCTGTTTATTAACCCTCTGGGGATGGTCCTTCATCAAGCTGTGGTGGAGAGTAGTGTTTCCTGGCTTGCCTTCGGCTCAGTGTTGCCTTTGATTACCCTGATTTGCCTCCTTTGCGTTTGACACCTCCCTCTTCCTGTCCAAGATGGGTTTGTGGTTGCCATCCTGGTTCTCAGAACTTTTGTCATATATAATACCACAAAGAGGTAGAGAGAAAGAGATGGCCAGAAGAGAAAGGGAGAAGGACTCAGCTGGAGAAGATGAGCTGAAATATGGTATAAAGGGCTGGAGGTGAGGGTGAAGGAGCGAAACTGTCCACAAGGCCAGGGCTGGAGAGGGCTGGGGAGATGTTGTCTGGAGGGGCTGCTGCTGGAGGTGGGAGAACTGAGTGAAGACGCAGGAGTACTTGGTTGTTAACTGGCTCTCCATTCAGGTTTTTTGAGAAACGCAAGTGAACAGGAATTCTTTCACATTTTCTCTTAGGGGCTAGACCTTGCTTATCTGAACATGATTGTAGAGACTGGGGCAGGAAGGCCCCTGAATATATTAGTACTACAAAAACATTTCATTTCATGACCTCTTCTGTGCCAGACTCTGAGCTAGGCACTGAGGGAGCAACTATGAATACAAAATGATCCATGCCCTGGAGGAATTCAGGGAATTCAATGATTCCAAAGAGGCTATTATTCTAATATTTCAGAATCTAACTTTACTGAAATTCTTGATCCTGCCAAGTGGGCTGGGCAGTGCATTTCCAACACTCGAGTCAGGAGGCAGCATTTCTGGGAGAGGTCCGTCATTGTCTCCTCTTCCTTCTTAGGAAGAAGAGAGTCCGGGCTTTGTGCAGGTTCTGAAACCGAAGTCCCGCTGCCTTTGCGAGGATCCCTGCCACCAACTCAGAGCATAAATTTTCCTAGAACAGAAAACTCATGAGGAAAACCCGTTACTCTGGCTCCATGTTGGTCTTTGCCCCAGCCCAGTCTTCATTCTTGGCTGCCTCTCTGTGTGCGCTTGGCCACTGGAACAATGCTTGAAATTCATCGCAGAGGCCAACCTTGACTTAAATACAGAAAGAGACCTAAGTAAATTCATTGACATGGGTCCCATTTAAACACCCTGTTGAAGGATAATAGCTTGTTAGTTTAACTAAGCCCCTGGTTCAGAGAAAAGCAACTGAGATCTCAGCAGACAGGTAAGCAGGACCTAATTGAATGGATGTGCCAGTTGTCTCTTTTTGCTTAACATTAGTCCCTTTTATTTCTCTGGATTTCACCCATCTGTTAATGTTTCGGTTTACTTTTTCCTTACTTGTGTGCGTATTACAAACATCTATGTCCAGCATTAGTCTGCTTTGCACTGCCATTTGTTATAAGTTATGACCTTAGAGTCTAGAATTCTCTTAGCTATTAATAATTAAAAGTAACAGCCAGCCATGGCATCTGGTTATCACTTTGGTTGACACATTAGTTTCCCTTGCATTATTCAACTTGACGCTTGTGAGGCAGGTGGTAGTGTAGTTCAGTGGTCAACAGCATATGTTTTGGGGGTCAGAGAGACCTGAGGCTAAATCCCAGCTTGACTATTGGCTAGCAAGTTGTTTAATTTTCTCATCAGATATTAGTATTTTGGGAAATAGATAAACTATAGCCCACTGCCTGGTGCATGATTGCTATTTAATACACAGGGACTTACCAGGATCATTGTTCTCATTCTACTGGTAAAAATATAGAAAAGCTAAAGAACTTACCCGCAGTCATACAGGCCCATTCCTGGTTTCTTTCCTCTCCATGAGACTTCCTGGTATTCCTCCATGATGCCAGGCACAGTGTATCCTAAAGTTTGAAATCCTTAACACTCACCAGTGCATTGGGGGATTATTGTTTCATGGTCCCCAAAGGGATGAAATACAATGTCTGGTGGTATACAGATGTTGCCTCTCACAGCTCCCTAGTATGTGGTTGCGCTTGTCCCACCTCTGCCCGGCTGACTAAGACCAGCCAGTGCTTGGTGGGGATACCATCCCTTAAGCCATGAATGGAAGTGAGTTCTTTTGCTTCCTGTTCTCTCTCTGCCCACACCCACAAAGAGTAAACATTAAAAACAAATGTTTGGAATAAAATGGTTAATTTGTACATGAAAAAATAAACAACAGATGTTTGGCTTCAATAAATGTTATTGGGAAAACTGAAGAGCCACATGCAAAAAGAATAAAATTAGATCACTATCTTACACCATACACAAAAATTAACTCAAAATGGATTAGTGACTTGAACAGAAAAACTGAAACCATAAAATACATAGAAGAAAACATAGGTACTAAGCTTCTAGACATCAGTCTTAGCAGGGTTTTTGTGGACTCAATTTCAACAGCAAGGGAAACAAAGCAAAAATAGACAAATGGGATTGTATCAAACTAAAACCTTCTGCACAGCACGGGAAACCATCAACAAAACAAAAGGCAACCTACCAAATGGGAAAAGATATTTGCAAATCATATGTGTGATATGGGTTAATATCCAAAATACATAGAGAGCTCATGCATCTCAACAAGAAGAAAACCCAATAAAAAAGTAGTCAGAGAGAGAATTCAAATAGACATCATCCGGACGAAGACATACAGATGTCCCACAGGCACAAGAAAAGATGTCTGACCTAAGCAATCATTAAAGAAATGCAAATCAAAACCACAATGAAGTATCACCTCACACTGCTTAGAATGACTATCATTAAAAAGACAAGAAAAAGTTGCTGGAGAGCATGTAAAGAAAACGGAACCCTCATGCCCTGTTGGTAGGAATGAAAATTAGTGCAGCCATTGTGGAAAGCAGTATGGAGTTTCCTCAGAACAATAGGATTAGAAATACCATGTGATTTGGAAAAGACAATGCACCCCTATGTTCACTGCAGTGCTGTTTACAATAGCCAAGATAAGAAAAAACCTAAATGTCCTTCAATAGACAACTGGATAAAGATGATTTTATATATATATTATATCCAGAAAGTATCCAGCCAGGTAGTATGAAAAGTAAACACATTTATTGAAGATATAAGATACAAGAAGTATTGTACGCAGGACAATAATGCCTCAACCCCTTCAAAGTAGGCACCTTAGGACCTCACATAGTTTACTAGCATCTCTTCCATTGTTCAAACCACTCTGTAAAATCATTTGTTGGAATCATCATCAGCTGCCCTGTTGTATTTTCCTGACTCTCATTGACAGTCTGAAATCTCTTCCCTTTCAAAGGTGATTTTAGTTTTGGGAAAAGCCAGAGGTTGCAGGGTGCCAAATATGGGCTGAGGGAGTGCTGAGTCACCTGGGTTGCAAATCTCTGTTGATTGCAGACTGTATACATTCAACAGTCTCAGGTGTTCTGCTCGTTGCAGGCCTTCCAGGATATGGATCACTTTCAACAGGTTCTTGTCCATCTTTGGAGTATTTGTGCCACATTTTTCTCCCCAAAGCCTTCTGAATCATCTGAATACTTTCTTCAGAGGAATGTTCAAGCTTAATACAAAATTTGAGGCAGTTTCGTTGCCCTACTCACTCATTTTGAATGCAATGGCCATACAGTACATATGCTCACTCACCAGTGTCTACCACCCCCACTGACTAGTACAGTAAAGTTGTCATTGTTCACACATGCGCATTCCACCCTCTCTCCTTGGCTGCCAGATTACATCAATGTCAAGCAAACTATTTTTGTTAAATTAACAATGGCTAGACTTTTTCTGGACAGACCTCAGTGTATCTCTCTCTCTCTCACACACACACGCACGCATGCACGCACACTGGAATACTACTCAGTCATGAAAAGGTGAAATCCTGCATTTGTGACAACGTGGATGGACTTAAGGGTATTATAGCAAGTGAAATAAATCAGACAGAAAAGACAAATACTGCATGATTTCACTTACATAAGTGTAATATAAAATTAAAGCAAAGCAATGAACAAAGAAAAACAACCACAAAACAAACTCATAGAGGCAGGCAACAGAACAGTGGGGACCAGAGGGGAAGAGAGTGGAGGGAGGGTGAAACGTGTAAAGGGGGTCAAGTGCATGGTGACAGATGGAAACTACACTTGGTGGTGAACTGATGTAGTATGTACAGATATGAAATTATAATGTTGCACACCTGAAATTTATACAATGTTATAAAGCAGTGTTACCTCAATTTACAAACACAAATGAAATAATTTAGAAGACATGTTCATAGAGCTGGATGGCTTTAGGTTATGGGAGTAATTGTAACGGTGGGAAATTGTAACCCACCCCATCATCCTTTTTACATTGTTTCTGTAAGTTCTCACTCTGACTAATATGTAACTTGTAGATGAATAGCATACTTGTATACGCATCCTAGGAATGAACTTCAAAAGATACAGATTCCAACCTTCAGGCATCCCAGCTCCGAGAGATTTGCTGACCTTCAGCCAATGAACCAGGATGATGTGAAGTCAGGAGCACATGAAGCCAGGATGACTGAACCAGGGTGATGCACACCAGACCATCACTTGCCTTATTGGAATGGACTGTGCTCATCTGCATAATAGAGAACTTTTCGGTCCCCTCCCTTGATCTCTCTGCTCTGTCCCCCTCTCCCTCCTTATTAAAAACCTCTGCCTCCACTGAGATTGGGAGATGGGCTTTGAGACATGAGTCTCCCATCTTCCAGGTAGCCAGCATCTGAAAATAAACCACTTTCCTTTACATCAGCACCTATCTCTTGAGTATTGGCTTTTGTAGTGACAGGCAGCTGGACCTTGATTACATAATTCCTTATAACATAATACATTCATTTCTGCCCTTATTTCCTTATAACAAACACATGTTTTATTGCTGGGTGTATTTTCTTTACACACAGCCAATCTTTACCAGAACTAGGGGTTATCTAGGTTTTCACAAGGGCTTAGCTTTCCACCTGGTTGCCAACTTGCACATTTTTTCATGGAACTGGAACAGAAGTAGGTAGGAGTGAGCCAGCAGTGTTTGGAGAAAGGGAGGATTTCTATTTTCGTAGGCTATGGCTATTTTTCATAGGCTGGACTCTTCCTGAACAATCAGAGGCCTCAAAGGCCAGGTGTTCTGGCTGAAAGCAGTAGGGGGAACTTTGAGGCATTTTTGCCACCTGAGGAGGACAGTGCTAATGGGTTTGCTGCTCCTGTCACTCCCCTCCTTCTCTCCGTCTGCCCCTCACCATTTCAAGGACCCCATGCTGGGTCCAAAGTGTTGGCTGCAGTCATTTTATTTTGCATTTTGGGATTTGAGCACTGGAGGAGCATAAAATACAGATACCCACGTAGCTCTGTATTACTCAAACTTCAGACTCAGTATTGGCACTTTAGAAATCTGCTCAGTCACTTCCTGTAGTAAGCAGGTTGGCAGATGGTGAGGGGTAGAAGGCATGTGCTGTTCCTGTGCTCACTCGTGTGTGTCCACCTTTGACAACTTTATCAAAGGGCCCTTTGGTAACGCAGCCGTGTTGTATTAGTTATTCATTGCTATATAACAGATGACTCCAAAACTTAGTGGCTTAAACAGAACGTTGTGGATTACACATTTTAGCAACAGTTCTCTTTTCTACATTTTCACCATTTCCCGGAGAAGTTCTGCTCTGGGAAGTTAGTGTTGAGATTCATACTTGATTTTATCTGCACAGAGACCTTCCTGCGTGAACCTCTACCCAGTTAGGACCTGTGGGCACAAGGGACTCTCTTGTCACCTTTCTGTTTATCTGTGTTTCTCAGGATACAGTGTTGGGAGTTAATGGAGATGAACACAAAACATCTACTGGAAATTGCAGGTGAAAAGGAAACATAGCCAAATTTTATCGAGCACTTGTTATGTTCCAGGCACTGTGTTAAAAAGCTCACACACTCAAGTAAATGTGTATATGTGAGGCTATGTCATTATTAAACTCCTTTTTCACAAAGAAAAAAAAACTGAGGCACAGAGAGATTAGTGCCACAGCCCAAAGTCCCACAGCTAGAAAGTGGAGGGTGAGGGCTGGGACACGGCAGTCTGTCTGAGGGCCCACACTCTGGCCCCTCCCACTCTGGCCCCTCCCACTCATTTTCCTTTGCAGTAAGAGGACGTAGTCAGGGCTGAGAGGGCACTGGCGTAAGTGTGAATTAGGCTTTCTCCTTGCCAAAATGCAGCCCTACTCAGGCGGCTTGTTACAGGCCCAGTAGGTCTTACACTTTACAAATGGACTTTGGACAATATTGCCTTTTGAACAGAACTCTTTTTTAGAAAAATAATATTTAGCTGTTTTTCACTCCATAAAACAAGATATACTACTACTCATTGCAGAAAATTGGAATGTAAACATAGAGAGAAGAATTAAAAACCATGTAGTCTTGCGCCTCAGAAAAAAAAATTTATTTTTTATTTTTTATTTTTTTTTACCCATGATTTTTGATTATCTTTTAGTTCCCTTATGTCCCCCTCCTGGCCCCTCAGCAATTCCCACACTGTTGATTACGTCCATGAGTCCTTTTTTCTTTTTGCTCAATCCCTCCACCCTCTAACTTCCCCCATAACTAGCTGTCATCTGCTCTCCATTTGTGAGTCTGTCTCTGTCTTGCTTGTTAGTTCAGTTTGTTCATTTGATTCCACATATGAGTGAAATCATATGGTATTTGTCTTTCTCTAACTGGCTTATTTCACTTCGCATAATATTCTCCAGGTCCATCCATATTGTTGCAAAGGGCAAAATTTTCTTCTTTTTTACAGCTGAGTAGAATTAATTCCAATGTGTAAATGTCCCACAGTTGTTTTATCCACTCATCTATTGATGGATACTTGAGCTGCTTCCATATTTTGGCAATTGTGAATGATGCTGCAATGAACATAGGGGTGCTTATGATCTTTTGAATTAGTGTTTTGAGTTCCTTCAGATATATTCCCAGAAGTGGGGTCACTGGGTCAAAAGGCAGATCCATTTTTAATTTTTTTGAGTCTCCACACTGCCTTCCACAGTGGCTGCCCCAGTCTGCATTCCCACCAACAGTGCAAAAGCGTTCCCCTTTCTCCACATTCTCACCAGCACTTGTTTGTTGATTTAGTGATGATGGCCATTTTGACAGGTGTGAGATGGTATCTCATTGTGGTTTTATTTGCACCTCTCTGATGATTAGTGACATTGAGCATCTTTTCATATGTCTATTGGCCATTTGTATGTTCTCTTTGGAAAAGTGTCTATTCAGATCCTTTCCCCATATTTTAATTGGGTTGTTTGTTTTTTTGGTGTTGAGTTTTGTAAGTACTTTATAAATTTTGGATATTAACCTCTTATCGTATGTATTAGTGAATAATGCTCTTCCATTCTGTGAGTTGTCTTTTTATTTTGTTGATGATTTCCTTTGCCATACAAAAACTTTTTAGTTTGATGTGGTCCCATTTGTTTATTTTTCCTTTTGTTTCCCTTGCCTGAGAAGGTATATCAGATAAAAAATTTCTATGAATGATGTCTGAGATTTTGCTGTCTATGTGAGAAAAAAACATTTTAAACATGTTGGGGTCCACACTGTGCCCCCTTACCTGAGTGGTTATTACATATGCATGCTTGAGATAAAAATGGGTAAATGTAGGAATTTTAACAAGTACACCTTGCAGCCACATTCTGACTTGTAAATGTGCCGATGGGTTGATGGATAATTGAAGGTGATCTTCTGCTTTTGGGGATGGGCATCATTTTTTTCAAAGCACCGTTGGCATGTGCTTACTTAAATAAGTTGAGTCTACTACTTGACCTGACCACTTTGGCAAGGACAAAGCCCAGTGGGAAAGAGGAAGAGGGAAGGGCCCACGGCGGAAGGGGGTTTTGGAGAGGCATTTTATGGCTCACTGAGAGAGCCCTTGCCCCTCTTCTGCTATGGAAAGAAGACCCAATTATTATGCTTGCTCTATGGTGCTCGACTGCGCCCTGGGGAGGCTTGAGCACTGAAGCCCACCTGCCTGGAGGCTCCAGGGGGTGAAGGAGTTACATGTGTTCTAAGGGTGACTAGAGGCTGTATATTCAATTAATAACTAGTGAAGAGGGCTGGATAATGCTGCTGGGTATGAATATTAGAATAGGTGCCCTCTCATTTGGTATAACTGAGACCTGTAGTTGGAGGTTAATCAAAACTTGAGTTCAAGTGGGGGCCTGGCTGGAAGGAGCAGATTGCACCCTTAGAGCTGCTGAGAATTTTGGAATGGGATGGGCAGTCAGCCATCCTTGTGTGCCTGAGGGTATGAGTTAATTGGGTGGGTGGAGTGCGTGCGGGTCAGTGACCAGAGTTTTCACTGTATTATTATCCCCATTAGATAGATGAGGACACTGATGCTCAGAAAATGTAGGATGGACACTTAAGCTAAAATATCCCTTTCCATTTTAACTGAGCTCTTATTCTTAGAAAAATCTCTTTCTTTTTATGGTTTAATTTTTCCTGAAATAGGGAAAGTGCGTGACACTTTGTATATTATGCTTCTAATTCTCAGATTAGAGCTAAATTTGAAACATCATTATCTCCATTTGGAGGGTGAAGAAACTGAGATGCAGAGACATTCTGTGGTGTGGCAAGGTCCCACACTTAGTAAGTGTGTTAGTTTTCTGATTGCCATTGTGACAAAGTACCACAAACCAGATAGCTTCAAACAACATGACTTTATCATTTGATAGTTCTGTAGGTCAAAGGTACAGCACAGGTTTCAAATCAAGGTGTTGGCAGGGCTGTATTCCTTTCTGGAGCCTCCGGGACAGAATCTGTCTCCCTGCCTTTTCCAGTTTCTACAGGCTGCCTGCATTCCTCAGTTTGTGGTCCCCTTCCTGCATCTTCAAATCCAGAAATGTGGCATTTTCCTAGCCATTTTTCTGTTCCTCACATCTCTCCTTCTTTGAGCACAGGAGAAAGTTTCTCTGATTTTAAGGATTCATGTGATTAGATTTGGGCCCACCCTGATAATCCAGGGTAATCTCATATCTCAAAGTCCTTTACCTTAATCCTGAGGTTTCCAAGATTTTCAACTGGCTGCCAAAGCAGGCACACTGGTGTACCACAAGAATTTTTAAAACATGCAACACCCGACTATTTAGTCAGGGGTGCTGACATCTTTCCCCTTAGATTGTCAACTTAAAAAAATAACAACAGCCGACACAAGAACAGCCGTCTGGTGTGAATGGATCAAATTATACCTATTTTTGTCAGATCAGCAAGAAATATATATATTTTTGGTGTGCTGCATAATTTTAGTAATTAGTTTATGTGTGCCATGAGATGAGATGAAAAAGGTTGAAAATTGCTGCCTTGATCACATCTTCAAAGTCCCATTGCCATACAAAGTAATACATTCACAGTTTACGGGGATCAGGATGTGGACAATTGCTGGAGGGTATTGTTCTGCCTGCTACCTCACTAACTCAGGGAGCCGGAGTTCACACTGGAATCCGTCAGTGTAAACATTTACTATCAAATGCAGTCATCATGGTAGTGTGATAGTGCAGGAGGGGCAGATACTAGATCAATTGAACATAACGGATCCCAGGAATGGGCCCACAGAAGAATGGCCAACTAGTTCTTTATGAAGGTCAGAAGTGACAAAAATGGTGTGGGTATAACTGGACATCCTTAGGAGAAAAACCAAAACCAAAGCCAAAAATCGCAAATGAATCTTGACCTAAACTTTACACCTTGTACAAAAATTACCTCAAAATGGATCATAGATCTAAATGTAAAATGTAAAACTATAAAACTTTTAGAAGAAAACAGAGAAGAAAATCTTCATGACCTAGGCTAACACAAAGTGGTCTTAGACATGACACTAAAAGCATAATCCATAAAAGAAAATAACTTGAAAAATTGGACTTCATCAAAATTAAATGCTTTGCTGTGTGAAAATCCATGGTAAGGGATTAAAGGACAAGTTAAATATTTGCAAGTTATATATCTGACATATATATAAAATATTTGCAAGTTATATATCTGACAAAAAATCCTGTGTCTAAAATATATAGATAACTCTCTTGATTCAATAGTAAAGAAACAATAAGGAAATGATACTACTAAAAATGGGCAAAAGACAAATAAACATTTCATCAAATGGGGATACAGATGGCAAATTGGCACATGACTATTTATTCAATGTATTAGCCAAATGCAAATTAAAATCATGTTGGGATAGTAGGATACACCTACTACAATGGCTAAGATGAAAGTGCTGACAATACCAAGTGCTGATAAGAACACAGAGAAAATGGATCACCCATACATTCCAGGTAGAAATGAAAAATGGTACATCTACTCTGTAAAATAATTTGGCAGTTCCTTAAAAAGTGAAGTATATATTTAACATGCAACCTAGCAATTGCACTCCTGGGTATTTATCTCAGGGAAATAAAAACATTATGTTCGCACAAAAACCTATATATAAATATTTATAGCAGCTTTATTTGTAATAGCCAAAAATTGGAAGTCATCCAAATATTCTTCCAAGATGGATGATTAACAAATTGTGTTAAACCCATATACCAAAATACCACTTACCAATAAAAAGAAACGAACTGTGGATACACCCAACAACTTGGATCGATCTCAGGGATACTATGCTAAGTGAAAAAAAGCCAAGATCAATGGTTACATATTTGTGAAAAACTCAGAATGGTAAGATTATAGTGATGGTTGCCAGGCACTAGAAGTGGTGGAGGAGGTGACTATAAAGAGAGAGCACGAGGGAGTTTCTTTGCGGTGTCGACAGCTGTGCCTCTTGATTGTGGTGGTTACACGAATTTGTCCATGTGATAAAATTTCATAAGTCTACACACCAAGAAAAGTACATGTAAAAACTAGTGGACTTGAACAACAGTTTAGTTAATGGTGTTGTATCAATGTCATTTTTTGGATAATGTGGTCATGTTAGATGTTACCATTAAGCTGTGTGATGTGTACATGGGAATGCTGTGCTGCTTTTACAATTTCTTGTGAGTATCAAATATTTTTTGGGAAAAAAAGGTAATCAAATAGACAAAACTCCAAAATAAAACACTCTGGGTCTTAGTCACCCCAAATCTCAACCTTTCTGTGTGCTTTTTATGGATTATAATATGTCTCTAGTGCATTAATTATCTGTCATTGCATAACACAGTACCCTTGAACTTAGTGCTGACTTGGTGGTTCTGGGTCATGGTCCTGCCTGGTGCTGAAGGTTTGTTTGGGGCTGGCCTGTTCACACTGCCTGTTAGCAAGAAACCTCAGTTACTTACCATGAGGACCTCTCATAAGTCTGCTTGAGTGTTCTTACAGCATGGATGCTGGCTTCTTCCAGAACAAGTGATTGGAGAGAGTGAGGTGGAAGTTGCAACATTTTTTTATGATGTAGTCTTGGAGGCTACATGCCATTATTTCAGCAATATCCTATTGGTTACACACATCAGTCCTATTCAGTGTGGGAGGTGACTACTAATGGCGTGAATTCCAGCATGAAAGAATCATTAGGGACCATCTTAAAGGGTGGCTACAAAAACCTGTAAAAGAAAGAAATATTGAATGAACACTCTTCAATAGATGGTAAGAGTTGTTAAATAGCTAAGTGTATTTTCTAGAGGCTGTACCATTCTGGGGTCACAATTTGGCCATTCTTTCAACAGATATTTATTGCTCATCTACTATGTGCCATCAGTTTGCTCAGGACTTTGCAGAGGGAGCCCTGCTAGAGAAGCAAATCCCAGGAGCACAGTCAGGAACCACAGAGACAAGTTCAGGAAAAAGTGCTGCCTCAGTTCATGGCCCATCCTGCACACCTGCCAGTCATCCTAATCATTCCATTTAGTAAGGCCTGGAGGAACTGCCTCAGCCTGAACAGCACTTCTGCCCTTGGTCTGTTTGTTGGATAATGACTTCATCTCATGTTCTCTGCTTAAACAGATCACAATTCCACTCCCTCCTTGTTTTCTGGTCATAATTTTCTTCTGTTCCCATTTTAGCTGGAGACAGGTGCCCTTCAAACCACACTCTTCACATTTATTAAAGCTAAATATTTTTTTGCTGCCTTCTCCTTTATTTCTAAAAGCAAGTTTCTCTTACCATACACATGAAGCCTCACCTGAACAGGAAACTTGATAAATGCACAATTTACCTTTCCTTCAGGTTATTTATGTCTCAGTCAAAATTCTTGGTTGCCAGCGAGAAACAAACTCTGGCCATCTTCAGCATAAAGAAATTTCTTAGAAGGACAGCAGTGCTCTCTGAATTGATAGGTGTCTTGAAAATCAAGCTTAGGAAATGGATACAAACCCTGCACTTTCTGTAGGGCCAGGCAGCAAGGGCAATGTGGTCAGTGTGCCACTATGGCCACTGTGATAATGCTCAACTCCTCCTCCTGTCCTTGCTTCATAGCCCTAGGACTCAAAATCCTGGGAAACTAACGTCTTTGGTTTTGGCCAAGGTCAATGCTGGCCCCAAGCTACAGAGTTGGGAAGAAGTGAGACTTGACCTATTTTGTAAAAATAAATAAATAAATAGACATATAGATAGATAGATAAATAAATAAAATAAAAAAGTAAGTATTTTTACATATTTTTTTCACTCCATTCTCTACCCCTGCTTCCCCGCTGATAACCCTCCATTTCTGTGATTCTGTTCCTGTTCTAGCTGTTTAGTTAGTTTGCTTTTGTTTTTGTTTTTTAGCTTTGGTTGTTGATAGTTGTGAGTTTTCTTGTTATTTTACTGTTCATAATTTTTGATCTTCTTTTTCTTAGGTAAGTCCCTTTAACATTCATATAATAAGGGCTTGGTGATGATGAATTCCTTTAACTTGACCTTATCTGGGAAGCACTTTATCTGCCCTTGAATTCTAAATGACAGCTTTGTTGAATAGAGTTATCTTGGTTTAGGTTCTTGACTTTCATGATGTGGAATACTTCTTTCCAGTCCCTTCTTGCCTGCAAGTTTTCTTTTGAGAAATCAGCTGATAGTCTTATGGGAACTCCTTTGTAGGTAACTGTCTCCTTTTTTCTTGTTGCTTTTAAGATTCTCTCCTTACCTTTAATCTTGAGTAATGTAATTATAATGTGCCTTGGTATGTGCTTCCTTGGATCCAACTTCTTTGGGACTCTCTGAGCTTCTTGGACTTCCTGAAAGTCTATTTCTTTTGCGAGATTAGGGACATTCTTTTTCATTATTTTTTCAAATAAGTTTTCAATTTCTTTCTCTTCCTCTTCTCCTTTTGGCACCCCTATGATTTAGATGTTGGAATGTTTAAAGTTGTCCCAGAGGTTCCTAAGCCTTTCCTTGTTTTTTAAAAATTCTTGATTCTTCATTCTATTCTGGTTGAATGTTTATTTCTTCCTTCTTGTCCAAACCATTGATTTGAGACCTTGTTTCCTTCCTGTCACTGTTGTTTTCCTGTGTGTTTTCCTTTATTTCACTTTGCACAGCCTACACTTTTCCCCTGTATTTTGTGACCATACTCAACCAATTCTGAGCATCCTGATTACCAGTGTTTTGAACTGTGCATCTGATAGGTTGGCTATCTCTTCATTTCTTAGTTGTATGTTTCTACTAATTCTCTAAATGACACTTATTGATTTATCACCATTCTATTCATACCAAAGCTTTCTAGTGCTCATTGAGTAGACAATTATTTAACTGTCTTTAAGATCCACCCAAGCCTTGTGTTTTTCATAAATGAGCCTTCAAAATTGGCATGCACTCTCAAGAAGTGCTTTAATTGGATATTCTGTTAATTTACCAATAATCATCTCCTAATGTCATTTATTATAGAAAATTAGATGAATGTAGAATGAGAAGAAAAATATTGATTGCTACTCTGAATTTTTAATATGAGTATTTGATTTATGAATTAATTCTTCATTTCATTAATTAGAGTAGCAAGGGAGTCTCCCGAACCAAGAAATGGTGCTAAGGATTATTGTGACTTTCTCATCAGCAATTTTAATGAGACATTAAATGAATTTCTTTCCTGGTCCAAGTTTTTTATCCTGCTCTAGCAGGAGCCTTGTGCTTGCTGGGTTTGTTGTTACCTTTTATGTTCTTTCACTCAGCCTTTGTTTTTTTATCTAGTTACCCATTTTGGACAACTTGTTTTCTGTGAAAGACACAGGAGGTTTGCCATGTTGACTTGTACCTTGGCCCAGGATCCTGCAAGTTCATTCAGAAGAGCATTTGGTTCTAGTTGGCTCAAAGGGCCTCTAAATGTCTAAATGTCTGCCCCAAATTTTAGCCCCAGCTTGGTATGTAGCAGGGGCACATTAATTACTTGTAGAATGATTGAAAGAACAATTGAACACATGCTTTCTGTTTGTCAGGGATCTCCCACAGTGAGTATCCTGTTCCATCTTTTAAAACACCTCTAGAAGTGGGGAAAAAATATCCTAGTTGATAAGAAGCTCAGGTTCTGGAGTCAGACAGAATCCTATCTGTTCTATATTCTAACTATGTGATGTGAGGCAGGTAAATTTATCTCTCTGGTCCTCTATTGCTTCCTTAATGAAATGAGAAGAATTAGATGATCTGTCTCATGGGGTTTACTTTGTGGTTGCCCTGTGCAGAGGGCAAGACCAACCTTCCACAACCCCGAAGTGGTTCAGATGTCGAGACTGATGATGTCATGGATGCACCAAAAGGGTATAAAAATATTTATTGCAGCATGAGACTTTCTAGGGAAGAGAGGGAAAGCATCCAACCTGGTTTGAATGTGGCTTTTACGATGGTTACGGATGGGGCTTCGGTGACAGTTTCCACACATGGCAGGGTTTGCATGTTTGGATTTCACCCCTGGGAGGAAATGTTTTGGCTCTTATCAGCTTGGCCAGGTATAGGGCAAAGAGAAATGGAAATAGTGGGGGCTCGAACACTGTCAGCAGGCAAACACCAAAGATAGAGTCTGACTATTATATTGTCATGAGAAATGAGCTGCTTAACGGACATCATAGCACAGTGTAGGGCTAAGTGTTTAATACATGGTTTCTCAATGCAATGATTGGTTTAATCCTTTTAAGAAGTTTTGCATATATTATCTCATTTTCTATGTATATCAGTGTGAGAAATTTAGAGACCTGGTCAGAAGTTGATCTGTTAAAAAGGAAACAGTGAACAAATGGTAGCTGCTCACCTCACTCTCACCATTCCCATCATCATCACCAGCTTTATCA
Source organism: Anoura caudifer (assembly GCA_004027475.1). Taxonomy (NCBI): domain Eukaryota; kingdom Metazoa; phylum Chordata; class Mammalia; order Chiroptera; family Phyllostomidae; genus Anoura; species Anoura caudifer. The sequence goes on along the minus strand of PVKU01000900.1, from coordinate 6,813 downwards.
TCACCGTTGCCATTGTCACCATCACCATTGCTCTTGCCACACTCAGCAGCAACAGCATCAGCAATGCCATCCCCATCAACCCCAGTGGTGCCCCATTGTTGTCACCACAAGCAGTGGCAGAATGACCATTGCCATCATCATGATCTCTACCGCCATCATCAGCACTATCATCATAAGGTTTTTAAATTGTATTTTATTGATTATGCTATTACAGTTGTCTCAATTTTCCACCCATTGCCTGCCTCCACCCAGCATCCCCCCTGCTCCCTCAGGCAATCCCCACACCATTGTTCAAGTCTGTGGGTCATGCATATAAGTTCTTTGGCTATTCCATTTTCTATATTGTACTTTACATTCCCATGACTATTCTGTAGCTACCCATTTGTACTTCTTAATCCTCTCACCTCTTCACCCATTCCTGCACACTCCCCTTCCATCTGACAACTATCAAAACACTATATGCATGATCCTGTCTCTGTTCTTGTTTGCTTAGGTAGTTTTTTAGATTCAACTCTTGATACATATGTATTTGTTGCCATTTTATTCTTTATAGTTTTGATCTTTTTTTAAAATAAGTCCCTTTGACATTTCATATAATAATGGTTTGGTGATGATGAAGTCCTTTAGTTTTTTTATTGTCTAGGAAACTCTTTATCTGCCCTTTGATTTTAAATGACATCTTTGCTGGGTACAGCAATCTTCGCTGTAGGTCCCTGCTTTTCAGGACTTTGAATATTTCTTGCCAGTCCCGTCTAGCCTGCACAGTCTTATGGGAATTCCCCTGTAGGTAACTAACAGCATTTCTCTTGCTGCTTTTAAGATTCTCTTTTTATCTTTAACCTGTGGCATTTTAATTATCATGTGCCCTAGAGTGGGCCTCTTTGCATCTTTTGTTTGGGAGTCTCTGTGCTTCCTGGACTTGTATGTCTATTTCATTTACCAAATTAAGGAAGTTTTCTTTCATTATTTTTTCATATAGATTTCCAATTTCTAACTCTTTCTCTTCTTCTGGCACCCCTATGACATGAATGTTGTAATGTTTGAAGTTTTCCCAGAGGCAGTTTACACTATCCTCATTTTTTTCTTTGGATTCTCTTTTCTTCTTATTGTTCTGTGTGGTTGTTTTTTGCTTCTTTATGTTTCAAAACATTGATTTGATTCTTAGTTTCATCCACTCTTTTGTTGTTTCCCTGTAAGTTGTTCTTTATTTCAATTAGTGTATCCTTCATTTCTGACTGGAACTTTTTTATGCTGTTGAGGTCCTTGCTAAGTTCCTTGAGCATCCTTATAACCAATGTTTTGAACCCTGATAGAGTGCTTATCTCCATTTTATTTAGTTCTTTTTCTGGATTTTTGTTCTCTAGAAAACTGGAAAATATTTTTTGTTCAAAAAAACATTTTGGGCATTTTTTTGTCTCTTTGTTATGGCAGCTTTCCTGTGTTTGTTTCCATGTATTAGGTAGAGCTCCTATGACTCCCTGTCTTGGTAGCTTGGCCTAATGCAGTAGGTGTTTTATAGGGTCAAGTGGCACAGCCTCCCCTATTACCCAAGTTGGGTTCTTCAGGTGCACCCTTGGTGTGGGCTGAGTACACGCTCCTCTTGTAGTTGAGACTTGATTGCTGTTGGCAGATCAATGGGAGAGATTTACCCAGGCCAGTCAGCTGCAAGGACTGGCTGTGACCACTGACCACCAACCTCCAGCCGTCAGGGAGAAGCTCCTGTGCAGGGGTAGGGTAGTGGTGCTCTGATGTGGTCTGTAGCTGTCCACTGGGTGTGCAGGCCCTGGTCTTTCCCTGGTGGTGCAGGCCAAGTTCAGCCCATGCCTGTGTTTCACCTGGGGCCACCCTGCCTAAGCTGTGGAGCATTCTGAGATGGCTGCTAGTTGTGCTAGGCTTGGAGATTCCCAAGCAAAGCCAAGTTGTGAATTTAGGCTGGCTGCTGCTAATGCCAGGCCTGGGGCCACTTAGTAAGAGATATGGGTGCTGGGGGCTCAATGAGGCCGGCTGTTGCTTGTTTGAAAGGATTCAGGAATTTGTGAAGCATGAGCCAAGACCAGCCATTTATATGGAAAAGTCACTGTTAACAGCTTGGGTAGGCCAGTAATTTGGGTGGAACAAAGTCTCAGGGGATCTCCAGGGCAGGGCAAATAGTGTTAGCAAGGTTGATGGAATCTCAGGCATGATACCTGCCTGCCAGCTCTGTGGCTTTGTGGGGAGAGGGTTGAGAAAAGGGACACTGACCCCTTCCCCCCTTTCTATCTGGGAGAAAGCTGTCCCAAGTTCTTCCTGTATGACACTGGTGCCTTTCAGCTGCTACCCAGGGGCTGGAGCTCAGAGAGAGTCACTATGAGTAAGTCTTTGTGTGGGTTCTTTTTTTTTTTTTTTAATTTTAATTTTATTTAAATTGTTGTTCAAGCACATTTTTCTGTCCTTTACTCCCTTCCCAGCCTATCCACCCATTCTTCCCCACCTCCCTCTCATTTCCACCCCCCTAGTTTTTGTCCATGTGTCCTTTACATTTGTTCCTGTAAACCCTTCCCCTTTTCCCCTGAACTTCCCCTGAAATTCCCTCCCTTTTCCCCTCTGGTCACTGTCAGCCTGTTCTCAATTTTAGTGTCTTTGGTTATATTTTGCTTGCTTGTTTGTTTTGTTGTTTAGGTTTCTGTTAAAGGTGAGACTTGTGGTATTTGTCTTTCACTGCCTGGCTTATTTCACTTAGCATAATGCTTTCCAGTTCCATCCATGCCGTTACAAAGTGTAGGAGCTCCTTCTTTCTTTCTGCTACATTGAATTCCATTGTGTAAATGTACCATAATTTTTTGATGCATTCATTTATTGATGGGCACCTAGGTTGCTTCCAGCACTTGGCTATTGTAAATTGTGCTGCTATGAACATTAGGGTGCATAGGTTCTTTTGGATTGGTGTTTCAGGGTTCTTTGGATATAATCCTAGCAGTGGAATTGCTGGGTCAAAAGGTAGATCCATTTTTAGTTTTCTTAGAAAATTCCATACTGTTTTCCATAATGGTTGTACCAGTCTGCAATTCCACCAACAGTGCACTAGGGTTCCCTTTTCTCCACAACCTCTCCAACACTTGTTGTTTGTTCCTTTGTTTATGATGGCCATTCCGACCAGTGTGAAGTGGTATCTCATTGTGGTTTTCATTTGCATCTCTCTGATAGCTAGGGATACTGAGCATCTTTTCATGTGTCTCTGGATCCTCTGTATGTCCTCCTTGGAGAAGTGTCTGTTCAAGTCCTTTGCCCATTTTTTAATTGGGTTGCTTGTCTTCTTAGAGTGGAGTTGTGTAAGTTCTTTATATATCTTGGAGATTAAACCCTTGTCTGAGATATCATTGGCAAATATGTTTTCCCATACAGTTGATTTTCTTTTTATTTTAATACTGTTTTCTTTAGCCATGCAGAAGCTTTTTATTTTGATGAGATCCCCTTTGTTTATTCTTTCCTTTATGTCCCTTGTTTTAGGGGATGTATCAGTAAAAATGTTGCTGCATGAAATATCTGAGATTTTCCAACCTATGTTCTCCTCTAGGGCTTTAACGGTGTCACAGCTTATATTGAAATCTCTTATCCACCTTGAATTTATTTTTGTGTATGGTGTAAGTTGGTGCTTGAGTTTCGTTTTTTTGCATGTAGCTGTCCAGTTCTCCCAACACCACTTGTTGAAGAGGCTATTTTTACTCCATTTTATGTTGCTGTCCTCTTTGTTGAATATTAATTGACCGTAGAAACTTGGGTTTATTTCTGGGCTCTTTGTTCTAGTCCATTGGTCCATGTGCCTGTTTTTACGCCAGTACCAGGCTGTTTTGATTACAGTGGGCTTGTAATACAGTTTGGTGAGAGGTATTGTGATCCCTCCTACTTTGCTCTTCTTTCTCAAAATTGCTGCAGCTATTTGGGGTTGTTTATGGTTCCATATAAATTTTTGAAGTGTTTGTTCTATATCTGTGAAATATGCCATTGGTACTTTAATAGGTATTGCATTGAATCTGTACATTGCTTTGGGTAGTATGGACATTTTGATGATGTTAATTCTTCCAATCCATGAACACGGTATATGTTTCCATTTGTTTGTGTTTTCCTTGATTCCTTTTTTCAGTGTTGGGTAGTTTTCTGAGTACAGGTCTTTTACCTCCTTGTTTAGGTTTATTCCTAGGTATTTTATTTTTCTTTTTGCTATATCGAATGGGATTTTTTTCTTGATTTCTGCCTCTGCTGTTTCATTCTTGGTATACCAAAATGCCTTTGATTTCTAGATATTGACTTTGTATCCAGCTGTTTAGCCAAGTTCATTTATCAGGTTGAGCAACTTTTTGGCTGAGTTATTGATTTTCTATGTACACTATCATGTCATCTGCAAATAATGACAGTTTTGTTTCCTCCTTTCTGATTTGGATGCCTTTTATTTTCTTTTCTTGTCTAATCGCTGTGGCTAAGACTTCCAATACTACATTGAATAGAAGTGGTGAAAGTGGACAACCTTATCTTGTTCCTGATTTTAGTGGAAAAGATTTTAGTTTTTGCCCATTGAGTATGATGTTGGCTGTAGGTCTCTCATATATGGCCTTTATTACGTTTAGGAATGCTCCCTCTATTCCCACTTTGTTGAGTGTTTTTATCATAAAAATGGGTGTTGTACCTTATCAGATGCTTTTTCTGCATCTATTGATATGATCATGTGATTTTTGTCTTTGCTTTTGTTTATGTGATGTATTACATTTATTGATTTATGAATGTTGAACCATCTTTGCGTCCCAGGGATGAATCCCACTTGGTCATGGTGTGCGATCTTTTTAATGTATTGTTGGATGTGGTTTGCCAATATGTTGTTGAGGATTTTATCATCTATATTCATCAGCGATATCAGCATGAAGTTTTCTTTCTTTGTTGTGTCTTTATCTGGTTTTGGGATTAGGATGATGCTGGCTTCATAAAAAGAGTTTGGAGTCTTCCATCATTTTGGATTTTTTGGAATAGTCTGTGAAGGATAGGGGTTAGCTCTTCATTAAATGCTTTGTAGAATTCTCCTGTGAAACCATCTGATCCAGGGCTTTTGTGTGTCAGGCGTTTTTTGATTACTGCTTCAATTTCATCTGCTGTGATTGGTCTGTTCAAGCTATCTGCTTCTTCTTCATTGAGTTTTTAAAGATTATATTTTTCTAGAAATTTGTCCATTTCACCTAGGTTTTCAAATTTCTTGGTGTACAGTTCTTCATAGTCCTTTGCATTTCTGTGGTATCAGTTGTAATCTCTCCTCTTTCATTTCTGATTGTGTTTATTTGGGTCTTCTCTCTTTTTTTCTTAATGAGAAAAATTAAAGGCTTGTTAATTTTGTTTATCTTTACAAAGAATCAGCTCCTGGATTCACTGATCCATAGAATTGTGCTTTTAGTCTCTATGTCATTTAATTCTGCTCTGATCTTAGTTATTTCACTCTTCTACTTGCTCTGAGCTGTCTTTGTTGTTGTTCCTCAAGTTCTTGTAGATGTAGGGTTAGGTCATTTGTTTGAAATGTTTCTATCTTTTTTAGGTAGGCCTGTATTGCTATGAACTTCCCTCTCAGGACTGCCTTCACTATATCCCATAAGTTTTGGGTCATTGTGAATTCATTTTTGTTTGTTTTCAGAAACTTTTTGATTTCTTCCCTAATTTCATTCTTGACCCATTCGTTGTTTAATAGCATGCTATTCAATCTCCATGATTTTGAGTGCTTTGGATTTTTCCCCTTGGGTTTGGTTTCTAGTTTCAGTTCCTTGTGGTTGGAGAAAATGCTTGGTATGATTTCAATTTTCTTGAATTTGTTGAGGCTTGTTTTGTGTTCTATCATGTGGTCTATCTTTGAAAAAGTTCCATGTGTGTTTGAAAAGAATATGTATTTAGCTTCTTTGGGATGAAGGGCTCTATATATATCAGTTAAGTCCATTTCATCTAGGGTGTTGTTCAATGCCACAATATCTTTGTTGATATTTTGTTTGGAAGATCTGTCCATTTTTGACAGTGGGGTGTTAAAATCCCCTGGTATAATTGTGTTGCTGTCAATTTCTTCCCTGAAGTCCTCTAAGATTTTCTTTATGTATTTGGGTGCTCCTATATTGGGTGCATATATATTTGCAATGTTTATGTCTTCTTGGTGGATTCTTCCCTTGAGTGTTATGAAGTGACCTTCCGAGTCTCTCTTTGTGGCTCTTTTTTTTGAAGTCTATTTTTTCTGATATGAGTATTGCTACCCTGACTTTTTTTTCCCTGTTTGCTTGGAAAATTTGATTCCAGCCCTTCACTTTGAGTCTGGGTAGGTCTTTTGTCCTGAGGTGGTTCTCTCGTAAGCAGCATATGTGTGGGTCATACTTCTGTATCCATTCAGCTATTCTATGTCTTTTGATTGGAGCATTTAGTCCATTTATGTTTAAGGTCATTATTGATATGTATTTATTCATTGACATTTTCATACCTGAGTTTCTCTCTCTCTCTCTCCCTCTCTCTCTCTCTCCCTCTCTCCCTTCCTTTCCTTAAAGTAGTCCCTTTAGCATGTCTTGAAAAGCTGGTTTGGTGTAGGTGTATTCTTATAGACTTCTTTTGTCTGGGAAGCTCCTTATTTGGCCTTCTATCTTGATTGAGAGACTTGCTGGGTAAAGTAGCCTTGGTTGCAGGCCTCTGGTTCTCATTACTTGGAATATTTCTTGTCATTCTCTTCTGGCTTGGAGCATTTTCATTGAGAAGTCAGCTGCTAACCTTATCGGGGCTCCCTTGTATGTTACTTCCTGTTTCTCCCTTGCTGCCTTTAAGATTCTCTCT